>CM051266.1:32192080-32614580 GCA_027921565.1 Artemia sinica | reverse complement strand
AGTTTTTTTTGGCTATGGATGAGGAGGGTAGTATGGAAAAGTTATTTGTATCTTTAATAAAAACAGAAAACGGCGCAATTTCACGATTGCGTCACACCAACTACCCAATGACATTATCAAATAAGGAGAAACTCGCACTAGAAAAGGGGACAATTTGTTGGGTTTGTAGAGCTGTTCTTGCCCCAAAAGACGCATTCCAGGATCACAATCACCTTATTGACCCTAATTCAACGGGAAAAAGTAACTTTCGGGGGTGGGCTCACAATTCATGTAACTTAAAAATTAAACAGCAACTCTTTCTTCCGGTTTTTATACATAACTCTAACTACGATCTGAAATATGTGCTACCAGCAATGGCACGTCTTCAAAGAAATGGAACAGTGGATGATGCATGGGTGATAGACAGCTTTACCTACAATATCATTCCTAAATCATCGGAAAAGTTGCTTGTTTTGGAATTTATGTGGAAATTTGTTGAAGCCGACGTTTAATACACGAAAAAAATTCGCATTCTAGATTCCTACAGTTTTTTCCCCAAATCATTGAGCGAATTAATTCAAGTGCAGAAAAACGATGACGGCTGCAACGCTTTCCCCCTTCTCAAGCAACAATTTTCCAAATGATTTATATGATTTGTTGACGGTCAAGGGCATCTATCCTTATGATTATTATTGTTCCATGTCGAGATTCGCCGAGGAAACTATTCCTTCGATTGAATCGTTTTACGACAGTCTACATGACCGTAGGTGCACCCCCCATGAATACAGTTTTGCTAAAAAAGTTTGGGCAGAGGGAGGGTGTAAAAATGGGTTTGACTACTGCAAGCTGTATTTTTCGAGTGATTTGTTAACTTTGTTAGACATTATGTGTAAAAAATACGGACAAAATCTATGGGGAATTTAATCTTGATTTGGGCTATTATTTTTCATCTCCTCATCTGGTGATGGACCTCATCCTAAAAATTAGTGGGGGAAAAATCGAGCTAATCACAGACATTGATCAGCATCTGTTCATCGAAAGGTCAATGAGGGGCGGATTTGTTTTTCACGGGGATCGTATCTTGGAAACTGATCCAACTGAAGAGAAGACGGGGACAAAATCGGATGCAGTTTTCCTTGATATGAATTCTCTCTACCCCTCGGCCATGTCTCATTATACGCTACCTTGCGGTGACTATAAATAGCTCAATGACCCTCAAGCTCCCCATTTCCCCAACATTGACAGTGTTGAGGAGAATGGACCGGTTGGATGGTTTTTGAAATTGATGGGGAGATACCAGTTGAGCTTCACGATTCAGTAAAGGATTTTGTTTTCCCGTGCATCAATAGACCTGTGACTAGGGACTCTTTGAGCCCCCGCAATAGGCGTTTAGTCGAGGAGGACGGATTGCATTGGTCACCTTCAAAACAAAAACTTATTGCTGACCTTCTGCCGAAAAAAATATTGTTGTACATCACGTGGCTTTAAAATGGATGTGCAACAACGGTTTCAACGTCACAAAGGTTCACAGAGCGCTCCAGTTTAGTCAAAAACCATATCTAAAAAAAAACGTTTGTTGACACTTTTGTCAAGAAACGTTCTGAAGCGCAGACGAAAGCCGAAAAAGAAATTAATAAACTCATTTTTATTTCTGCTTTCGGCAAAATGTGTGAGAGTGTGCGCAATAGGAAACGTTGTGACGTCGTGACCGACCCCAAACAATGTGCTCGAATTATTGCCGATCCAAATTACACTTCCTTCACGATCATTGGCCCGGACATCGTACTAATGAATAGGAAAAAAAGACGCATTGTCCTGAATAAAAATATTGCTGCAGGCAGTGCGATCTTGGAGATCTCTAAGAAGCTCATGTTGGAATTCTACTACAATGTGGCTAGGGTACAGTGGCCGGAAAAGGGGCAAGTAGATGTCGGCTACGGGGACACAGATTCTCTATTGTTAAGAGTAAAAACCCCAAATCTAATTGATGATTTGGCACACGGTGAAATTATCAGCTCACGGATGGATTACACCAATTGGAGTGGGCTTTACCCAGAGATAGTGAAACGTCAGGCGCAAAATCAGCTTTTATTTTTTAAATCAGAAACGGGCAGCGACATGATTTCCCGTGGTATGTTTGTAAGTCCGAAGGTGTACTTTATACAGACACACGACGAGGAAATCAAGAAACGTTGCAAAGGAGTACCCACGCGCTATGTGGATAAGAATTTCGACATGGACATCTATAGGAATTGTATTGCTGAAAATACAATTCCACGAGCCAAATTGCTGGCAATTCGTTCCCTCAACTACAGGAACTTTACTGTAAATGTAGAAAAAATTGCCATGAGTACCATTTCCGACAAGGTCTATGTTTGTCAAGACGGTGTGACTACCCTCCCCCTTGGGCACTATTTAATTTCAGACCGGGCCGAATGTGTTATCCATAGGGAAAGTCTCGGTTTGAATAAAGTCCAATAAATTTTTTCCTAAAACCTTTGGGGGGGGGGGGGCCTCGCTGCCTTGGGGGGGGGGGAGCCTCGCGGCCCGGGGGGGGGGGGGGGGCGGCCGCCAGCGGGGGGCGCACCGCCAGCCACTACCAAAGTTATCTTTTTTTACTTAGAGCAGATTTTTTTGTGCTTTTGTACATGTTTCATTGAAATTAAAAAGTGATATTATTTTAAGTGCTTTATTCTAATAAATGTTGTATTTTTTCTATAAATAAATAAACAAAAAAAAGTGTATTTATTTAAGTGTTTTTTTTTCTCTGTGCCTATGTAAATGTTGTATTTTTTATTATAAATAAATTAAAGAAAGTGTATTTTTTTCATGTTTAATGTGCTTTTTTTTAAGTATTGTTACTTTTTATGCATATAATAAAAGAAAATATGATTCTTTATTCGTCTTCTTCTTCTTATTATTCTTGAACGGAGTAGTAGTAGTAGTAGGGAAATTATTTAGTCATTAGACAGCTATAGTCTACAGTTAGTTGTCTAGGTGAACTGTTGAAGGGAACATGTATCAATTTAAACACCATTCAGATCGTTTCTGTGTGGGCCCTCAATGTCAGGCGAAACAACACTCTAACTAAAATAATTAAAAATTGCGATAAAATGTATGTGGAAAAGCCGAAAAAAATCTTGTATTGTTACAGTATTTGGCAGGAGTCATACGATAAAATAAAAGCAACTGCCACCACGGGATTGGTGCAGATACAATTCATACAGGGCCTTGATGTTTTCAGCATTATTGAACCAAACTCTTGGCTGATCATTGACGATCTGGCTGAATCTATTGAACAATGGTCCCAGGAAATGCTACAACTGTTCACTGTTCGCTCTCATCATGAACAGATTTCCGTTACTCTGGTTCTACACAATCTCTTTCATCAGAGCAAATGTATGCGAACACTTGCATTGAACTGCGCCTACTATATCATCAACAGAGTTGTTCGTGATTCCAGCTCGCTAATAACCCTCAATAGACAAATCTATCCAGGCACCCCTAAATTTCTGCTCTCAGCATACAATCAGGCAACTAATAAACCCTACGGGTATATCCTATTAGATCTTAATCAAAATACACCCGAGGATCTGCGTGTAGTCACAGATATTTTCGACAATGAAATTACAGTATATCTCCCCGTGAACACTAAAAAGACCTATTAGTTGCTATCATGACACTGAAGAAACTACATGAAAATAGTCATCTGTTTTCAGTTCTAAGCACTTCAAAACCCTCGCTTAGGAAACTCATACTCAAACATGGTATTGAAAATGATTTCATTAATCTAATATCTGAACTTTGTTTAAATTTACCGAGGATAATGTTCAACTGCCAGAAGTAGTTAAGCAACAGGCAAAGCAATATGGTTCCATTGTACGTACATTGGCCTCTAAAAACGAAGGAAAGAATTTTAACAAGAAACGACTTCTTCAGGCGGGCGGTAGCTTTTTCAAACTTTTACTGCCAATAATTGCAGGTCTTGTAAACAGTTTTCTCTAGTGAGAATGGCAAAACCCTATAAATTGACTCCAATAGAACTCGCTCTCTCACCCGTGGAACACTTTGAGAACAATCTGAGTAAATTCCTTGACAACGAGAATATTGAGGATGATAAAAAACTGCTTTTACTTCAAGATGCACTTTGCCGAGTGGACAAACATAAGCCGTATCGGTCGAAAGCCACTGCTGCTATTGATCACAAAAAAGAATCATCTCCTCAAGAGTCTGCTGCTGCTGCTGGAACACAATTAAAGAAGGAAGAATTGGATTCAATTGTATTGAAAATGGAAATCTAATGCCCCACTCATATCGTGAACAAAGTAAACGACTCCTAACCTATCTCATGGAAAGTGGCCAAGATCATATTCAAGTTGAGAGCAATGGGAAAGGGATTATAATTCAGGGCAAGAGCTATAATCTACTTGATTTAATCTGTGATATGGTTACAATTCGTAAAGGACTATTATCATTTGACGCTCATCTATACAACTTTCTAAATACATTAAACTTCCCCAAAAGTCTTATTAGCAATAGACAAATTCTAAAAAAATTAAGTGAACATGCATCAACATCAACAACAACAACAACACCATTAAAACATGAAGAAGAAGAAGAAGAAGAAGAAGATTTTAAATCAATCTTGGAAAATACTAGCACAACTAGTGGGAAAAACTTGACAATGGTGGCGAGAAAAAAGCGAAAACGTATCATGTCACCATCACCAACCACAACTAGTATACAAAAGGGTAGCGGACGTTACACAACATGTTTACGTTCAAAATGGTTGAAGTTCTGAAAGGTGTTTATGAAAATATTGGTGAGGCGGGGAGTTTAAGTTCACCCACCACTCTTTCCAAAGACACTGGTGTTCACACTAAAAGTGTAAAAGACTATCTACAAAATGAATCAAGTTACACTCTGCATAGAAATCATAGACTTCGTGCCAATCAATATCGAAAAACTAAAGCCTTTTACCCACTGCATATAATGCAAGCAGACCTCCTGACTCTAGATGAGATTCAACGACGTCACAATACACCGTACAAGTACATTCTACTTGCAATCAGTGTTTTTAGTCGCTATGCATATGCAATTCCATTACGATCAAAGAGAGGCGTTGAAGTTGCTCAGACCATTGAAAGTATTCTCGAACAGGATTCATATAAATAAAATTCAAACGGATCGCGGTAGTGAATTTGTTAATCCCCATGTTGCAAAAGTACTAATGAAATATAGTACACTGCTCTATCATAGTCATAGTCCTATAAAGGCTGCATTGGCCGAACGATTGATAAGAACTATTTGACTTTTAATTTCAAGATATTGCACATTGAAAAATACATCGGCTTTTATTAATGATTTAGATAAAATCATGTTGATTTATAATCAACGACCTCATCGATCATTGTCCAACTCTACGCCAACGGAAGTTCATCATTCTGATTATAATACAATTAACACCTTTCTTAAACAATATTCCAATGAATCGATTGTCAAGAATAAAAATAAATTCAATGTTGGTGATACTGTTCGAATTAATAGAACAACTATTGTTTTTGAAAAGGGGAATTACTTGTGGTCCACAGAACTTTTTAAAGTGGCAAAAATCCTAGACACTAAACCCATAACTTATCGTTTGCGCGATACAAAAGATGAAGAGATTCTCGGCGGCTTTTATGACTATGAACTACAAAAAGTTAAAAATAATAGTGAAATCTATCAAATTGAAAAGATATTAAAGACTCGTACTCGCAGGGGTAAGAAACAGTTACTTGTTCGGTGGCTAGGATAAAACTCTGATTTTGATTCTTGGATCGGTGTTGAAGATATTGACAATGCCCAATGATTTCTATGTAGCTTTTGTCCAATGTTTCCGATCCTCTCTACAACGACTTGAATACGACAAGTGATTTTTGGACGAAACTCTCCCCCGCCATCAAATTTGACGGTGCATATGAAGTGGCTCTTGTCGACTGTATTCTCAAAAATACCTGACATCCTGAGAAAGGATCGTGTGTATGATATAAAAGTTATACCATTTGATTGGACCCTCTTTGTCGACTATGAATGGGTTGAAGCACTTAAATCTAGCGAATATCCACATGCTAAATTGAAATATATTGAATATGATGATATGAGAGATTTGTGTCGTACAATCAATAGAAAAATCTCATATCGTAGGAATGGTACATTCCATTTTAATTATTCATTGGAACATGATATGATTTACATTACCTCACCTGTTGACACCGAAATAATTATTCTCAATGACAATCTGAGAGACGTTCTTGGCTTTAAACAGAATATGATCAATGGGAAAAATGCTGTCACTGTTTACGGGATGGATCAAGTAATTTTTGCTGATTATCCACCTGGTTTCGCCTCGGACTCTTGCATATTTTTCTATGCATCCTTTGTGGAAACATCGAGAGTTGGTAATTCAAATGTCCCCCTCCTACGTGTTCTTGAACGAAAAACAACTCATGAACTTGTTCATCACTATAATATAAAGCATCCTCAGTATGTTCCTGTAAAACACTTCGTATTTGGAACTCTGTCAGTTAACACTAAGAAGTGAATTGGGTGATCCTCTAGCAATAACAAAAGGCTTAGCAGTGATTACATGTCATTTTCGACCCATTGTTGGCGAAGCACAATCACCTAAAATGAACAATAGGAGAATTCCATTTGTCTGTCCCGATATCGCTTGTTATGTTGATGCTTTGAGTCCACGTCAAATAGGCAATGGATTGGACTACTACAAGGGGCGTACTACAATGTCTGGCTATGGTCTTGGTAGCTGGTTTGCTAGGCTATTTCGTTCTGCACTACCCCTTGCCAGAAAATATCTTGTACTTGCTGCATCAAATTTTGCTGCCTCCACACTACAGGACTGGGGGTCGGGCAAGAATTTCAAGGAGAGTGTTAAGGAAAATATTAGATCTTCAGCAAGAGTCGTTGGTGAGCAATTAAAATCTCGGAAAAATGGGGAGGGATTGAAAAGGATGCCTGCGCGTCATTCACTCATCAGTCTCCACCCAGCGGGAAGCGAAGGACATCAACAAGGACTTTGAGGAATAAAACAAGGAAGACCAATAAGCAGAAGAAGAAAAAGAAAAAGATTGTTAGATCAAAGAAGGATTTCTTCTTTAAGATGACTTATCTCCCCCACAAGGAATCATATCCATCAATTAGTTCACCATTGAATCTATTCAATGCTGAAAATGTTGACGTCAGTGTCAAGTATGGCTAGCCTCTCGGAAAATATACACTTTCAAATATTTTCCAATGAAGACTATTTCATTGATTTGTCATCAACATTTATTGATTTAAATGTTGCGGTGAAGAAAAAATCAGATCCTTTTAGTCCTTTCAACCAGTCCTTTTATTCAAATCCCAGTCACCAATTAAGTTATCATATATTGAGTAACCTCCGCTCTCTGAATGGCTCCTAAAAAACGAATGTTGACTCAAAAACCAGTCTGCTTAAGTTATATAATTATGACCATACTCTCAAAACACGTTTGACCACATTATACCTCGCCCAAATAACCGATCTGGTAATCTGCCTTGGAAACCTGTCCTTCATAACATATTACGCAATTCCCAAATAGGAACATAAAGTAGTAGAAGTATATAACTTAGATACAGGATGGAACATAAAGTGGGCAAAGTATAAGGTACTAGTCTACATCTGATTGAAATTTTGAGATAGTGACTTTGCTTAGTATAGTCCAAAGAATGTAGAACAATGACTCTAGGTTCGAGATATCCCCCCCTAGTTCCCCGGAGATAGGGTTTGTAAGTGGGGATAAGGTTTTTGTGAAATGGGTGGTCGGAGAAACTTCAGACGGGGCTCATTTGATTTGAAATTGGAAGTTATAGCGTCCTTTCTAAGAGTCAAAGGTGATTTAAAAGCACCCCCCCCCCCCACGCTCATTATTTCCCCAAAGACATCCAATCAAAACTTGGAGACAGCAATTTTGTTCATTGTAGTTGAAGGATCCAGAAATTATGTATTTGAGGAAGACACCCCCTCCCCCACAGCTCTCAGTACAAGGGTGGTCAGTTATGCCCTAGGGGCATATAAGGTTCTTGTAGAAAGTGTAGTCGTAAATTCTTTGGAGGAGACTCACTGGATTGGTAATCAGAAGTTCTAGTGCCCTTTTTAAAAGTCAAAGTGATCAGAGCGCAGCTACGCCCTAACTAAGCCACCCCTACTCCCTTGAACTAAATCAAAAACATACTATGTGTATACAGATTGCTGATACGAGTGTATCAGCAATATTTTTGGAACGGCTTATCATATCAAGAAAAAACTTCAGGGGCATCATGAGTGGGATGTTCATTTGACCAAAAAGAAAAAATTACCTGCTACTACTCCTATTAATACTGCTGATACTAATGTTACTACTAATAATAATACACTATTACTGTTGCTGCTGTTCCTACTACTGCCACTACTACTATGATACCCTTGAAATTTTGAAAAATACCTTTTTGAATCTTTATCACAGCATAAAGAATATACGATAGCGACGAAGACTTTACTCTCCATTAAAAATATGTGACACAGACTTAAAAACACACAAGATTCATACCCCGCCTTCGACTACACGCAATGACAATTGTTTCCGATATACACATTATGCTGAGCTTATGGCAACGGAGCTGAGCTTCTGACGCATCAAACAGTTCGTGGTAACGAACTGTAAGTAAGAAGCGACCCGGCTCAATAGTAACCGAAACTCTAAAAAAACGGAATTTTAATAACAATAGATACATCAGAAGAATTAGATTTTTACGATGATTTGGAATATATAATTTTTATGAAGTTTAATCTTACCCATCAAAAGTTACGCGCCTGAGAAAATTTGCCTTATTTTCCAAAAAGAGGAAAACTACCCCTGAAAGTCATAAAATTTTAATGAAAATAACACCATCAGATTCAGCGTATCAGATAACCCTACTGTAGAGGTTTCAATCTCCTATCTACAAAAATGTGGAATTTTGTAGTTTTTTTTCCAGAAGAAAGATCACGGATGGGTGTTTATTTGTTTGTTTTTTTTTTTCAGGGGTGATCGTATTGATCCAGTAGTCCTATAATATTGTTACAAGTAGTCCTAGAATATGGTTATCGTTATCTAATTGAAATAATTTTTTTTCCTGGGCGATTCAAAACCTCAGTTTTTTCCAAAAAATATAGAAACTTTTTTCTTTTTACTCTGTCTTTTTACTCTTTTTAATATGATGAAAATGTAATGCTTTAGTTTATGTTTAATAGTATAATTAGATTATATATCTGAATATCTGATAGATATTCGGTTGTGTGTGTGTAGCGCATTTCGGCTTTCCCTATTTCAGTGATTCTATCTATTTCGGGAATAATGCATATTTCTTCTTTGCTATTTATTTATTATAATTTTTTGCATTGTTCCGTATTGCTGTTCCCTTGTTGCGCTGTTTCTTCATTAATACCATTTCGTTTTTTTTGCAGCAATATTGATTTTGATGTGTAAAAATTACCGGCACGTGTCTGAAGACGCACATGAATAATTGTTACCGGATTGAGGATATTTTAGATGCCCGGATTGGGCAAGATTGGAACATACCATTTTTTAGTTTAAAACCGCTACAGAGAAGCACTTGTATTGTGCCCTCGAAGATTTTATGGCATGACTCTCTTTATTTATGTTCGTGGAATTGCCACTTGATTACTAGTAGGAAGGGCATAATGACCCAATAAAAGTGTTTTAAAAAATCGGCGTAATTATCCAATAAAAGTGTTTCAAAATCGAAAATTTTCCATTTCTTTTTGTTAGAATGTTAGGCTAACGATTCATGGTCAATCTAGAGTCAGCAGTCAGAGTGATAGGATTGAAAAATGAATAAATTTGAGAAAGAGAGAATTAGATCGAATCTTGTGTTTATGGAAAAACATTTGATTTTGTATGATGATTTTCTTGAGTTATCTCTTCAACGCAGGATATTCTCTCGGGGAACACTTGACAATATAATGGGGACTGTTTCTCCCCATTGGACTATTGTATGAAGCTTTGTCGATGTGACTCAAATGCTTATACTCAATTTATTGATATATTAATTGGAACAAAGTAGAATAATATCGTTACTTTTGAAAACATTGCCATAAATTCAATGTAGATTGCTCCCCCTTCGAAAGAGGTGACGTCACAGAGTTACTCCTCTCCCATTCCTCCCTCTGAATTTATTGAACGAGGATGATCAGTTTCGTTTTAGCTGTGAGAGAGTTGACATCGGAAACCAAAAAAATGTTCTATACATGTCCACTATGCATGTACACTCTTGGCATTTGGACTCAATGTGAGAATTGTACAATTGTTGATGACTATAATGAAAAGTGCAAATTATGTAATCCTTTTAAATTACATAGAGGCCATGCAGTACAAATTAAAGGATGTAATTCATGTCTTGAAGAGATTTGTGACTCTCACCCTAGAGGACATCTGTGCTCCAATTGTCACTATGACAAGTGTGATCAGTGGGAGAATACTTACCCGGTATGATTGGAAAGAATCCCAAACGTGATTTAGTTTATTTCTACGAGATTGGTATCGTCATGGATTTAAATTATTCTGGGAGGAAGAATCTGGTCTACGATTCAACTGTTGGGGTAACAAGACAATTTGGTTTCTAAGTCATCTTTGTTACAACACTGCCTATTATGACTACAAACCAAGTGATTTTTATTTGGCAGTTACCGAATGTGATTCGCCATTTGAAAACACTGTATGTGATATTGCTTTAAATAGACGGATTGAAACTCGTAAATTTCATGATATGAATGCAAATAGTACCATTGACTATACAAAGAGATATGACAAGAGTGAAGTTACATTATACTGTAGAATATGTGACCCTGACTTTGCAGCCAATCAAGATCAATATACAATGAATCCAAATGATTCACCGGCATTAGTGGTTCACGATAGTTGCCTATACACCGAAGAAGAAATCTAAAGTGAAGATTTAAATACATTATTGTATATATACATTTTATTAATAAGCAAATTCACATACATTTTTTAAGCACTTTACTCTTAGGGCACCAAAATCAATATTATACAGGTCTGAGAGGATATTTTCCACTAGAAAGTTGTTCAGACGTGGATTGTCTACATAAATGTTGAGAAAACTGCTTGTAAGTACAGCCACGACATCGAAACACAAAATATAGTAATTCATGTAAGCCACAGCTTTAGTCTTCAGATCCTGCACTCTCTTCTGATTTTGAATAATAGTTTTCCCACTGCTCTCAATATAGTTGCTGTTGTGGGGAGTGTAGAATGTATAGAGTAGACCAAGAGGATAAAAAAATTCAATCGTCTTCATTGTTTGGAAGATGCACAGCCAATGACCCGTCAGCAAAGTTGACGGACTGCTAATAACAATAATTATGGTATTGTTGGCACTTTGAATTTTTCCAAGAAAGTCCGAGGGCAGACAGTAGGATTCGCACTGGGACATGTAGGGATCCATATTAAATACAATGATTATTTGACAGGTATTCATGGTGCCAAGTCTAGTAGAACACTGCCTTCGGGAGTGATTTCCCAATAGGTTTCATATTGATTTAGTGAGATTAGTGCAATGCTCTCAGCCAATGGGTTGGCAAATGTACACTCTAAAACGCTCACTCCCCGTTCGTACTATACTCATATCCTGCGTGCCAGACAAATACAATACAATGATGCCATGTGTTTTAGAGAACATTTCTTTGGTTATACCATTTTAAAATAGTTGGGAATCATGATCTAGGGTTTGCATGGTCAACTCATACAATGTTCTATAGGATCTATCAAAAAATAGATTGTAGAGTGGGATGCCGTTTACTTTGCAGACAAGAGATGAAAGCACAAACATCTTGAATTTATGTGGACATCCAGCCCACGATCCTATTGCACTGGCACTTTTTACAAATGCCAAAGCGAGTTTTGATGGGAATTCTCCATTGATAAATGATGAATCGGTATAGCTACGAGACCCGGTGGCAATGTGACGTTGATTGGTGATTGTATGAGGAACAATTATTTTAATATTATTTCCACTGGCTCTCAGTTTTTCCACTGCCAAAGCAAACTTGTTGTTTGCGTACATGTAGTATTGCTGAGGTGAGGGAGAGAGTCACATCAGGATTCGCTCAAGTTCTTGTCTCAATATGAAATTGGATGGAGCAAGCGTTAATTTTATATCCACTTTAATATTGGGTGGTAACCATTGGGGTATATTAAATATTTCATGATATATTTTTCCAACTAGATGTAATTCGCTACTTGTAGCATTTTTATGTGCATCTGTACTATCAGTATTAGTAATATATTCATATCCATTGGAGGTGACTCTCAATTCCTTGTATGACTTGGGTGTCATCAGCATGAATTGCATATAGCTTGTATAATTTTAGAGATTGTTGCTTGTGCTCACCAGCGTGCCATTGATGTAGACACTGATTTGACAAAATAAATTATGTAATATACAATTTTCATATGATAATCCATCGGCAAGAATTGGCAATGTATAATCGGATTTCCGGACTTTCATTTGTAAATATATAAATGTCGAAGACATGTCCATAAAGTAGTCTTCATTTGAATAAATTTGAAAGTTGATATTATCGGAGAGGGGTTGTTGAGGATAAAACTGTTCATAGTATCCATGTTTTACACTCACATCAACATTTTCTGCATTGAATAGATTCAATGAGGAGGTGATTGAAGGTTGCGAATCCTTATGCGGTAGGTATGACATCCTAGGAAAAGAAATCTAGCTTCAATCTTACAATTCTCTTTCTGGGGCTTCTTCTTCTACTACTGTTTACACTACGTGTCGGATTTTTCCTTCTTTTCTTTGACTGGGGTAATGTCTTTCGTTTCCGACCTGATTAGAGACTGATGAGTGATGCTTTGTTTCTCGACCTTTTTAAACATTTTCCATTTTTTTTTAATCTCTCGCCAAGGGTTCCCGCACTGGACCTAAGATTTTCCAAAGCACTTTTTTTAAAATCCTTGCCAGAGCCCCAATCGTATAGTGTAAAGGATGCAAAATCTGTCGCAGCCGGTACAATATATTTTCTAGCCAGAGGTAGTGCAGAGCGAAACAGCTTAGCAAACCAACTGCCAAGACCGTAGCCAGACATTGACGAGCGACCTTTGTAATAGTCCATTCCGTAGCCCTTTTGTCTTTGGCCAAGAGTATTAACATAGCAGTCAATATCAGGACAAATGAATACCACTTTTCTATTAGACATCTTGTTGTTGTTGAACGATGGGTCGAAAATGGTATGTAATCACAGCCAAACCTTTTGATATTGCTAGAGGGTCACCTATTTCAGTCTTAGTGTTAACTGACAGAGTTCCAAATAGGAAGTGTTTACGGGAATATACTGAAGATGCTTTATATTGTAGTGGTGATTGTGTTCTTGATTGGTTTTTCGTTCAAGAACTCGTAGGAGGGGAACATTGCTAATGCCAACCCGATATGTTTCCACAAATGAAGCTTAAAGAAATATACAAGTGTTTGAGGCGAAACCAGGTCAATAATCACCAAAAATAACATTATCTATCCCGTTAACAGTTGCAGCATTTCTACCATTGATCATATTCTGTTTAAAACCAAGAACATTTCTCAGATTATCATTGAGATGAATCATTTCAGTGTCGACAGGTGAGGTAATGTAAATCCTATCGTATTCCATTGAATAATTAAAATGGAATGAACCATTCCTACGATATGAGATTTTTCTATTGATTTTTGCACACAATTCCATCATATTACCATATTCTTTATATTTCAATGTGACATGGGGATATTCACCAGATTTAAGTGCTTCAACCCATTCATACTCTGCAAAGAGTGACCAATCGAATGGTATAACTTTTGTTTGATATAACTTTTATCTCATATTTACGATCTTTTTTTTAGGATGTTATATGTATATTTGAGAATACAGTCAACAAGAGCCACTTCATACTTTCCATCGTCGGATTTGATTTGGTGGGGAAGAGTTTCGTCCAAAAATCACTTGTTATATTTAAATCATTGTAAAGAGGATCAGAAACATTGGACATGAAAGTCACATAGAAATCATTGGGCATTGTTAATATCTTCAGCACTGACCCAAGAATCAAAATCAGAGTTGTATCCTAGCCAGCGAACAAGCAACTGTCTCTTGCCCCTATGAGTACGACTCTTTAATATCTTTTCAATTTGATAAATTTCACTAGTGTTTCTAACTTTTTACATTTCATATTCATAAAAACCGCCGATAATCTCATCATCTTTGGTGTCTCGCAGTCGATATGTCGTGGGTTCGGTGTCTACGATTTTGGACACTTTAAAAAGTTCAGTGCTCCATATAAATAATTCCCCTTTTCAAAAATATTGGTGGTTCTATTAATTCGAACAGTATCACCAACATTCAGTTTTTCCTTTCTTCTTTTTCTTCTTATTCTCATTGTCATTGGAATATTGCTTTAGAAAAGCATCAAATGTATTTTCACTGAAATGAACTTCCCGAGGCCTTGAGCTGGATAGAGATCGATGAGGTCGTTGGTTGTATATTTGCATGATTTTATCTAAGTCATGAATAAAAGCAGGTGTGTTTTTCAGTGTACAATATCTTGAAATTAATAGACGAATCGTTCTTATCAATCGTTCAGGCAATGCAGCCTTTATCGGGCTGTGACTATGATAAAGTGTTGTATTATATTTCAATAGAACCTTCTTTACATGAAGATTAACTAATTAGCTACCGCGATCTGATTGAATTTTTCTATAACAATCCTGTTCAAGAATACTTTCTAAAGCATGAGCAACTTCAACACCCTCTCTTTGACCGTAATGGAATGGTATATGCATAGCGACTAAAGACACTGATTCCCACTAGAATATATTTTCGGGGTGCATTATGACGCCGTTGAATCGCGTCTAAAGTTAAAAGATCAGTATTCATTATATGCAGAGGCAAAAAGGCTTTAGTTTGTCGATATTGTTTGCCACGAAGCCTGCAATTCCGATGCAGTGTGTAACTCAGTTCATTCTGTAGATACTCTTTTGCTTTTTTTTAATGTGCTGCCAGAGGCAACTTTAGAAAGCGTTTTGGGGGGACTTAGACTTCCCGCTTCACCAATATTTTCATAGACATGCTTCAGAACTTCAACCATTTTGAACGCAAACACGTAGTGTAATGTCCACTCCCCTTTGGCACACTGGAGGGTGGACCAATCCGTCTTCGCTTTTGACTAGCAGCGACAGGTGTTATAAAATCATTGCTGCTGCTGCTGCTGCTAGTATTTTACAATATTGAATCTTCTTCTTTTTTAAATGGTGATGGTGTTGGCGTTGTTGGAGG
The DNA here is from genome assembly GCA_027921565.1 of Artemia sinica. Lineage (NCBI taxonomy): Eukaryota > Metazoa > Arthropoda > Branchiopoda > Anostraca > Artemiidae > Artemia > Artemia sinica. Next base: position 32,599,207 of record CM051266.1, on the reverse strand, counting down.
ACTATATTCTCTTAGTTTTTTAGAATTTGCTTATTGCCAATAAGACTTTTGGGAAAGTTTGATGCATTTAGAAAGTCGTATAGATTATTGTCAAGTGATAAAAGTCATTTACGATTAGTCACCATATCACAAATTAAATCAACTAGATTATAACTTTTGCCCTGAATTATAATTCGTTTCCCTGTGCTGTCAACTTGAAATTGATCACCACCAGTTTCCAACATGAGATATGTTAATACTCTTTTACTCTGTTCTCGATAGGTCATTGGCAATAGGTTTCCAATTGTTGACACTATAGAATTCAATTTCTTCTCCTTTGATTGCACAGAATCTTGAGGAGATGTTTTCTGTTTAGAGGTATCTGTGACGGTGGATCGCTCACGATAAGGTCTATGTTTGTCCACGCGTCGCAATGCATCTTGAAGTAAAAGCAGTTTTTTATCATCGGCAATATTCTCATCATTAATGAATTTGCTCAGATTGTCTTCAAAATGTTCCACGGGCGAGAGGACAAGTTCAAATGGCGTCAATTTATAGGGTTTAGCCATTCTCTAGAGAAAACTGTTTACAAGTCCTGCAATTCTTGGCAGTAAAAGTGTAAAAAAGCTACCGCCCGCTTGAAGGAGACGTTTTCTTCTAAAAAAATTTTCCCTTGTTTTTGCAATCCAAGGCGCGTACTGTGGAACGATGTTGCTTTTTCTGTTGTCTAACACCTTCTGGCAAGTGTACATTGCTTTGTTTTTTTTTCTTTTTTTTTTTGTCTTTGATTTTTTTGCTTGGGTCTTTTTTTTTTTTTTTTCTCTTTCCTTTTTGCTTTTTGCTTTTTGTGTCTGTTTTTTTTTTGCCTTGTTTTTTTCTTTTACCTACTGCGTCTGCTTTTTTGTGTTGTTTTTTGTTTCTCACTTGTGTCTTTGTTTTTTGCCTCTCTGCTGTTTCCTTATTGCCCTCAGTTAAATCTAAACATATTAGATCAATGAAATGATTGTCAACACCATGTTTGAGTATGGCGTTCCTGAGTGGAGGTTTTGAAGTGCCTAAAACGGAAAATAAATGCCGTTGTTCGTGTAGTTTCTTCAGTGTCATAATGGCAACTAATAGCTTTTTCTACTGTTCACCAGAAGATATACTGTAATTTCATTGTCGAAAATATCTGTGACTACACGTAGATCCTCGGGTGTGCTCTGATTAAGATCTAGCAAAATGTAGCCGTAGGGCTTATATTGTCGCCTGAGTGTACGCTGACAGCAGTAATTTGGGGGCGCCGGGGTATATTTGCTTATTGAGAGTTATTAGCGAGCTAGAATCCCGAACAATTCGGTAGACAATATAGATGGTGCAATTCAAAGCAAGGGTTCTCATACATTTGCTCTGATGAAAGAGATTGTGTAGAACTAGAGTTATGGAAATGTTTTCATGATGAGAGCGAACGGTAAACAGCTGTAGCATTTCCTGTGAGAAAACTGTTCAATGGGTTCAGCCAAATCATCAATAATCAGCCATGAGTTTGGCGCAATACAATTGAAAACATCAAGTCCCCGTATGAATTATATTGGTATAGATGTGGCAATAGCCTTTATTTGATCGTAGGAATCCTGCCAAATACTATAGCAATAAATAAATTTTCTTTGGTTTTTCCAAAAAAACATTGTATTACAATTTTGAATTATTTTAGCTAAAAGTGTCGTTTTCCCAGACACTGATGGACCACACACAGAAACGACCTGAACGGTGTTTTAAATTGATACATAGTGCTGTCGACCACAGTCAGACTACAACTAACTGTAAACCATACTTGTCCAATGAATAAGTAGTAATTTTTCCATAGATCTATTTAGTACAAGAACAACAAAAACAATAGTTCATTCATTTATTCGATATAAAAACACTTGTTCAACAAGAAAAAAAACTCTATTTGTTTAAACAAGAACAACATTTTTAAAGATAACATTTATTGAAATAAAAAAAACTTTTTGTTCATCAACAATAACACTATATGTACAACACTTATTGTCATAAAAAACACTTTTTGTCCAGCAAGAACACTATTTGTACACACACATTTTTTGTACAAGCACACACTATTTGTACAACAGCACTTTGAAAAATATGAACATGAACACGAACAATAGCACAGTTGAACACTATGAATTTATACCCTCCACCCTCCGGGGAGCCGCGGACCGAAAGCCGGCCGCGGGCGGGACCCCCTACCCCCGGGGGCCGGGGCCGAAAGCCGGCCGCAAGTGGGACCCCCCCACCCCCCCCCCCCCCCTCGGGAGCCAAAATAGTATACAATAGTCGCCGTCACTGCTGCTACAGGTTAGGTTAAGTTAATTCATGAAAGGTTTGGGTGAAGTTAGGTTTGGGTTAAGTTTAGTTTAGGTTAATTTATCCAGACCAATTTGATTGCGATAGTCTATGCATTCAAACCGGTCTGAAATACGGTTGTGGCCATGGGGGAGTATCTTTACACCATTCTCGAGCACAAAGACTTTGTCAGATATACATGATATTGCATTCTTTTCCACTCTTACACTATAATTTTATACTGTAGAGAGCGAATTGCAAGCACTTGTGCTCTCGGCACTAGGCTACTCTCTCTATACAGTCTCTGTACACACTCATGTTGAAATTGTTCTTTACAAAATGTTTAGGCACCCCTTTACACGCCTGCTTAACATCCCTGTTATGAGTTTCAACGCAATATACTTTAGGACCCGGGAACACCCCCTTGGATATCAAATCACTCCCCGTCTCTGATTTTAACATGAGTAGTTCGTTGGGGGCCTGACGTTTCACCAACTCGGGGTAGAGGGATGGATTCCAGTTGGTGAAATCTATCCGCGAGCTGATGTGTTCCCTATTTTCTAAATCCCCCAATAAATCCCTGGTTTTTACTTTTAAGAGCAGAGAATCTGTATCCCCATAGTAAACTTGAACCTTCCCCTCCCTAGGCCATTGCACCTTGCACACATTGTAAAAAAACGACAACATGAGCTTTTTGGAAATTTCGAGTACTGAACTACCTTCTGCTATATTCTTGTTCAGTACCACATTTCTCTTTTTTCCTGTGTAGAAGAACCATGCTCGTCTCTATGCTCGTGAACGATGTAAAATTGGGGTCAGCAATTATTCGTGCACACTCTTGAGGGTCAGTCACGACATCGCAACGAGATCTATTCCGTACGTTTTCACACATTTTTCCAAACGCTGAATTTAGAATGAGTTTTTACATTCCTTCTCTACTTTAATGTTTGCCCGAGAGCGTTTATCAACAAAGGTGTTGATAAACGTCTTTAAGTAGGGTTTTTGACTGAATTGCAGGACCCTATGTATTTTGGTGATCTTGAAACCATTGTTCACCATCCAGTGCAAAAGCACATGATGAACAACGATATTCTCTTTAGGGTCCAGATCTGCAATCAGTTTTTGCTCAGAGGGGTTCCAGTGCATCCTCATATCCTCAACCAATTATCGATTGTAGGGACTCAGTGAGTCCCTGGTCACTGGTCGATTGATACAGGGAAAAACAAAATCTCTGACTGAATCATGAAGTGCCAATGGAATGCGACCATCAATTTCAAAGAACCATCCTTGTGGCCCTTTGTCCTCGACGGTGTTAATGTCGGTGAACTCACAAGTATTCTCAAAACATTCATAGTTCCCACACGGCAAAGAGTAGTGAGACATTGCCGAGGGGTACAATGAGTTCATGTCCAAGAACACTGCGTTTGACTTTGCACCGGTGCTGTTTTGTCCGCTTGGATCTGTTGTCAAAAACGCGATCCCCATGAAAAACATACCCACCCCTCATTGATCTTTCTAAAAAAAAGGTGTTGATCTACATCAGTTATTAAGCCTATTTCTTCCCTACTAATTTTTAAATCAAGTCCATCACCAAATGTGGTGTGGAAAAATAATATCCTATATCTAGTCCAAACTCTGAATAGATTTGATCTGTGTTCTTGCAGACAATATCTAACAGAGTTAAAACGTCATTGGCTAAGTACAGTCTACAATAATCCCACCCATTTATACAATTCTCCTTAGCCCACACCTTCTTGGCAAACTCATATTCCTCGGCAGTGCATTCACTGTTGGTGAGTGAATTATAGAAAGCTTCAATTGGAGGTAGTTTCACCTCGCTTAAGCGAGCGTCAGAACAGTAATAATCGTATGCATATATACCTTTGCAGGTCAACAGGTCATACATTTCACTGTCTGGAAAGTGCTGTTTAAGCAAAGGAAAACTATCAAAATTGTCACTTTTCTGCATTTGAATCAATTGACTCAATGCCTTGGGGAAAAAAAACTAAAAGAATCTAAAAACCTGATTTTATTCCAGCAAGTATGCCCTTTATTCACTACCTGCCATTTCAACTCGAGAAGCACCAACTTCTCTGCTGATTTGGGAATGATGTTATAGGTAAATGAATTATTTATCCATGGACTATCTACTCCCCCTCCCTCCCTATGCATACGTGCCAAAGCTGGTAAAATACATTTTAAATCATAATTTGAATTATGAATAAAAACTGGAATAAAAAACTGTTGGCTAACGTTTATGTTGCATGATTGATGTGCTACCCCTCTAAAATTACTACCTCCTGAGGATATTTCCTGCCACAAGTGATTGTGGTCTCTGACTTTCCCCTTCCCCCCTCTTTTCCCTCTTGTCTCTTTCCCCTTATCCCCCTCTTCAAACTCCCCCTTACAAACCCAACATATTTTTTGATTTTTAATCACGAGACAATCCTCTACAGACAACAACATAGGGTAATGGGTATTTCTCAAACGAGAAATAGCGCCATTAGCGGTGCCAATTAATTTAGTCAATGCCTTGACCATGCACTCTCCCTCGTCCATCGTTTCAACTATTTCAAACAACTGCATATTCTTAGAACTGTCTCTTTGCGCGTGGGCGTAGGAGACTGCAATAGCTCGATGTTCTTTGCTTTGATTTGGAAATCGAGGATCATTCACTTCCACTAGCTTCGCCTCACAATCCAAAGTGATTTTATTGCTCTGAAGGAGGGTGTTTTGAAAATTTTTAAAGCGTAAAATAGCCCTATCCCTGAAACCGTTTCCACTGACCGATAACCATGCCGTCTACAGTGTTTCATATGATCCGTAGTTTTAAATCGCTACGGAATCGTGACAGGCGTGTTGGACAGTAAAAACATACCGCCATATTCTTACCCCTCCCAGAACTCTACTGATGTCTTTAATAGGATTAAAATGGCCAATTGCATTGGGGTCACTAGGTGGTGTGTACAACAACCAAACCCAGTGATTCGCCAATTCAATCGAAGGGCCTCTTACTGAGAACACCACCCCCTTCTTTTTAGAACGAACCCCATCCTCGAATTCAGTTTCATACTGAACCAAAGTAACGCGATATTTAAATGGGCATTGACCCTTTCAAAAATATCAATAGACCTGAGCGTTACTGGGTATTTTCCCTCTAAACAAAGAAAAATCTACAATGGGAAAATCGGACCCCTCCTTCCTATGCACAGCCCAATATTCTGAATTTGTCTTTGTAGCGTCACGTAATAGAGGCTCAAATGCTGATATGAGGAAAGCGTACTTGAAACATTTTCGACCTGTTTCAAAAACAGATTCGCTGAACCCCTCTGCAAACCCTCTAAATCAGGATTATATTTTAAAACTGTAGACCTTGCCCCCGCCCCACCTGCCCCCTTTAAAATGAAATCTATTTTAAATTTACAAATATTAACGCTTAAATTTTCAACATAAAGAACTACAGATCCACTACCATTTTCACTATAATTCTCGAGATTGGTAATAATGTGGCCTATCCATTCCGAAAACACACCCTCAAAATTTTCTAAATGTGGATAGACGACCAACATCTCGGTGTGTAAGTAATGATGATAAAACCTCGCTTTTTCCCTCATTTAAATAAAACACCTTTAAAACAATAGAAACCTTAATTGAATCCCTACCTCCCCACAACTGAATTTAGTTTTCTGGCAGTGCATGAATTCTATATACATATTCATGAACAATTTCTACAGGTTCAAACACACAAAATTACCCCCAAAAGCGAATTAAAAGGATCACAAAAAGTTGCCGTGCAAACAGCTATTGCATTTAAAATTGAGTTTGAGAGCTGAAAGTCAGGAAATGATGTAAATTGGATGTTGTCACCCTCCCCCTCCCCTCTTGCATATTATCACCACCCCCTCCCCCGCATTGTTCATCAATGGGATTGTTCGAAGACATTTCACCCTCCCCCTCTTGTATATTATCACCACCCCCTCCCTCACATTGTTCAATAATATGGCTATGGAAACCACTTCATTTGTTTGAAGTGGAAGTATGTAATCAGTGGGGGGAGGGTTCCCTGTTAATTCCCGGGTAAAATCCTCTAAAATTTGTAAGGTGTTTGGACTCAAGTCCCCTGCTCAACTGCGCTATAATCAACATTAAAATAATCGGCTAAAAAATTGTCAATGTTTTCTGGTATTTTCATTCAATTCATATTCCATGTTGAATTTTTGAGAGATCCAGAGGCACGTCTTCTCCTTCTTCAAATGATGAGGATGATGATGGTGAATAAGGCGCTAACACAACCTATAAAAGAAAATTGCTTATTTTCAAAGTGTCTAAATCATCCCTATTTTTAAATTGGATTATTATTTAAAATGCGCTTGGTAGCATTTAGTTTCCCTACTCCATATATTTTGAAAGTTCCAACTTAATACAATCTAAAAGATGACATAGAAGGTTTTAATTTTGTTCAAACAACCCCTCAAAAAAATTTCATATTAATACTCTTTATCTGCTTTGAAAAAAAAACGGGGTCTTTACTTGATAGCCTAACTCCTTCAGGCCATATACAACTCTTTCCGATAGAAAGCTGTTTTTATGATATTTGTAGAAGCAAGATTAAGCATTCGTTTACCATTTACCCTACTATGACCGGAATATAGTGCCTTTTTATTTTGCTTCGCTATGAGAATTCAGCAGGCTGAATGTATACACTTGACATGATTCAAAATAGCGAAAAAATGTCTTTTAATATCTCTGACATACTTTTACTGTGATGAAATGAAAGGCCAAAAAAAAGCTTACTTCTAAATCTCTTAAAACTCTGGGAATACTATAATATTCCAGCGAAAAATAGCATTATAGTTTCAAATGGTGAGATAAAAGGCTCTCTAACAGTAAACTAGAAATTAGCTAAAAATATTATTATGTGGTTGAAAAATAGCGAAGATGCATGCAGTAGGCGGAGAAAATAAGGTGATCGGAAAGATTAAAAAAGAGCGGTTTCTTTGACAAGCAAAAAAATTACATTATATTTAGGTATCTCTGAGGGGAGGGAAAAGAAAAATTTAAAACAATGGTTGGGGTGGGGGATTAAAATTATAACGAAAATAATATTTTAATATATCTGACACACTTTTACAGTGTTGAAAAATGGTGAAAAGAAAAGGCTAAAAAAAAAGTAGGAAGAAATAGGTAGATATTTCTATAATCCGGTAGAAGGTAGAGAGTAAAAATGCTTACATTTCCAAATTCTGGCTGCACTTGTGTGCCTGAAGGCCCTGGCAAAGCATGAAGGGGGGCAACCTCCTGAGCTTGAGTAGATGGGACAGCTCTTGAAAACTTGGGCAATGCATGCTGGAGAGCAACCCCCTGACCTTGAGTAGACGGGACAGCTCTTGAAAACTCGGGCAAAGCATGATGGGGGGCAACCTCACGATCTTGAGTAGACGGGGCTGAGGCATTATGAGAAGCCACCCACTCTCTTTTCAATTTTCTGCCAGGTTGCATAGAGGTTTGCGCAGGTAGCGCAGAGCTGGCACTGGCGTGAGAGGCACCGGGTATTAAAAGTTGAGTGGTAAATGGCTGGCCCAGAGCATGTGTAAAGGAACCGGCATATCTTATGATAGAAGGCCTTGCAGCTTGCATCGGTTTGGCATCGTTCCCTCTTGCTCTCTTTTCAGGGGGAGAGCATTTGTCGGAATCCTCCTTAAAAAAAGAAGAAAAATTTAGTATATGATAATAATATTAGAGAAGAAAGGAAATTAGTGAAAGATTTTTATGAAAGCCTCTTAATCATCTATAAAATCCATGAATTTGAAAATAAGAGCATTAAAATCCCCATCCCTTCCTTTCCGGGAAGGTAAAACTTTGAAGATTTGACTAAAACATTATTTACTTTCATCAAAGACATTTGAAAATCGAACACTCCTCTCATTAGGTGTATTTTCTGCAAAAGCAATCTTTTTCCGTTCTGTTAATAAAGGATGTATTTCCTTTAGAGTGCAAGAGACATAGATTTAATTTTGCCAGCCCTCCCCTAAATTAAAGATTTTGCTTTCTATCTTAATACTACCATAATTTTCACCCCCCCCCCCTGAGAATATAAAAGACACTTTTATCGAAAGAAAGCTATAGAAAAAGGAATAATATGCACTCTAAAGGGCTCTTTGCATCTGATATTTACACAATTTCCATATCCTAAAAATATCTCTCTTTTAATTTCCCTTTCTCAAACCGTCTAGAATTACGCAAAGCCTGTAGCCTTAATCCCTTCAATGTGTTGTGATCACCCTTGTTTTCCATAATTTAGATAAGGCGTGTGCAAAGGTTGTTTACGAGATCACCCCTTTTGAGACATATTCACCCAAAGGTTAGGTTAAATTGCAAGTGTAAAGATTTTGATGGCTTTAAACGCATGTGAAAAGACAATTTGAACAATAACTTCAATTGAATGAATGAAATGGTGATGAAATGGTGGGAGGGGGGTGGGGGTTAAATGGTAAAAAAAAAGAGGGTATTTTACGCTTTCTAGCGAGTATAAACAACACACAGTGGAGTTTGTATTGTGGGGGGGGGGGGGTTACCTGAATTTGAATTTACTGGAGGGGCTATGTAAAATGATTTTATTTGGAAATAACCTAAGAAAATTTACTATATAGAACTCACATTATAAATCGATGTTTTTAATTTACTGGAAAAAGTATCTTCTCAGAGAAACCTTTTGGCTAAGCCGCTATCGTAAGGATTTAGCAAAGCAGGATGTAATTGACAGATATCAATAATTATCCTATTTAAATCTTTGCGGAAATCTGTAAGTCAAGCCATAGCGATGAAAACAGTATATTAAGGGATTGACAGAAACTTGACACTGGATTTTAGGTAAGATACAGAATTTATCAAAAACAGAATTAAAGTCATAAACAGGGGGAGGGTCCGATGGTTTACATGGTAAAAAAGAGCGTATTTTACGCTTTCTAGCGAGTATAAAAAACACATATTGGAGTTTGTATTGGGGGGGGGGGGGGTACCTGAATTTGAATATATTGTGGGGGCTATGTAAAATGATTTTATTTGGAAATAACCTAAGAAAATTTACTATGCAGAACTCACATTTTTAATCATTGTAGATGAAGTTTCCTTGTCAATGTTCAATGTTTTATCCATAGTGTCTTAGAACTTTATGAAAGTTTAATCACAACGCATGTCCGTTATATACAAAATCTCAAGGGCAAATTGTGACGCAATGGGAAACCTTCATAACTTCCCTGATTGGCTTAGAAGGAGACACGTGATCCTGTTTCCCGTTATCGGATCAATACATTCCCCCACCAATTATGTAAATCAGTTCTCGGAAAATTTAGTTCCCCCTCTTGCCCTAGATCAATACATCTCTCCCCTGTTAATGCGCATGTGCAAACTTCCCCCTGAGTCATTACACCTAGACGAACAACAAATCAATTGACCTTGAAAGAGGTGTCTTGACCCGTTAGAATCAATAAACCATGAAAATACATCAAAGTGAGAAAAATCCTGTTTTTTCATTCTCAGTGACAAAAACCATAAAAACATGAATAAATTATGTTCGTCCCGGAGTCATTATGCCCTTCCTACTATTGCTGGGTATCTTGATTTTCTGCAATTTATTGAAGATTGTACACAGAATATTGATTTAATTGCTGTTTGCAAAAACATTTATTAGTTCAGACAGTCTCTTTAGTCATTTGTTTTTCCAGGTTGTTCGTTTGAGGTAAAAAAAATCGAAAGTCTCTGAATCGTGGTGGCCTGGGATTTTCGGTAAAGATGAGTTTGAATTATTCTATAAGAAATAATTTGATAGTTTGGACTGAAGGAAAGATCGAGAGTTTTTGTGTTGATTTAGAAAATTGAAAAGGATAAAAAATTATTTATCTGGTGTATAAGCCGCCTAGCACTCGCTTGGACGAATTTATTGAAGGTTTTGATCTGTTAATGTCTTGTATGTCCCGTAGTGGTTTAGATTTTATCTTCATGGGAGATTTTCATTTAACTTGCTAGATTTGAATGGTGATAATTTAGATTTTTTAATTGCATGGTTGCTAATGATCTTTAGCCTTTAGCAAGCGTACCTACTAGGATTTCTAGTCATTCAGCTACTTTGATTGATAACGTTTTGTCAGCTCTAAGTTCCTAAGTATAAGTTATGCTGATGCGGGTATTTATCCCGGATCTGACCAACTCCCAGTTATCGCGAGGATTACTTGTGTGCAAAAAACTAGAGGCAAAGCAAAGAAAAGGAAAGTGAGGCAATTGAAAAAGGCTAATTGAGATAAATTTGCTGTGGAACTTAGTACACTTAGCTGGGATCCTGTTCTTGAAATAACGGGTGATGTAAATGATGCTTATGACACATTCTGCTCGATTATATAACCCATTTACGAACAAACATGTCCTCTAAAAATCATTAAAGATAGGAAAGATATACCCCGGAAACCCTGGATGAGAGTTGAAATTGTTCATGAAATTGAAAACAGGAATCGTCTTTATGAACAGTACCTTAGGACAGAAAAAGGTGAAGATTTTGAAGAATTCAGGATCGCCAGGTGGAATAGGGAATTCGGCGCGATCTGCGGCCCGAACAGGTTAAATTCTCTTAGAAGAAGAACAAAGAGGAATTATTTTGAATATAAATTTACTGAGACCAAAGGTAACTCGAAGAAACCTGGAATGTCATCGTCGGGGAGGTGATATCAAAGAAGAGCAGTGGCAAGCCTATCTCAATAGAAGCAGATGGGACTACATTCCATGATCCTCTACAAGTGGCGGAACATTTTGCAGATTATTTCTCTAAAATTGGTCAAAACAGTGCAAGAGGAAAATAACCAGAATCCTGAATCCTTCTACGAGTATGAGTTTCAAGATGATAGAGGGGACAGATTAGCATTTGAGTTTGAGAGGTGTACCAGTGATGAAATACTTAAAATTGTTGGAAGCATGAGCTCCAATTCAGCGGGGATAGATGGAAGGAGGCTCTGAGCTTTCAAATCAGATTTGGTTTACCTTCTACCTTGTATTGTTCATATAATAAGTTTGTCGCTAGAAAACTGGAATCTTTCCTTAAGGCCTCAAGACAGCCAAGGCTATACCCCTTCACAAAGGTTGCTCAAGATCTAACATTGGAAATTGGAGGTCAATCTCCATCCTTCCCCTTTTCTCGAAAGTACTGAAAAAAGTTGTTCATCGAATACTCTACCAGTATTTGACACATCATGGTATCCTTAGTGATACTCAGTTCGGCAACCGCAAAAGTCACTCAACTACACACGCGGTGTGTAGAAACTCAACAACACCTATGTCACTCAACAACACCTATGTGACTTTATGAATCAGTGTCTTGATAGTGGGAAAAATACCTCTCACTGTTATTATAGATTTTAAAACGGCATTTGATACGGTTGATTTTTAGTATTTTACTAAATAGATTAAAGCTTTTAAGGGTTAAAAGGGCTTGTTTGAATTGGTTTGATTCTTTTAAAGGGGAGGTCAATAAAGGGTTGTAATTGATAATTTAACTTCTAGTCCATATCTTGTGAATTGTGGCGTTCCACAGGGTTCTTTGCTGGGTCTGCTTTTTATATTTGGTTTATGTAGATACTATGAGATTTTACCTTCGTGATTCGCGTCTTACATCTTTCGCAGATGACACTGCTATTTCTTTTCGTGGTGTTTCTGTGGATGAGTTAATCAATAATGTAAATATGGTATTAAATGATTAAAGGGCATTTACGTGTTTAAGTATTTTGGCGGTTAACGTAAAAAGGAGAAGTTTTATGGTTTTTAGTTGAATTGGCAAGCCCATAGATCTCGGTGGGCGAATATCATTTTCTGGTAATTCTCTAGAACAGGTCAATTAAATTTAACTTCGTACCAGGTCGGGTGATGTTGCTTCTTTATCATGCGATTATTAGCCCATATATATCTTACGGCTGTGTGTTGTGGGCCGGCAAATTTTTGTGGTAATTTTAGGCGTGTACAGGTATTACTGAATAAGGTATTACTAAGGTATTACTATAGGGATTACTGAATAAGTCCGTTTGATACGTTACAGAGACTGATAATACAGTAGCTTGTTTTAGGAAATTAAAGGTGATGGATGTGGGACAATTTGTGACTACCAGGCTGCGGTTTTTACTTACCAGTGTTTTCATGAAGTGTCTCCATCGGTGTTTTTAGATTTTTTTTTTCGACCAAATAATGATTTGCATAATTATTATACAAGGAATGCTAATAATTGATCGAGTGCGCCAATTGATTGAGAAGACACGAGAGTTCCACCGAAAAGCGTACATCGCATTCGTGGACTTTAAGGCTGCCTTCGATTCTATTGATCGCCGTTCACTTTGGCTGATAATAAGAACTACGGGTCTACCCAAGAAATATTGCTCACTTTTTGAAAAGCTTTATGATGATACGGAGAGCTGCGTGCAAGTCGATGGAAGACGCAGTCCCGCATTCTCGGTGAAGAATAGCGTCCGGCAAGGTTACACCGTCGCTCCCGAGCTTTTCAACTGCGTCATAGACCACGTTATGACCAGCACGACTAATCGCCTACAGTTAAGAGACCGGATACTCTCTGATGATGACTTTGCGTACGACATAGTGCTAGTTACGAACGCTGTTGAAAATGTCACCAAAGCTCTCCAGGTGCTCTCAGAAGAAGCCTTGAAATTTGGACTGAAGATCAACCGGCAGAAAACCAAAGTTATGCTCCTTGAGCCCCCACGTCCCGTTCTACTGTAAAGGAAGTAACATCAAAAGCAACCGAGTAGATTTGGTTGAAGACTTCATTTACCTGGGATCTATTCTGTCGAAGGATGGCTTGATCACAAAAGAGCTTATATCTCGAATAGCCAAAGCGTCGGAACTTGTTGGGAGGCTTAGCAGCATCTGGCGAAAGCCAAACACTAGCAGCTTTACCAAAATGCGCATTTACAATGCGTCAGTCAGCACCGTGCTGCTGAATGGAGCGGAGACGTGGCCAGCTGCAAAATCTATCCTCAGCGCCGTCGATGTCGCATAGACGAAACATCTCCGAAGAATCAAGGGACTTCACTGGACTGACTTTGTTAGCAACCAGACCCTCCTGTCATCGACTTCGACCCCACCTTACACGGATGGAAGCGACCCAGAGGATGCCCCCCCCCCCCCCACTAGGTGGAAAGACAAAGCCGATGAATTCCTCGCCCAATCCCACGTCCCGGTGTAAGAAGCAGCGTGCCTGGCAAGCAATAGGTCAACCTGGAGGCACCTGGTCTCATCGTTCACTACGCCGAACCCTCGGCAGGAGCCTTAAGTCAGGTAAGTCAATGCTAATAATCTGGTAACAGATTATAAATACTCAGCCTTTTATGGTTAAACTAAGCCTAATTAATCTTATATATTTGAGATCAACACAATAAGCCTATGATATACTGATTGATATCAAAATCCTGTTTCTAGAGTTTCCTTTTACAATTGTCGCTCCATTGTTACAGTTCGTTGGCACAAACTGTTTGATATGTTAGAACATAACTCCAAAAACCTAAAGAATAGGACGTTAACTGCGCTTATAAGGCGTTTAAATTATAAATAAGAGAATGTGGAGAATTATTGGAGTTTCGATTAGATATTAGAAATAAAGATTAAAAACATTAGACAATTACTAGAGTAAATACACCCCCCCTTACTTTCAACCAACTTCAATAATGAAACTACAATCGATTTAACCTATTTTGTTATATTACAAATCCTATTATCAAAAGCAAAGTCCTTTTTTCTTTTTCAAAGATTTCTTTTTTCATTTAGAAAATTATATTTAATCTATACCTACCTTCTTATTTTTCAATAACTCCATTTCTGTTCTATTCGGAGATGTAGAGGATGTATTCATATTAACCATTCACTCCATTTTCAAAAGTTTTAACAGAAGAGAATCTACCTTAGAACTGATAGATTATAAAGAAAAAACCATAAATATGAAGACAGAAATTTTTGTAAACCTTTTTGCAATTTTGCGATTAAGTAGGTTCACCTGTTATTTTGAAGATAACGCTCTGAGGTCTAGGTCTGATATTGACATATGGTGGGAAATTGGAAGTTTCAAAGGCAGTATATTTGCATAAATGCTAACCCGGAACATATTAGGAACTGTAGTGAACCAGTATTTTGTGTTTTTTTATTAATTAGAATAAACGTGATTGAACCATGAATAAACGTGCCTTATTTTCAAAAATCAGTACATTTAGGAAAAAATAATTAATTTTAAAACAAAAACCACTATAAATCACTAGCTAGAAAAAATCACTAGAGAACATAAAAATCACTAGAAATAGTGATCAACCACTAGATGTGGCAACCTTGAAAGAGTGGGATTGTTCAGAGAAGAGGCGGAAATAATTCAAAGTTATTCCTGCAGATTCCCCTGGAAGTTAACGCGGCTAAATAGGTTAGATTTTAAGAATTTTTAGTGACCACAGTATAAGAAAGAAAGAAGGATTTATTGAAAAAAACATATCAACAAAAAATTATTGCTTCCTCCCCTAAAAAGCAAAGCTTGTTGAAACAGTAGGCTATAGGCCTATTTCAATCATTGTTTAGTGTATTAGAAAGGGCAACTACTGGTAAAGGACTCAAAGAAATATTTTAAGGTACCGTAATTATTGGTAAATATCTACCAAATCATATTATTGACTTACACATAAATTGAATATACCACTTGATGCCTTTTTTTTTAGCCTATGCTGATTACAAATATAATAATCATTTCTATTGGACATGAATTTAAGCCCCTCCCCCCTATAGGCTATATGCCAATTCAGGGTATATATTTCTACATTAGCCTAGGGGGGGGGGGGTGGGGGTAAGTTTAAACTTACCTCCCATTTTACATCAGAAACGAATTTTGCCCCCCCCCCCTAATGTAGAAATATATACCCTGAATTGGCATATATAGGGGGGGGGCTGAAATTCATTTCCAATAGAAATGATTATTATATTCATAATCAGCATAAAAAAGGCAGTAAAGTTCTACCAAATCATGTTAGGCTATTGAGTTAGGACTAAAGTGAATATCCCATTTGATGCCTTTTTTTTATGCTGATTACAAATATAATAGGCTAATCATTTCTATCAGAAATGAATTTCAGCCCCCTCCCCTATATATACCTAACCTAACCCTGAATTGGCATATATAGGGGGGGGGGGCTGAAATTCATTTCTGATAGAAATGATTATTATATTTGTAATCAGCATAAAAAAGGCATCAACAGAAATGAATTTCAGCCCCCCCCCCACATATACCTATCCTAACCCTGAATTGGCATATATAGGGGGGGGGGGGCTGAAATTCATTTCCAATAGAAATGATTATTATATTTGTAATCAGCATAAAAAAAAGCATCAAATGGTGTATTCACTTTAGTCCTAACTCAATAATGTGATTTGGTAGAACTTTACCAAAAAGGCATTGAGTGGTATATTCACTTTATGCATAAGTCAATAATATGATTTGGTAGATATTTACCTAATTATCAATTAATTATTGCTTAAAAAGGTGGCAAAACCAGAGAAAGGGCTTCTAATTATGAATGATTTTAAAATCTCTACTTTCAACACATTTGTTTAAAATCAAAAGACAGCATGGCCTTAAAAATTAATTAATACTAATCATCAGTGGTGTCCCAAAGGGTGGTAAATATATACCAAATCATATTATTGGGTTAGGAATAAAGTGAATACACCATTTGATGCCTTTTTTATGCTGATTACAAATATATTAAATCATTTCTATTGGAAATGAATTTTACCCCCCCCCCCCCCTATATATGCCAATTCAGGGTATATATTTCTACATTAGGGGGGATGGGGGGTAAAGTTTAAACTTACCTCCCATTTACATCAGAAACAAAATTTGCCCCCACCCCCTCTAATGTAGAAATATATACCCTGAATTGGCATATATAGGGGGGGGGGGGGGGGCTGAAATTCATTTCTGGTAGAAATGATTATTATATTTGTAATCAGCATAAAAAAAAGGCATTGAATGGTGTATTCACTTTATTCCTAACTCAATAATATGATTTGGTATATATTTACCCAAAGGGTTAGGTTAGGAAAATGAAAATTTCAGGGATTGGGTGGAAACAGTAAAATTCTACTTTAGCAACTTTTGGCTATCTTGGAAAGGGGTTAGGTTAGGGAAATGAAACTTTCAGGTATGGGTCCACAGGCTAAAGTATGTCCAGGGAAGGCATTTTGGAGTACCTACCTCCACTCCTTCTCCCTCTAGAGGGTCCTGACCTCTGATGACCTTTAAAAATCTGTGTGTTATAAAACTGAAACCTTGCAAAATAAATCTTCTGCTTAAATCTTCTGCTAAATCTTTTCTGCTTCAAATAAATCTTCTGCTGTAATTTTGCAAACCAAAATTACAGAAAGATTTATTGCTTCTGTAGATTATAACAGATGTAGACTTGTCTTTATGCAATTTCCTATGCCAATTTCCCTGCCTACATAGATACCTCATTTTGATTTTATTACAGCCATGTAAAATGTACCTCTTTCATAACAGGACAATTCTTTCTACTTCAAACTTAAATCTCTTATATATTCAACATAAAAAAAGAATAGAATAGCAAAAGAAAAACAAAATTTAAACTTACTATCTAGCTGCCAAATTAACCCTCTTTCTTTTTAGTTTTCTATTCAACTAAATAAAATGAACAGGTTAAACAAATTTTCATCACAAGAGAATCTTATCAAATATGTTGTGATAAAAAAAAATTGGAAGTAAAAAGTGACTTGGAGGAATATTCAGCAAAACTAAAAATGGAATTCTCATGACAATTGCTACACCAGCAGTATTGGCTTTTTATGCTGCTTCTAAATATATAAAATTCTTTCAGTTTATTGTTACCCACCCAAAACCAAAAATTTGAGAAAATTTGCCTGATTATTGAGAAAAGTGGAAATACCCCCCAAAAAGCAAGCAATCTTATTTAAAATCCCTTTATTAGTTACATCATATCAGAGAACCTTACCATAGAGGTTTCAAGCTCTAATTTCAAAATGTGGAATTTCATTTTTTTTTTTTTTTTTTTTTTTTTTTTTTTTTTTTTTTTTTAGAAGAAGAAACATTGTCAATGCATGTTTATTTGTTTTTCACAGGGGTGATTGTATCAAACCGAAGGTCCAAGATAATTGGGAGGGAGTACCTTCAAACATCAATTTAAAGCTCTCTTTTTTAAGTGACCATACAGATTGGGTCAGGGGAAAGTCTTGTAGATTCCTAAAAAAGTACATTTTAATGGATAAACTGCTTACTCTTCATGAGGCTTCAGATAAATGTTGAAAGAGGTAGGGGGGAAAAGAGGAATTAATTAAATTGTTTCTCTATTCAGCTAAAATGTTACCTTCCCACATCTACCAGCACAGAGGTGGAAAATGCAAGGCAGGTTATCATCAGCCCCACCAGGAACTTTTTTTGGAATGGCAAATACTGCTAGGAACTTAGTTTTCAGCAATTTAAATGGTGTTATTTTCTTTTGCTATTTATATGAAGTACTTTAGTGTATACTAACAAATGTATGTAATGTATTTATTAATAAGAAATCCTATTATAGAGGTTGTGATGGCTTCAGTTATGTAGAAGATCAAAGGTCTCACAGAATCTCAATCCATATAAACAATAATACTCCTTTTCATCCAACCAAAATTCTTTGGTAATAGTATCAACAAGGACTTTTTACCAGAATTAATAATTGTTGCCAATTTTTTAAGTATATTCAAATTTTATCCACAATTGATATTCAGAATTTAAACATAGGATGGTACTAATCAATGTACAATTTTGAATTTGCACATTTTAAGAGCAATTGACCAGGGATTTAAGGGACCTGTAGCTCAAATTATATCCTGGTTAGGCCTGGGTATGATTTGGAAAACAATCAGAAATTAAATAAAGAAAGAGCTCTTCAAGTGAAAGCAAGGAACAAATTTGAAACCTATTTGAACAGATTATTCTTTATATGAAGGGGGCTGTCTCCTCCTTAGCTCCTTACTCTTTACTGTGAAGTTTGACTTTTTTCAAATTCTTAAAGAAATTTTGCAATTGGAAAAATAAAATTTTTCAAAGTACTAAAAAATTGTTTAATGAGCAAGATGTTGAGAAGGGGCAGTCCCCCTTATATACAGAGCAATTTATATTTGTTTTAAGTTTTAAACTAGCTCCTTACTTTAGTTGAAAAACTTTTTTATTTGTTTAATTACATTTCATGAAACTGTAAAGTTTTATGAATACAATACTTTTGGTAACACAGAAAAAATGATCAATATTTCAATGATCTCTGTTTGGGTTTTGAGTGGTAATCAAATAGTTCATGGCAACGAGCTGTAAGTAAAGAGTGATATGGCTCAATAGTAACCAAAACCCTAAAAAACGTATTTTATACCAATAGATATTTCAAAGGAATTGGCTTATTATGCTGATTCCAAATATATAAGTTTCATTAAGTTTAGTTTTACCCATCCAAAGGTACCAGCCTGAGAAAATTTCTCGGATTTTTATAAAAAGTGGAGAAAAACCCCTTTAAGTCATAGAATTTTAATGAAAATCACACCATCAGATTCAGCATATCAAAAAAACCCTACTATAGAGGTTTCAAGCTCATATCAGCAAAAATGTGGAATTTTGTAATTTTTGCCAGAAGAAAGATCATGGATGCATGTTTATTTGTTTCTTTGTTTTTTTTTGTTTTTTTTCTATGGGTAACTGTATTGATCCAGTGGGGCCTAAAACGGCAATAAAGGGATGATTCTAATGGAAATGAAGAGTTAAAGTACAGATTTTAAGTGACCAAAAAAATTGGAGGGCAACTAGGCCCCCTCCCACGCCACTTTTTCCCAAAATTGTTCAATCAAAATTTTGAGATAGCTGTTTTCTTGAGAGGCCCAATAAATAGTTGAAAGGCCCAATAACTATGTCTTTAGAGATAAAATGACCGTCTACAGCCCCTGGAGAAAGTTTTTTTTTTTAAGTTATAGAACTTACCTATTGTTTTATTTGTTATTGGGAAGTATGCATATATTTTTTGAGGGGGGGGGGGAGGGGGAGGACGAATTTTATGCTGGAAGAATTTTCCATGGAGAGGGAAGTTTCCAGGGGGTGAAATTTTCAGGGGTGATTTTGCACTGGGTTAATTTGCCAGAATTCCTATACGAAATTTCTTTATATGTCTTGTTTTTTCTTTACCAATTCAATTTTAGCTGTGGAGATTTTAAGGGTAATTGTCTGGAGTAAATTTTTGCCAGGATTGAATTGCACAGAGGATATTTCTATGGGAAGGGGAATTTCTCCATGGAGGAGGAGCCAGGTATCCTGGTGTTATTTAAAAAATTATCAAAATTAAATAAAAAAAATTTTTCAACTGAAAGTAAGGAGGAACATTAAAACTTAAAAAAACAGAAATTATTATGTATATGAGGGGAGTTGCCTCCTCCTCAGCACCCTGCTCTTTATGCTAAAGTTTAAATTTGTCCCAATTCTTTAAAAACAATTCCTGAAACACATGGGCTGTTTGATTAGAACAATAAATAACTTTTTTTTAAAGGACCAAAAAAACTAACATGAAGAGCAAGGTGTTGAGGAAGGGGGCAACCCCCCTAATATACATAATAATTTATGTTTGTCTCTTAAGTTTCAATGTTGCTCCTTACTTTCAGTTGAAAAAAACTTTTTTTTTATTTAATAAGCTTAGAGACAAAAATTTTCTAAAGGCAATGGAAAAAATATGTCAATTAAAGTAAAAGTATATAAAACTGGAAAAAGTAATTAATTACAAAAAAGAAATAGGCTACACAAAACAATTGCCTACTTACAAAACTAAGATATATACTTCCAGCAATCAGTTCTGCTGAGCAATGCTGAAGCATTGGATGGATATTTTTTAACAATATCAACAGTTTTGAACTTGGTTATCAAACACCAAAATATATAATGCCTTTGGACTCAATTGTTTATAAAAAGTAATGCATTATCAAAGTAGTTTGTTCAAAGTGAAACCTTAAAACTAAAATTAAGAAAATCAAGTAAAATTTTTTTTTTCAATATTTTTAGAATACCAAACACCAGTATATTTGACATTATTATGCTTCAGAAGTGTAAAAAATTAAATCTTTTTTAAAGTGACAACTAGATAAATACTATCACTCCTGGAAAAAAATAAATGATAATAAAACACAAAAAACGGATCTGTTCAGGGGAAAATACAAAAATTTCCAGCATTCCGTTCAGGGGAAACATTTCTGATTACAGTGGCTTCATATATTAGCTCATGAGTACTCTTGCAATGCTAGCAAAAGTGGATGGCATATTTTTACCGAAATTGCCGCCTATTAAGTTGTTTTCCTTGTGTTTTCTATAGTTAAACAAACTTTCTTGTGTACTAATAGCTGCACTAATTACTAATAAACAAATAAATATTTAGGATCACCATAAAAGCTGATTCTTTGATTGAATTTTATCAATAGTTAGGCTCTTACCCTTTTGTTATTGACAAGGATTGTTATTTACTTACCATTCATTAGTATAAAGAATTTGTTGTTTTTTTTTTTGTTACTCCAACCAAATCATATACAAAAAATGTTTGTAAAAAACTAGAAACAGGTCACTCAGTCACAAGTTAGAACTTATATTTTCCTTATCAAGGGTAAAAATCCATTGGCAGGTAGCCAACAATGGGGCAACACACATTTTTTCCATGTTTTTCCCTATTCTGCTCTTTTTCATTTGGTTTTCTTATAATTACTTTATAGTAATTTTATGTCTAAAGACATAGTTATTGGGCCTTTCAACTATACTGAAGAAAAAAGCTATCTCAAAATTTTAATTGGACGATTTTGGGAAAAAAGTGGCATGGGAGGGGGCCTACTTGCCCTCCAATTTTTCGGTCACTTAAAAAGGGTACTAGAACTTTTCATTTCCGTTAGAATCAGCCCTGTCTCGACGTTTTAGGCCCACTGGATCGATATGATCATCCATGAAAAAAAAACAACAAAAAACAAAGAAATCAGACAAATTTTCCCAGGCTTGTAGCTTTGGATGGGTAAAACTAAGCTTAATGAAACTTATATATTTGGAATCAGCATAATAAGCCAATTCCTTTGAAATATCTATTGGTATAAAAATCCGATTTTTAGAGTTTCGGTTACTATTGAGCCGAGTCGCTCATTACTTACAGTTTGTTACCACAAACTATTTGATTACCACTCAAAATAAAAACAGATATAATTGAAATATTGATCGTTCTTTCTGTGTTACCAAAAGTATTGTATTCATAAAATTTTACAGTTTCATGAAATGTAATTAAACAAAAAAAAGTTTTTCAACTAAAGTAAGGAGCTAGTTTAAAATTTAAAACAAATATAAATTGCTCTGTATATAAGGGGGACTGCCCCTTCTCAACATCTTGCTCATTAAACAAAAGTTTTTTAGTGCTTTGAAAAATCTTATTTTTTCAGATGTAAAATTTCTTTAAAAATTTGAAAAAAGCCAAACTTCACAGTAAAGAGTAAGGAGGTAAGGAGGAGACAGCCCCCTTCATATAAAGAGTAATCTGCTCAAATAGGTTTCACATTTGTTCCTTGCTTTCACTTGAAGAGCTCTTTTTTTTATTTAATTTCTGATTGTTTTCCAAAATCATACCCAGGCCTAATCAGGATATAATTTGAGGTACTGGTCCCTGAAATCCTGGTCAATTGCTCTTAAAATGTGCAAATCAATAATTGTGCGTTGATTAGTACCATCTTATGTTAAATTCTCAATTTCAATTTTGGATAAAAATTTGAATATACTTAAAAAATTGGTGATGAATAGTAATTCTGGTAAATAGTCCTTGTTAATATTATTGCTAAAGAATTTTGGTTGGATGAAAAGGAGTATTATTGTTTGTATGGATTGAGATTCTGTGAGACCTTTGATCTTCTATATAACTGAAGCCACCACAACCTCTACAATAGGATTTCTTATTGATAAATACATTGCATACATTTGTTAGAATACATTAAAGTACTTCATATAAATAGCAAAAGAAAATAACACCATTTACAATTTTGCTGAAAACTTAAGTTCCTAGCAGTATTTGCCATCCCAAAAAAATTTCCTGGTGGCGCTGATAATAACCTGCCTTGCATTTCCCACCTCTGTGCTGGTAGATATGGGAATGTAACATTTTAGCTGAATAGAGAAACAATTTGATTAATTCCTCTTCTCTTCCCCCTACCTCTTTCAACATTTATCTGAAGCCTCATGAAGAGTAAGCAGTTTATCCATTAAAATGTAATTTTTCAGAAATTTTACCTACCCCACCTAAACAATGACTCACCCCCCCCCCCGCTCCTCATTATAGCTGATACGCAATTACAGATCACCAATCATAGCCAATGTTCATTACAAATAAAGCGAATCAACTTGGTTGGATCCAGTACTGCCACCGTGTGACATTACATTTTTTGCAACTAGGAAGCCTAAAATATAGTTATTGATGCTTTTAAATCAATTAGCTTCTCAGAATTCTAAATTGATTGCAAAATTCGTCTTCTTTGGGATAAATTTGTAGTTTGGTGCCCTAAAATAGCAAGAAAACAAGACTTTTCCCTGAACCAATCAGAATGGTCACTTAAAAAAGAGCATTAAATTGACGTTTGAATGAGCTCCATCCCAATTATCTTGGACCTTCGGTTGGATACAATCACCCCTGTGAAAAACAAATAAACGTGCATCGACAATGTTTCTTAAAAAAAAGGGCAAAATTCCACATTTTGAAAATTGGAGCTTGAAACTTCTATGGTAAGGTTCTCTGATATGATGTATCTAATGAAGGGATTTTTAATAAGATCACTTGCTTTTTGGGGGGTTTTTTCCCTTTTTTTTTTTCAAAAATCAGGCAAATTTTTTCATATTTTTGGTTTTGGGTGGGTAACAATAAACTGAAAGAACTTAGAGGCAGCATAAAATTCCAGTACTGCCGGTGTAACAATTGTCATGAGAATTCCATTTTTAGTTTTGGTGAATATCCGTCCAAGTCACTTTTTACTTCCAGTTTTTTTTTTTATCACAAACCATTTGATAAGATTCTCTTGTGACAAAATTTTTTCGAACCTGTTCATTTTATTTAGTTGAATAGGACACAAAAAAGAAAGAAGGTTAATTTGGCAGCTGGATAGTAAGTTTAATTTTTGTTTTTCTTTCTCTATTCTGTTTTTTTCTAATGTCTGAATATATAAGAGATTTTAAAGTTCGAGGGAGAGAGAATTGTCCTGTTATGAAAGAGGCACATTTTACATGGCCGTTATAAAATCAAAACGTTGTGTCTATGCAAGCAAGATGATTTTTTAGTATCTCTACTCCTTCTGTAAACTATTCTAAGGCATAGGAAATTGCATAAAGACAAGTCTACATCTGTTATAATCTACGGAAGCAATAAATCTTTCTGTAATTTTGGTTTGAGTTTGATTTTCTTTAAGACTAAATGTGTAATAATTAAATATATTATTGGCTAAATAAATTGATCCCTTTGCCAGGAATCTTTGTCGTTTAAAATTTACTGTACTTTGTTTCATTTTGCATGCAATTTAATTGCTCTTTTTTTTGAGAGTTTTTTCCTAAAAGTATTTAAAAATAAACTTATTCCTATGAAAACAATTTTCTGAAATATATTCCCTGTCACCCAACCACCACTGATATTTTTGCATTTGACCCCCACCCCTGGAAAAATTTTTGTCGGTGCCCTTGGCACTTATGCAAAAACATTGGGTTATAAAAATTAGAATTTCAGAAATGATTCTCCAGCACACATAAGGCCCAAGGAAGTTCTTTTAAGCTTTATGTCATTTCTAAATCCTGATACATAAGATTTTAAAGAACTGGGAAGATTTTGTCTCAAATTTGAAAAGAAAGATCTTATTGGGGCTTAAAATCCTAGCTAAATCGTTAGAATTATGGATTATATGGAGACTCAAACCAAATTAAGGTAGATGTTACAGGTTATGGTAGTGGTTGATACACTACATACAATAGTAACTTCAAGCTACAAAGGATGCCATGAGTGGTAGATGTTGATACCCTACAAACAATATTAACTTCAAGCTAAAAGGGTGCAATCCCTTTTCCCTACTTTAACCAAAAAATCTTTTTAATTTTTGTAAAAATCATGAGATTTTGTTTGAGTAAGCACAATATGGATTAGTAGATTTCTTTGGACCGTCTTCTGTGCAATTTTCTTAGCCTCAGAAATAGGAAAGGAGTAGATTTAGGAGCTTGAAAACTTTCTCAGGGTATGATTTAGTCTCTGAACTCATTGCTGAAAGTTTCATTCTCCTAATGCAACTATTTTCCAGGACAACAAAAAGTTCCTCATCTAGAATTTTACAACAACCCAATTAATGGTATTTTCTCAATGTAATGAAAAAATAATTTTGTTAATATATTGTTTAGTTCAGAAAAGGGAATGAACTACATTGCTATCTAGAAATCAGTTAAATAGAATTCTAGGGGTGAAAAGGAAATAAGAATTATGTTACTATTGTAGTTAGGTTAGATGCACAGTCTTTGCATGAGGTTACCATATTCTTATCAAATTATCTTGTAAAATTTTTATTGTTCTTTTTTGACTCAGTGCTATTGCATTGATGGGGAAAATGTGATTACGGAAGATACGATATATAAATAAGAAAAAACTAGTCAAATTGAATGTTTTTATAAAAAACTCATTTTGACAAAAAAGTAAATGAAGTGTCTCCCTTCCATTTCTCTGCCTAAATTACCCTGTTTATCAAGTTAATATATATAAAAAAAAGAAGAGATTTCCTCCTAATGTGTGATTTTTGCAACTTTTTTCTGTGGAGCAGGATTTTGGACCCATGCTTTAGCACAGTGGTTGCCGACCTTTAGACGTTCGTGGACCACTAAGTGTACAGTTTTGTATTTGGTGGACCACGGACCACTAATATGGATTTTATATATATATATATATATATATATATATATATATATATATATATATATATATATATATATATAATATATATATATATATATATATATATATATATATGTATATATATATTATATATATATATATATATATATATATATATATATATATATATATATATATATATATATATATATATATACATATATATATATATATATATATATATATATATATATATATATATATATAATATATATATATATATATATATATATATATATATATATATATATATATATATATATATATATATATATATATATATATATATATATATATATATATATATATATATATATATATATATGTACATATACATATATATATATACATCTATGTATATACATCTATATATATATATATATATATATATATATATATATATATATATATATATATATATATATATATATATATACATACATATATATATATATATATATATATATATATATATATATATATATATATATATATATATATATATATATATATATATATATATACATATATATATATATATAGTAATTATGTTTTAAAAGGAGAAAAAAAACGAAATTTTTTGTGTGATGGTTGCTCTTGTATTTTGACATCATGATGTGGAGATTCAGTTTCAAAGATGTTACTGCAAGACAAAGAGCTGCATTGATCACAAGCTGAGAGTGGTACCGAGCTTTAATTACTGTCACAGATGAAAATATTTTTCCAAATAAATATGTAGTTGAAAATTTAATCAAAATTTTCATAGCTTTCTGACTCAGTAATGGGTACTCATTTTTTGGAGAGACCCAAAAATAAGTTCCTTATAAAGAGGACTTGAATTTTAATTTGAGACTATCAACACGAGAAAGATCAATGAGGCTTTCTGTTTCTTTTGTGCTTAATTTGTCCTCTTTGATGCTAGATGCAAGTGAATCTGTTATCCACATATATCCATGTCTGGAATCTTCTTTTTTTGGGTAATAAAAATTAAAATAATATGTCAGTGACTGTAAGTGCTGTTGAATAGTCGTGGATACCCCTTGACGGTTGAGATCATTCCCTTCCATATATTCATCAATATTTATAAACATCTGTATATGTCCATCTGCCAACTGCGTTTGCCACATTGATTTTCTTTCAGAAACCGTCTATCTTTCCTCGTAGTGTAAACACGTCCTTTATTTGTCCTTGCAAAGATATGTTTAGCTCATTTAACAGACAAAAATGTGCCAGGTATGCCAGCTTGGCTACCCACTCATCATTGGACAAGAGTCCTTGAAATTTCTGATAATTTTGCCGCTGAAACAAATAATCTAATTTCCTCACACAAGACAAACAGTCGGCTCAGTATTTTGCCCCTCGATAGCTCGTCAGCATGAAGAAGAAGGTGAGTGTATTGGGAAACCCATTTTCTATTTAGAGCATTTCAAACATCCGAGAATTCAGAGTTTTATGTCTAATTTCATTCACAAGTTTTATAGCACTGGATAATACTTCGTTTATTTCTGGGGACATTTTTTTTTTTTGTTTTACTACAAGCTTCTCACGATGTATAATGCAATGGGTGGACAAAATGTCTGGGTGACTAACATTTTCTACTATTGCAACAACTCCTCAGCAATGTCCAGTCATGTGTGTAGCACTGTCTGTACAAATATCAATACCTTTTTTCCACCCAATTTCGTGCTTCAGGAAATAACTATCAAGGACTTTTAAAAATCTTCAAGCTAGTTACTCTGCCCTGCAAGTTCAGCAGGAAAAAAAGTTCTTCTTGTAATTCTCCTTGTTACTAACGTCTATAGATTCATCAAGTTGAATTTAATAAAATGGTGCATTTTTTCCATTGTTATAACTTGATTTTCAATGTCTTCAGCAATTTATTCAATTCTGCTCCTGAAAGTGTTAGCAGACATAGGAATCAACTTCAGTTTTTGGATAGCCTGTTTTTCCAAAACAGCTTCACAGGCTTCTAGTATGCAAGGTTTGATTAGGTCTTCTCCTATTGTATATGGCTTTTTATTCTATGCAATTCAGAGTGCTATCAAGTAGGAAGCCATTAATAGGGACTTCACTTCAGCAACCATATTTTTTAAGATTCCTATTTGCTTTTTCATACCTTCATGTGCTCTTTGAAAATATTCAAGTGGTTTATCAACCAAATTTTGATTGCAAGTGAATTTTCAGTATTGACAGTTTCACGGCATAATTTCACGGTTTCATGATAAATAACACAAAGAAGCCTTGGGTTCAGCTCACTACCAGGTTTTTGAATGGATTCAAATTTCATGTAGTCTGAATCATATTTTTTTGATATTTTGCGTTTTTCTTTTTGCCTCATTTTTGAATGTTCTTTGTAATGTTGCGTGACGAGGACTGTGGATGCTCTGGTAAGTCTAATTCACTGATCAGCTGACTATTATTGCTATTTTTATCACTTTATCTTTACTTTTTCCAAGAAGTGCAAAATATTCACTTGTCTTTTCTCACTCATCGTGGGTCCTTGCCTTTTCTTACTCAATAGTTTCAGGGAAAGTCCATTAATTAAACAATTTTCAAATTGATAGCTGTGCACTTCACATGTTTCAAATTTGAGAACACTTGCTCACATAAGTATTAGCCTAGTTTACTTTCAAGGGCTCAAGAAGCTTATACCAGGTCACAGAAATTCAGGACCATAAAGGTCTCATAGGAACTAAATTAATACTGGAGACCGGATTGAAAATGGAAACAGAATGAAACTTTTTCGCAAAAATAGAAAGGCCAAAGGAAATGCATCCAGTCACAGATGTATGCTGATACAAGAATGTACAGCAGTATAAATCGTTAAATGCATCCTTACATATATATATATATATGTTGATTTAAGAATGTACAACAGCAATTTTTTTTTAGCCTTTTCCAGTCACAGTAAAGCCTTATAATATTAAACGTAACTTTTAAATTTGTAATCTATGATAGGTTTCCTTAATTTTGCTTCTTTTTTATGTTCATGAAATACAAAAAATGTACATTGTTTAATAATGATCCCATTTCTTCATGGACCACCTAAACATTTTCATGGACCACCAGTGTCCTATGGACCACAGGTTGGCGACTGGTGCATTAGCAGAAAGCCAGTTCTGTTCTTTGGGTGAAGATTTGTCCCACATTATTGATATATTACCGTGAATGTCCACAAATTGGTGAATGTTGATATTCACCAGTGAATGTCCAAAATACCTTTTTTTTCTCCTTGGATTTAGTCAGTGTTGTCAGTCAACTTTTTCAATTTAATGCAAGGTTTGGTGATGATAGGTTAGGTTAGATTTGGTTAGGTGAGGTAGGTTAGCTGATGTTTTTAACGCATTTCTCATATTTAGAACCAAATTTAACCTAACCCAACCTAAACTAACAGAATCTAACCTAAATTTAACTTTTAACATCATAGCCTGCATAAGACTGAAAAAGCTGACTCAAAAAGCTAATTGAATCCAAGCAGGATAAAGGAAATTTTCGGATATTTATGGTGAATTTCGATATTAACTAGATCTCGGACATTCACATTAAAAGATACACTTAATGTCTTTGCCATTTCTGTATGACTTGTATGATATTTAATTTGCGTTTTTGTTCAACTGTGTTATAGTTTAAACAATAATTGTATTTTTTAAGTTTTGTTTTGTGTTATAGAATCCATGTCTGGAGCAATTGTTGAAAATTTAAGTGGCCAAAAACTTGCTGTATTAACAGGATTCCTTTTAGCATGCCTGATTAGTTGTTTTCTACTAGGTGGACTTGTAGGTAAGTATGACTTCCTAGTGGGAATAAAATATGTAATGTATGAAGAGGTTAGGATTAAGTTTGCCTTTCAGCCTGTGAGCAACTAAATTACAGGATTCTCCTAGATAAAACAAATTTTTATGAGTAAGAGCCTTCTGAGGGGAATTAAGCTCATCTGATGATTTCTTCAGACAAATTTCCATTAATTTTATGTATACCAAGAGAGTAAATTAGTGAGAAATGGTAGCATATCAATTATTGTGTATGTGCCTGACACTGCAAATTATGTAACTAAAAAGTGTGACAAAATTCAACAAAAATTACTGGGAAAATCTGTTGAGTAGTGATTATAACTTGTATTTATATATTCTTTTTTTCTGTTTGAAATTAATTTCCATAATTTCAACAAGGTTCCTTGTACCTTGGACACACATTCCTTATATGATTGTAGGGGGAAAGGGGGGGGGCTTCAGAAAAGTATCTTAGCTTGAGGGTTGGCACAGTAATGCAATGAAAATTAAAAACCTTAGGCTAAATTCTTTTCTTTGATATTACGTGAGGTTTCTGCTGTTTCTTAGGATACATTTTTAAGGAACCCTATATATATACATATATATATATATATATATATATATATATATATATATATATATATATATATATATATATATATATATATATATATATATATATATATATATATATATATATATATATATATATATATATATATATATATATATAATATATATATATATATATATATATATATATATATATATATATATATATATATATATATATATATATATATGACAGGCCAACTGCTCTTAAAGATGATTCTAATGCCCTTTTGTTTACTTTCAATCCAGTAACTAATATTTTCTGACAGGATTAAGTACTAATACTAAATAGCACAGGGATATTCCAAAATGGGATGACTAAAGGATGTAATTTTTTTGGGAGAGGTTGGGTAGATTAAACTTTCAAAGTTTTTGGGCATTAAAACATTAGATCATCTATTCCAATCAGCTATTGCATTGAATAGTAAATTGCAATGTGCAAGGGTAAGTATTTTTTTTTAACATCCAATAGGCTATTAATGAAAGACACGTTCATATAAAACAATAATTTTATTACCAAAAGATCGGAACACTTACAGTTACTTTTTGACATAATTACCGAAAAGATTGAAACATTTTTCATATCTGTGGACAAGCTTTTCAATACCCTCTTCAAAGAATGTTGCTGCCAACGAATTCAAATGATTCTTGACATAGTTTTGAAGCTCCTCATTGGTTTGAAAGTGCTTCCCTCCTAGTCATGTCTGCAGTTCAGGAAAAAGATGAAAGTTGCTGGGTGCTAAGTCAGGAATATACTGCAGATGATAAATGAATTCCCATTGGAATTGTTTAAGAAGCCATTGAGTTGCACCAGCAGTGTATGGACGAGCATTATCACGAATCAGAACAATTCCAGACGTCAGCTTTGTTGTTCGCTTGTTTCGAATGGCTCATCACAAACGACGCAATGTTTCACAATTAACAGCTGCAGTGATTGCTGCACAATCGCTTGCTGTACAACTGCACGGTCATTGCGGCATTAAAATGAGTATTAAAATCTATACCTTAAGCCATATTGTTACCTGAGAGTATTTTTTTTCCGCTTCTGTCATTTTCCATTTTAAATTTCAAAATATATTATTGTTCTTTGATTGCTTCTTATTTAAATTCTCGTAGGATCTAATATCTAAATAATTTTCGACTCATATAAAACCCATTGACGTCGATTGATGGAAGGGCTTTGCCACCCCTAGATTTTTTGCCCCTCCTAGATTTTGAAAGTTTTTTTTAGAGGAGGCATCTTTATTGAAAAATGCCTTTTTTGGTATTTTTCCACACCTGTTTTCCAGAGATATTGAAAAATAAATCTTCCTCCCAAAACTTTCTTGAATTGACGCCATGGATAAAACCACCATAGATCTGTCAAAATAAGCAGAAACAATAATTGATAACCTTCAATCAACCATCAAAACTTAAAAATGCATCAGAAACAGAAGCTAATATATTAAGTTCGAAATGTATTTAACTTGAAAACTAATAAAGAAGTATTAACTAAAATTATTATTATTATTATAGTATTATTTATAACCCACTAAACAAAAATGTAAATAGCGGAGTAAAACATAAAAAAAAGAAAAGCACTAACTATAAAAAAATATATAAATCTGGCATTATATAATCTGCATTATGAACGTAAATTTGGTAGCCACTTTTATGAAAGTCTCTAGAGAGTTTGCGACCACCTTTTGGTTTTATGGCTTTCTAGAGCAACTTCCATCTGTCAAGTCTAAAAATCTAGATTTACAATCAATCATCAAATATTGATAGTTTCAAATAAATATAGGGATGATAGATAGAATCCCAGTTGAGTCATCTCAGAATTCTGAGTTTTATTTAAGGAAGCGAATATTACGAATTGTTTATTGACCTTTATTGGTAGGACATTAAATTGTTGTATTTTTTTCGTTTATTTGTATTTGCTTACTGATGTTGAGGCAATCTTCTGTGCCTCACTTGCCCAGCATTTTCTTTTTTGTGTGTGTTTTGTAAATAATTTCTGAGACCACACTGGCTAATCATGATAAAACGAAAAAAACGTGTGTTTTTTTTTTCTTCGTTTCTTTTTTTTGTTTTTGCTTTGAAGTTTTGATGGGGCAATCATTTTGTTCTTTTACTCCCAAGTATACGAGATCAGCTTGGGGCTTATTATTTTGTTGGATATGGTTAATTAAAGCTAATTGATGAAAGAGTAAAGGGTGGCAGCTGGTGCATATTTCTTCAGGTTTTTGTTTGTATTTGTCATGTTGCAAAGAAATTTACCATGGATAATTTAGTATCCAAGTGAATGAGGTCTATAAAGTTTACACTTCAAATTTCCAAACTTCAGTGACCAAAATTGAATTCCTTTCTGGTTGTGTGTTTGAAGGACTTTCTACATTTATATTATTATAGCCCCTGCACCATCCAATGTACAAGTTGCGCTTGGTGTCAAGTGTGTTGATCCAACATTTAACAAGTCTGGTTGGTTTTTCTCGAGAGGAAAAGGAGCATGCCAGAGTATTGAAGATTTTACTGACCCGGTTGTATTGCAGCGATCGCTGACTGCTAATAACATCGTTTTTAGTTTCCAGGTAATTGGTAGTTCTTTGCTAGAATATAATTGCGAGATAGGGCAAACACAGAAACATGATTTTTTTTTTTTTTTTTATTTCTGTGGACTTTGAGGGATAAATGGGCGAATTACGAGCCATCTAAATTAAATAGTTATTCACTGCTGAATTTAGAGTACGAGGAATTTTTAGGGATAACCCATTTTTAAAAAGAAGCAGAACTTATCATTTTATGAACGCTATTTATTCAGGCATTACCGTTAATGTCGGAGTATGCTTTCTAAGATATACTTTATATATTTTAGCTTTTTATTCTGACGAAACGCTATTTTTCATTTTATTTGCTCTGTGAAAAAAATCACATTTCTTCTTGAAAGTCCTAAAGTGAAGAATGTTCTTCATTTAACAATGAACTGCGAAACAGAACCTATCCTTCAAATTTGGCTATAGACGCACACGCGTCACACTGTCGGAGTTATCAATCTGGAAAAAAAGAAGGTAATAATAGTAACTGCAATGGTGCTTTCAGCTCACAAATTAAAACATTTCCTATTTCCTTGTAAATATACATTGTTATAATGTTGATGGAATTCCTCATTAATTGAATCCCAAAGTGAAAATTTTAGTACTATAGTACATAATATTCTCCAAATAATCGGAACGGGTTAATGTAAGCTATTGGTGCCCCCATCCTATATTCAAGGCCTGCCTCTTAGAATATTTTCTGGCAGTAGATTTCAGGCATATATTTTTCATTATTCTTTCTCTTTGATATTTAGGGAGGGTCCCTCCATTTATGCGGAGATATAATATCAACACATTTTTCAAACATTTCGTGTTACCGAACTATGAGCAAGGAGTGACTCGGCTCAATAGTAACCGAAACTCTAAAAACGAAATTTTAATATTAGTAGATACATCCAAAGAATCAGCTTATTATGCTGACTCCAAATATATAACATCCGTTAAGTTTAATGTTACCCATAAAAAGTTAAGAGCCTGAGAAAATTTGCCTGATGTTTGAAATTGGGAAAACACCTCCAAAAATTCAAGGAGTCTTAATGAAAAATACGCCTCATATTCAGCGTATCACAGAACCCTACTGTAGAATTTTAAAGCTCCTATATACAAAAATGTGGAATTTTGCTATTTTTTCTAGTAGAGAGATCACGGGTGTGTGTGTGTTATTTCTTTTTTCTTGTTTGTTTTTTCTAGGGGTGATCGTATTGAAATAATGATCCTAGGAGGTCAGGAGAGGGTTCATTCGAACTGAAATTAAGAGTTCTAGTGTCCTCTTTAAATTACCAAAGAGATTGGAGGGAAACTGGGCCCCCTCCCACGTCCATTTTCCCCCTAAGTTATCTGATCAAAATTTTGAGATAACCATTTGTTCAGTATAGTTGAAAGATCTAATAAATATGTCTTTAGATGTAAAATGACCCTCTTAGGTGTACCCTTTTTGGACTTCTTAAACAGTTCCTGGTAACAAACTGTAAGTAAGGAGCGACTCGGCTCAATAGTAATCGAAACTCTAAAAAACGAAATTTTGATACTTATTTTTATGTTAATTTTAAAAATATATAAGTTTCATCAGGTTTAGTCTTACCCATCAAAAGTTGCGCGCCTGAGAAAATTTGCTTTATTTTGGAAAAAGGGGGAAACAACCCCTAAAAGTCATAAGGCATTAATGAAAATCACACCATCAGGTTTAGCGTATCAGAGAATCCTATAGTAGAAGTTTTAAGCTCCTGTCTGCAAAAATGTGGAATTTTGTATTTGTTTTTTGCCAGAAAGATGATCGCAGATACGTGTTTTTTTTTTTTTTTTTTTTTCAAGGGATCTTATCGAACTATTGATCCTAGAAAATTGAGAGAGGCCCCGTTCCAACGGATATAAAAAGTTATAGTGCCCCTTTTACGTTATAAAAGTTATTAGTACCCCTATTACGTGGGAGGATCTTTCCATAGAGGATGTTTCCTTGAGGGAAGGGACTTTTCTATGAAGGGGGTGCCGGATTTCCCAGCATTATTTAAAAAACGATTAGAAATTAAATAAAAAAAAGTTTTTTCAACTGAAAGTAAGTAGCAACATTAAAACTTAAAACGAACAGAAATTATTACGTATATGAGGGGGTTCGCCCCCTAGTCAATACTTCGCTCTTTGCGCTAAAGTTTTTTTTTAGTACTTTTAAAAGAGCTATCTATTCTAATTAAACAGCCTTTGTGATTCAGGGGTTTTGTGATTCGAACAAAATACGAAATTTAGCGTAAGAGCCAGGTATTGACTAGGGGGCGAACTCCCTAATATACGCAATAAAAACATACGAATAATTCGTTACGTAAGTTAATTCGTAAGTTACGTCAGAACAAATTTCGAGAAAGTCATTTAGCCAAAAAAAAAAGAAAATTAATATGCAAATTTTGTTTTAATTATTCATGTACGGTGAGTCAAAATCAAAGCTGCATTACTTCAAAAATGTTCAGAAATTAAATAAAATAACAAGTCTTTTTTAACTGAAAGTAAGGAGCGACATTAAAACTTAAAACGAACAGAAATTATTCTGTATTTGAAAGGGGCTGTCCTCTTCTCAACGCCTCGCTCTTTACGCTAAAGCTTGACTCTTTCTCACTATTCTATTTTTTAAAACAATAAAATTATTTAAATGCAATAATTTCTTTTCGTTTTAAGTTTTAATGTCGCTCCTTACTTTCAGTTAAAAAAGCCTGTTGTTTTTTTATTTAATAGGTGTAAATGTCCGTGGAAAGAGGCCTGTAAGCTATGAAATTTGCCCATTGTTTATGCATAGTATTGTTATTGGGAAGCATACAGAATTTTTTTTTGGGGGGGGGGGTGTGCTTGGGATGCCTTTCTATTGAGAGAATTTTTCTCTTGGAGGGACATTTCTGGGGGTTGAATTTTCCAGGGGAATGTTACACTGGGGGGATTTGACATAATTACTTTACGAAGTTCTTTTTAATTGTCTCACATTCTCTTTGCCAAATTTTTCAGGTGGAGATGTTTCGGGGGAATTATCTAGTGGATATTTTTTCGCGTGTTTTGATTTCCGGGAAATAATTTCCACGGAAGGGGCATTTCTGGAGTGATCGAGAAACCGATTAGAGATTAAAGTCTTATTAAGATGAAAGAATGCTAAGGAGAATTTTTCAGGCTGAATTGTTCGTAAGCATTTTTACGGGGAGGGGGGATTTTCAGCGAGGATGGAACTGTCTAGAGGGAATTTGAGGGACGGGTGTACTTTAAGTTGGATGAAATTTCTACGGAGGAGTTTTCCGTGAGGGGGAGGGATATACTTTATAGAGGGTGAGCCAGATTTACCGGCATTATTTGAAAAACGATCAGAAATTAAATAATAATAAAAAAAAACTGAAAGTAAGGAGCAATATTAAAACTCAAAACGAACAGAAGTTATTCCATATATGAAGGGTTGTACCCTCCTCAATACAACAGCTAACACAATACTTTAACAGCTTTAGCCTACAGAGCAAGGCATTGAGGGAGGGGGCGTCCCTTCATATACGAAATAAGTCTGCCAAAATTAATATGCAAATTTGATTTTAATGTTTCATGTACGGTGAGCCAAATTCGAGCCTGCATTAGTTGAAAAACGTTCAGAAATTAAATACAAAAAATCAAGTTTTTTAAACTGAAAGTACGGAGCGACATTAACACTTAAAACTAACAGAAATTATTCCGTATATGAAAGGGGCTTTTCCCTCCTCATTGCCTCGCTCTTAACGCTAAAGTTTGACTCTTTCTCACAACTCAATTTTTAAAACAATAAACAAAACTTTAGCGTAAAGAGCTAGGTGTTGAAGAGGGGAAACCCATTTCATATACGGAATCATTTCTGTTTTAAATTTAATGTCACTCCTTACTTTCAGTTAAAAATGAACCTGTGTTTGTTATGTGTAATTTTGCATAAGACACAGTCTCCGTACTAACCAACCTCTTCTAGTCTTTAATTACTTAGTAAAAAAAATAATTTTTAGAGAAAATATGTTGACTATTTCAGTGGAGAAGTTTTTTCTTTAGGTGGCGGAGGGTACTTTTCAAAGACATTTATTAATATTATAAAAGAAATAATTTCAGTTAAATATGCAAGTGGTCGTGGCATGCAAAATGCAGGGAAAAGGTCTAAACACAAACAGCATAATGTCAGTAAGGAGAGAAGGAGATAGGTTAAGAAAGAACGAACATTAGGAAGTAAATATTTCTTTAAACAATTTGAAAAGATAACAAAGAAGGTTTGGTGGACTATTTGGTTTTATAATTTCAAAATTATATCTTATTCTTTTCATACAGCAAAATTTATAGTATTCTAATATTGCAGTATTATATAGTATTCTATATATTAAAGTATTCTAAATATATACCTCCAGTGCTTAATTAATTTGAAATCAGTATCCAGACAAAGCTGATTTTCTTTTCCTTAAATTTGGGTTTTTTTGTTCGTATTCCTAGGTTCATCAGACACTCGATGAAACTGTTTGTCTCTTTAAGTCCTTTTGAACTAAAAAATGTTAGTCCTGATATTATATTACGATTCCTCCCCTGTGCTTTGTGGCTGATTTTTTAACCGCATTTTGGACATTCATTATATTGCCGTTAGATTCTATTTTTGCTTACGTAAACTTTAGTTAAGCAGTTTGTTTGTCGGATTTGTTTTAAAATATGCTCGATCCTATCTTATCAGCAGCGTCGTTCTCCGTAATTTCATAGGAAAGCTGTATTTTTCACGCTGAAAATTCAGTTTGGTAACGTGGGTGCGATGGTAAATATAGGCCTTCCCAAGAGCTGGTGTCGCAGTGCTTTTTTGACTTACTTCTATAGTGAAAAGCTATCGTTCCTTATTGTAATCGTTGAATTTGATCGACGTTTGGCCATTTTTAATGTGTTAATTTGAAAGTTATTAAGTTTTACTGCTTTCTAAGTTTGAAGAAGATGAACGCACTAACCCTTGGTAAAAAGTGCTTCTCTTTTCTACTGAAGGCCACCTTCTATAAAGGGTGGAGTTTGATACGACATGGGACGATCCTGATCCTTCGTCTTTTCGAAACGTTGGTGAAGGGGGGGGGGGGGGGTCTACTCCACACCTTTGCCGATATTGGAGAAATCTCTAATTCTATTAAAGTAACCTGGTGGTACCTCAAGGGTCAGCGTAACTTCCACGTGCCACGGGTTTCTACGTGTCTCGTCTCTTTCCCCGACAGTTTCCAAAACCGTCAGGGTTCTGACAAGTGTACTCTCCCCGTGGTATAAAGTGAAACACTATTTGGCCCTAGGCACCATATGCATTAAACTCCCGAATTCTCTTTCTTTCTCTCGGGGAAAGATCTCTGGCTTTGCATAGGATTCTCTTCCTATACCAAGCTAATCTAGTCTCAGGCTCTCTCTAGGCTTCAGACACTACCTAGGCTAGTCAAAAAATCAAAGGTATCAAATAAAAGAAATCTTACTTTTTTCCTCAAACTCAATATAAGAATAAAAAAACAAAACTCTCCTTGCCCCTCGACCAGCAAAGTCACCTGGGTGCAGCGTTTCGATTCCAGCCATTTCAAACCCTCACCGGGTGCAATGTCCAGCTCAAATGAATTAGCTTATTCCCCTATTCTCTTCCCGTCAATTTCGATTAGAATTGCTGTCCAAAAATACATTTTCAACCAGGGTGAGTCACCTTGTAATTACGCAGTTACAATCCGTGAATTTAAAACTGTCTACGCAATCTAAGAAAAAATGCCGTTACTATTATCAAGAGAAAATTAAAGATTATCACGCAAAGGAAAGGGGGTAATTAACAGAACCAAAGAAAGAGAAAAAAAGGGCCTTTATCTTAAAAAAAAAACAAGGCCTAAAGGTTCCAATACCTCCCTCCTCAGATAAATGGTTGCTAATCCAGTAGATTGGCTGGAATCTTGTGCGCCACATAAAAGAATCCCATAAAATCAATCAATCAATCAACTGTAGTCAATCGACGCGTGCGCCCCATAAAATCATATTATTTCCTTCTTCTGTTTAATCTTCTTCTTCTTGGCTTCTTTTGTACCTCTCCACTGCAGCTACCGGTCGGCTTATGGATTCACGACTATACCATCCGCTTGGCTTAGTTCCATTGCCATTCTGCATCTCGGTCCAACCAATCAAAGCTATTGTCTGTACAGCCCTTTTCATCAGGCTTGGGATTCCGAAAGGGAAGTATCCACAATAATTGTGGAACCTAATCGTGCTTAGCATGATTAAAAAATAAAATCTTTCTCGCTCTCACGAAATTTATACTTAGGAGAAATGTAGAATCAAGTTCTGGCACATTCGATGATGCCAGTCATCAAGAAAAAATTGGCTTAACTAGCCTCTTAATCTCCATCGGTGGAAACAACACCACATCTCAATTAAAAACGCGAATTGCCCCTTGGCAAAATTTGAAATCATGTACGCCCGAAAATTTAAAGGCCAGTGAATCGAATGAATAATACTCGTCGATGCCAGCTGCAGGTGAAATTGAAGACTGGAAAGACAAGGCCTCAGTAAAGGGATCACAACTTGCCCACCAGTTATGCATTGAGGGAAATAGCAGTCTTTCACCTCTTCCCCGCAGGGGATCTTCTTAGAGGGATTCCTCCCCTCATAAAAGATCAAAACCTCCTTTGAGTTGATAAGACCAGTCTCAGATTTCTTCCCAATTTTCTTCAATCCAACCGGAAATTCATTACCTCCCAATCCACAGCCCGTTGTAGTCCATTCAATTTTATTTTATGATTATCTGTAATTTCTCTTAATAGATCATGGGCCTTCTCCTCCCGCCTAAGCCTTTTCGTCTTACTGTAGTTTTGTAATTTTCCCACTGGGTCTTGGACCTCTTTGTCCTCCCCTAAGCTCTTTTTTC
Organism: Artemia sinica; assembly: GCA_027921565.1. Lineage (NCBI taxonomy): Eukaryota > Metazoa > Arthropoda > Branchiopoda > Anostraca > Artemiidae > Artemia > Artemia sinica. Next base: position 32,560,029 of record CM051266.1, on the reverse strand, counting down.
TTCTCGTAATTTTGTAATTTTTCTAATTTTTTATTTTCCGTCTTTGCGGACTGAATTCGCAAATTTTGCAGTCTCTCTTTTTTGCACTTTTTTCTTTTTCACTTTTCCAAACTTTGTCAATCACGCAAAATAAATCCTCATTAAATCTGAACTGGGCTCCTGTGTCCATCATCTATGACTGGATTTCTGTCTTGTATTTCCGTTTTTTTTTTTCTTTTAGTTTCCTTTACTTTTGTCATTGTGTTAGATAGATAAATCGTCATCAAATAGGAATTGGATTCCCACATTTTGGTTTTTCATATTGTACTAAAATTTCTCGAACTTTACGAGGAAAAGCGCGTACAATAAATTTCTTCTCATTTGTTTCTGACACAATGTGTGTTTCACTTTTGTGTGTACTTGTCGGCGTCTTGTATTCGCTGCATGTGTTTTGAAGTTTCTGTTTTCTGAAAATTTTCCCGAAAAATCAATTTCGCGCGTCTTATTTTCAATATTGGTTTTGCCTCTTTACTTCCGCATCCTTTTTCTTTTTTTTTTTGTTTTTTTTTTTTTTTTTTTTTTTTTTTTTTTTTTTTTTTTTTTTTTGGGGAAGAGAGGGAGGGGGGTTTTTTTTTTTTTTTTTTTTTTTCGGGCTATCAACATTTCGAACTGGAGTATCAAGCATTTTGTTTTTTAGACAAGGTGGCTTAGCCTCCCAATTTATTTTATGGGTCGGTCCACCTCCCTGCATAGTCAACGAAGTAGCATGTTTTTCCGTCTTAGCATTTAATGTCTGATAATTTTCATTCCTCCTAAATTGATTCTTACTTACACAATTTATTATGGCCATCCGATAACCTAGAAGTTAGTTGTGATAAAATCTCACTTTCGGGAATTCCCCTGCGGACTTCTATTAGGCCTATTATGGTTCTTTTAAATCTTGGGGATCTCTATCTTTCTTCTCTCTAGCTATTCTATTTTTCTATCTTTCTTTTCTATCTTCCTCCTCTTTTCGTTCTCTGGCTTTTCTTTCAGCCTCCATAAAATTTATTATATGTTGTGTCATATCTACATGGCTACTTTTTTCGTGACGCCCTGTTGGACATTGAGCTACTACTACTGCTGCTGCTCGGTCTACTTTGATTCCTTCTGTCATTATATCCTTTAATTCGTTTTCTGAGTCTGCTTGTTCTCTATCTCTTCGTTCTGTATCTGTATTTTCTCTTACCCGCAACTCCCTTTCATTTTGCATGGCATCTGAGGGGTGAGTTGGTTTTGTTTTCCTTGTATTTTCATATAATAATTTTTCTTTGTGTATTACCATCTCTGTTTCTATTTCTTGTCCTCTCATATTACCGAGTTCACTCCTTCCCGATTCTATTATTTCTTAATTAATTAGTCAATCGTGGCAAGTTCACAATTGTCACACGCAAAAATTATGGCACGCAATTACTGTTGGGAATTATCAGTGCCACGTAATGATATTCAAAGATCTCTCAAATAACTGGAATATCTAAATTTCATTAGGAAATAACAACTTCTTTCACTGCAAAAAAAATTTACACGAGTGAAATATATCTCCAAAGACCAAAATAACAGGGGTTGGACGAGAAAGTAGACTGAATAACCGCGCAAATATTCCACTAGTGGATTAGCTGGACTAAAACTCAAACAGGGAAACTATCCTGGAACACAAGTCACGTATCCACCATGGATACTTTTACTCCAAACGTAATCTCGTCTTTGGCCGATTACTCAATGGGATAGGTGAATCCACCCGTATCTTTGAAAATGCTCGTTCTTTTGCTACCAGCGTTACGGATCGCTCCTTTAATCACTGCCACCAGTGTTGACGGGGGGGGGGGGGGGGGGTCTTACGCCTCCGTCACTCTTGGGGAAATCTCTAATACTATTAGAGTAACCTGGTGGTACCTCAAGGGTCAGCGTAACTTCCACGCGCCACTAGGTTTTTTTACGTCTCCCGTCTCTGGCGGTTTGCAAAACCGTCAGTGCTCTGACAAGTGTACTCTCTCCCCGTTGTATAAAAGTGCCACACTACTTGGCCTTAGGCACCATAGGTATTAAACTCCCCAATTCTCTTTCTTTCCCTCGGGGCAAGACCTCTTGCTTAGTATAGGATTATCTTCCTATACCAAGTTAATCTAATATCAGCCGCTCTAGGCTTCAAACCCCACCTAGGCCAATCAAAAAAGTCAAGGTATAAGATAAAAGAAATCTTACTTTTCACTTCGAACTCAATATAAGAACTTAAAAAAAAAAACTCTCCTCGCCCAGTGTTTCCACTTTTTCTTTTCTAACAATCTCTAAAACCTTGACGATTTTCGGGAGAAAATGGGGCCCATTCGGTAGAATTTTCAGTATTTTTGTTTTATTTTGTATTAAGTTTTCGGAGGTGTTCGATTAATTATCGAATAAAGTACCACATTCTAAAAGTTCTGAGCGCAGATCTACTGGAGCAAGCTGCTATTCTGGAAAGAAAAACAGGATTTCGTCGATCAACTGTGTCAAACATGACAAAGGGAAGCAGCTAAAAGCTGGAAAAAATAATGAAATGTGTTTAATTTTGAAAACAATTGCAGTCATATTTGATTGAGACTCTAAATTTGTTTAATTAAGACATTTTCTTCGTTGACCCCCTACTTTTTCTCACCCTTTCAGAATCCAAACTACAGCCCCCTTAGTTCAGGACGGGGACAGAAATCTGGACGAATTATGGACACCAGGCCTTTAACCATTGAGTCTGAGTTAAGCGGAAAAACTTTTTTTTACCATCATCCCCAAACAGTTATTCACGAATGATAAAGAGAAAACGCAAAGTGGCAGCTCATTAGTATTCATATAACTGAAAAAAGTATAAAAATTAGCAAAACTTTTAAATACACATACCACATCACATTCATAATCTGTATGTATCGCATGACTTTTTTATGTGAGCATTCCACTCTGATCATGCAGTAACTCAGCTGTGCTGGCAAACGCTATTACTCCTTTTAGCCTCTTTTTGAGGGGCTGGTCAGCCTTCAGTGTGTCTGCTGTAACTCCGGCTCGTTTCGTTCCGAGTTTCGTCTGAATCATGGAAGCCAGAGTTACCGTTGCCGAACGATTCCTTCTGTCTTTCTACTTCCTTGAGTAAGCTGAACAGTCTTTCTGAACTTACGTTCGGAAATGGCAAGGAGATCAAGTATTGTAAAAACTTTGCCAAGTTTGAATACCGTTTGTTTCCACGGCGGTCCCTCGCATTCAAAGCCGATTTCCAGTAATCCACTTCTGTCACAGTCACTGTTTCGTCATCATTAACACTATCGAAATGTTCCCCGCCACTCTTTGTCAATGGCACTTTTCAACCACCCTGGCAATGAGTAGAGTCTTAAATATGGACCAAGGATGGGTGGGTTTAGTGACTAAGCGTTTTCGGGTTCAATAAAACTAACCACCTCATATATATCATTGTCAAAACTGAAAGTTTTCTGCATCTGAACGATAGCCTCTTCATAAAACTCACGAGCTGACAAATAAATTTTTTTCAGTCTTGGCTTTTAGCTTCACTTTTTTGGTCATCAGGCTGGTCACTAGTATTCACCTCACTGGTCAACTTAACAATTTCTTCTGCTGCATCTAAGCCGAGGTAAATAGTTTTTAGAGGGAGGTACTGCAAACTATTTTCAGGATCAACGGTCATTCTCTTTTCTTGAACATACTTGGTGGTCATGAAAGTTTGTGACAGTCTTTACAAGTTTCACTGTCTCTTCTTTCAAAACATGAAACAGTGGGGCATCTGCTTGGAACATTGTATTAAACTTTGTTAATAGTCTAAGGATGTACTCCGTTAATATCATCATGGCTTTCATAAGTGGATTCTGTAATGCATTAAACACAAGCTCATTTCCATACATGGGGTCCTCGAATTCCAAATTCCTGAAATATAGCTTCAGGGGTTTTTCCCAAAGCTGAAGAATCCGTCTTACACACGCATGAACTGAGAGCCATCTTGTTTGTACATGTGCAAGAATTCTCAGCTGGTCCATATTACAAAAGTCCCGAAACTCTCCAAAAGTGCTGACTCGTTTTGCACTGCTTACAAAATGATTATAAATTGTCCTGCATAGATCTTCCAAAGTTTTTTGGAAGCTTTTACAAGCAGAAGATGCCACAAGATGGATTTGGTGGCAACTACACTTCACGACAGTAACCCATGGGTAGTTTTCCTTTATAAGTGAAGAAACAGAGTAATGGGCCCCCATCATAACGCTTGCAGTGTCACTGCAGAAACCAATCCAATCGGTCAGTGGAACTCTATCTTTTTCCAGGACCTGCAGAGAATTCCTCAGTTTTGAGAACAGCATTTTTCCAGTTCCGCTGGGGCATTCCGTACGGTCAATTAAATCCACCTCTGTTTCCATATTCTCGTTTGAAAAACTAACACAGATGGCCAACTGCCTAGCAGTTGAAACATCAGTCATCTCGTCAATTATGATCGAAAAGGGTTTCATTTTCAGAGACTCTACCAGCATGTCCTTGTAATGCACTGACAGGCCCTGGCGAGTACCAGAAATGTAATGACCACAATAACTTAGAATTTTTTTTCAGCATTCTAGCAGAATCTAGGAATTCACAGTAACTGGTCCACAATGTTGATTTACTTCGGTGCATATTTTCCGTAACAGTCTTATTTCTGTATAATTAAGTGGATTTGAAACTTATTTTAGTTTCCAGTCTCTTCTCTAGCTGGCAAGGTATCCTAGGGTGGTTGTGTGTTTTCTGGAAACTACTAGTCTATGTTAATTTACAGTGCTTGTCTTTGGAAATTAACACCTCTATATTTCCCAAAAGCTCATGTGAAATTTGACAATTTTTTATTGAGCTATTTAGCACAGCCTTTCAGATATTTCAAATATTAAACTCAGTTGTTTCCATCTAAAAGTAACTATTTTCTTAAGAACCCCTGATTGCCATCTGTTCTGGTACTGACGAGTTTAACCCTAGGCTAATCCTAAATGAACAAAAACCTTCACAGAATTCATTACATTCTCTGTGAGCATTCAGGCAACGCAGGGTTACTTGTTTCTGATATTAGAAAGAGATTGACAGTGTTTGTTGAGTTTATTCTTTTTTTTTATTTCTTTACAACTTTCTTTCTCGTAAAACTTCTTTGTTCTGTTCCTTTATTTTTATAACATAGATTATGATTAATAATAGTGTAAATTAAGCTTTTGGTTACTACCAGTTATACTTCTACATTGAAGTTTGGACAGTAAATTTTTAAATTTAAAAAAAAGCAGTTTCTTTCATCTTAGTGGTTTTCAAAAATGGAAAGCCCCCTTTCTGTGTGTGTCTGTGTGTGACTGTGTGTGTGCATGTGTGTGTGTGTGTGTGTGTGTGTGTGTGTGTGTGTGTGTGTGTGTGTGTATTTTTATTGTATTTTGAAACACCATACTGTTGAACCTACCAAAGCGAATCTTCAGACATCAAAACGAAAAATAATAGTAACAGTAGTGGCTGCACTTAAAAGTTTTTTGCTGGATGGAACTTTCTACTTGGAAGGTTTCCAATTTACGTAAAAAATTTCAACTGTGGGTTATATACACATTAAAAAAGACAAACGAATTGTGGAAATAAATTAGGCTAGAGGGGAAGTGGTCACGGTTAGTGGTCTCCTAAACAGGGCAGGTAGAAAAGGGTACATCTAGAAGTTTCTTAGACATCACCAATAAATCAGTCGGAAAGATATTACCGTCCTAAATCTCAAAGACATATCCTATTATTATTTTTTTTTTGTATCTGTAATGTGAAAAGCGTTAAGGAATCAATCGACCGACCTCCTTGTTAAATATAAAAGCCGCATTTAACTTAGAAGATATCTTCGATTTCTTAGAGTAAGACATGTCTTAAGTAGATGCGATGGATCTCTTTAATAAAATTCTCATTGCTTGAAGTTCAAGACTTTGGGCATATATCTTTTATATTTAGCACGACAGTATAAGAGGGAACATGTAACTCAATATCTTCCAAAATATATTGTATTTGTTCTGATTTTGGGGACAAAGTTTAAACAAACCTTGAAGTGTTGTTTAAAAGTATAAAATAAAAAAAAACTAAGTCTATAACTAACCATGAAACTTCTCTGTTCTTCTCAGGTAATGAAATATTTATCATTTTGTACGGCTTTTAAAAACATGAGAAAAAGAAATATTACTATGTTTGCAATTCGCGAGAGAGAAATAACCAAAAACTAAAAACTGAAGAGAAGCTGTGCGTTGAGATGCCTTGATTTGTTGAAAAATTCTATTTGTTACAAATTATATTTGATATTGAAAGCAATTTTTTTTCTAGCTACCGCTTCCAAGAGAAGGTGTTAGTTTAGATTATTCAAGATGGATGCAGAATTTAATTGGAGTTCTTCAAGTAGATATTGCTTACAGAAGTGATGACGAAATGGGTGAGTAAAATAGATAATTCATTTAGTTTGAAGGCTAGACGTCAAACGAACAGAGAAGGCTTTACAGTGGAGGGTTTAAACTTATTCTTATCAGTTTCGAACTCAGACAAAACGAAAATCCGGTCTTTTTCTTTTCTTATACCAGGTTTCCCGGTGACATCAGGGGGCAGTGTATATACTTGCAAAAAACTGGCATAGATACTATGATAAATCGCTGTGATGGTAAAAGAGGGGGCTGATAGAATATATACCAAGCGTTGCTCCTCTTATTGCTCTATTTTGCATTTGGTGAACAGTAGTAATAAGGCTCTATAGGGAAGGCCAAAAAAGACGACAAGCATATTCGATGCCATGCATAATGGAAGGTTTTAATAGTAGATGGATGGATTAGTTGGGGTGAAAGTCTTCGCATCGAATGATGTCCCCTCTAACTTCTGGGAGCAAGATAATTTTCTAAGATCCATTTCTGATCACTTCGTTGTTTGTTTTTTAACTTTAAATTCGTTGAATAAGTTCAGTTCAGATTACTACTGCTACTACTACTCCTGAGGCCAACGCAACTACGCACGCTACTCCTCCATCCCAATCTATTCAAAGCCTCCCTCCTTACACCCTCCCAGGAAGCTCCCATTTCCCTTAAATCTTTTTTTATGATATCCTCCCACCCCAACCGCGGACGACCTGCTTTCCATTTAGCCCTAGACGGTTGACCAAAAAGGGCAATCTTCGGCAATCTGTCATCCTTAATCCACAGAACGTGCCCTAGCCATCTATACCTTTTTTTCTCATTATAGCCCTAGAAAGCGGGATTGAACCCCACTTTCGTACAGCCCACTGTTTTAAATACGGTCAGTCAGCCGGATACCAAGAACAATCCTTATGCGATTTCACTGGAAAACATCTAGCAAATTTGTATCCGCTTTTCAGAGCGCCCATGCTTCAGAACCATATTTGACCACTGTCATCGAAGTAGCTTCCAATATTCTAATCTTGGTTTGCAGACCTATCTTCCAGTTCTTCCAAACTTCTTAGAAACACCTTTTCAAAAAACTGTAAAAAAAAAAAAAAAAAAAAAAAAAAAAACGCCCTGAGCCTTGGCTATTCTTTTTTTGACATCTTTACTGCTCCCACCGTCTTTACTAATACTACTACCAAACTAAGTGAAGCTGTCCACCTGATCAGTCTTTTCGTTACCCAGCGTCACCTTTTCATCGTCACTTCTTTCTAGCCTTATCGACTTAGTCTTCTTAACATTAATTTTCAAACCTGCTCTAGCACCCTGAATTCGCAAAACCTCTAAGGGTTCATTTATTTTGCTCATACTTTCATCTAGAATGCTTAAATCAGCAGCATAATCTAGGTCCAGGAGAGTTTTTCCTCCCCATTTGATTCCGTGTTCTCCCATTGCTTTTCATGTGCTCCTAAAGACAAAGTCCATCAAAATGATTCATATAAAGGGGGATAGAACACAACCCTGCTTAAGTCGTGATAATCATACAAGGTTAAGACCTTCGCTAAAGCTCTTCTATCAAAAGAATCGAACGCTTGCTCATAATCTTTAAAACTTAGGACCAAAGGTGTTTGACAACTCAGGCACTTCTCAATTTTTAACTTGAAGAGTGAAAATAAGATAAGATATTTATTTCAGAAAATGGCTATCACAAGCCCAGAAGGGCCGAATTCGCATTTCGGGGTCATATAATAAAAAAAGACATAAATAGCACAACAACTAAAAAACGGGCTAAACAATGCCAAAACAACAATATCAGAAAGGCAAAGCCATTCATTAGTATAACAAAAAGTGTCAAATGTAAGAAGGTTAAAAAGGCACAAATTAAAACAAAACCAAAAAAAAAAAAAAAAAAAAAAAAAAAAAAAAAAAAAAAAAAAAAAAAAAAAAAAAAAACTAGTGGTTTATTTGATCAGTAATGAAGGGGACAAAGGTTTTTTCATATCTGGAGGTTAAACAACGGATGAGGGACAAGATAGGGATGGGTTCAGATACAGTACGTGGCAGGCGGTGTCTGGATGGGGAGTGTCTTTTGGGGAAAATGTTTTCCGTGCGAGGGTTTATTATTGCATTTTTTGCAAAACGGAGGCACAGCGTTCCTCTCCTGCGCTCAAGAGTTTCCAGCTTGGCCTTTTTTAGAAGGAGTGAATATGGTACCAAAGTTTCTTTAAAAATTATTCTTAGGGCTCTTTTTTGAATAGATTCAATTTTATCTGATTCATCACGGGAGATGCCAGGATGCCATACTGGACAAGCATATTCAAGATGCGGGCGGACAAAGGAAGTATAAATCCTTAAAGAATGGGATGGGGGGATGTTAAATTTATTCAAGAGCTTAAGGAGAGACATGGACGCATTAGCTCTACGGACAATATCTTTCACGTGGATATCCCACTTTAAATTAGAGGAAATTGTAACCCCAAGTAATTTAAAGGAAGACACAGAAATATCTGGGGGTATAGGGTCAAGGAAGGCGGGAATAGATTTCAAGAAATTTATCGTAATTATATTTGATTTAGTGGAATTTACTTTCATATTTAGGTTCTTAGCTTCATCCGAAATGTGGGATAGAATTTCAAGGGGGTCACTTTTAATATTCCTGTGACATACTTCGAGGATCGTCAAGTCATCCACGTATTTCCACCTATGGGGGAAGTCCTTACAATATCATTAATCATGACTAGAAATAAAAGTGGTCCCAATAAGGTTCCTTGAGGAATTCCACAATATATAGGGAGGGGGTTAGAGAAAATATTTTTGTATTTAACAACTTGGGATCTATTTGAAAGAAACGATATAACAATATTTACTAACAGAGGATCAAGTTTAAAGTTAACCAGGAGTGAACGAATTAGGGTTGTGTGGTCAACCAGGTCAAAAGCTTTTGGAAATCAACTAAGACAAGGTTCAGCCAGACATTTGGTTTATCAGGTTACTTACGATGGTATGCATTAAGTGCACAAGGTAATGGGTGGTGGAAGTTTTCTTTAAGTTACCAAACTGCCGGGTGTCAATACGCGGACAAATTTTATCCTTAAGCCAGTCACAGAGGAAACCTTCATAAAGTTTGGAAAAAAACAGAAGTGAGCGTAATGGGGCGAATGTTGGCGAAAGTCAGACTGGCGCATTTTTTAGGGACAGGTGTTATAAAACCTTGTTTCCAGTAACTTGGGAATTTGCCAAATTTTGTGATGTGGTTGAAAATATTTGATAAAGGCTCAGCAATTTTGTCCGAAAAGGCTTTAATTAAGTCAACTGGGATCTCCAAGGGACAAATACTTGATTTTCTAAGCTTAAGAATTTTATTTATAACATCAGAGGGAGAAATAAAGGGGAAGGAAGTATTGGGAGGAATAGTTAGACTTGAGCCAGTGAAAGGGGGGAGACTTTGCACGATGGAAGCAAGGTACAAGTTCAGATCGTTGGCAGTCTTATTAGGGGGTTCAGGGAGATGAAAATCAATTTCGGAAGGACTTTTTCCGCATATTTCTTTATTTTTCTGTACCATTGCTTGGGCTTGTTAGAATATAGATCTTTGACTTTATTATTATAGTAATTAGAAGCTGCTTTTCTTAATTTTTTCTTTAGGAACTTCCTTAGACTATTAGCCTCAGTAATGCGACCTGCTTTGAAAAAATTGATTTTTTTTCTTATAAGTTTTTTAAAAGACTCAGTAACGTAAGGTTTATCTGTAGAACACGTTTTAAATTTTTTCTCAGGGAAGTGGAATTCATAATTACTCCTCAATAGATTTTGGAGGGACAAAGCCATGTAGTCAACGTCATTTGTTTGATACACAGTGGACCAATTTTCAGTAGTAATCCAGGAGCCAAAATGGAAAAGTCCTGAGTCAGTGAGAGGTCTATAAGCGGTTTCAGTTATAGAAAACGACTGTTTAACTTTAGCCAGCGGAGATAGGAAAAGGCTAAAGTGGTAACTACCCCTAGAGGGGGCAGAGTGGAGACGGGTTTGTAAAACTTCGAAAGATTAGTGCAAATTAAATCAAGAGTAGTATTGCCTTTTGTAGTAGGGACATTAACGACCTGTTTTAAATTAAAAGCGTTACATGTAGAATCAAGTCTTAAATCGTTTGCGTCACCCATCAGGAAAATTCCTGCATTTGGGTATTTTGATAGTACAAAGTCAGCACTTGCATGTAATTTTTCGATAAAATTTATTTTGTCAGCGGATCTCTGATTAGGGGAGTAATAAAAACAACAAAGGACAATTAAATTAAAAGGACGCGGCAAGACTTTAGGTCGAACACATACCCACATAAGTTCATCAAAGGGATTAAGACGCGGAATTGGGATTTCACTTGGATATAAATCATTACGGATAAAGAACAGAATTCCGCCACCTTTCTTACCCAGAGGGTGGTTTTCTGGTCTGAGTTTAATAAATTGAGAAAAATTGTTAATCTTTAACATGTGCAAATTTTGAGCTTGAACTTCAGTAATAGCGATTACATCTGAACTATATATTTTAGAAAGGGTGTCTAATTCATTGAGTTTTTCAAAGTTAAGGCTTTCAGCGTTGCTCAACAAAAGTTTGGGGAATCGAAAGCGACTTGTGAAGGTACCGTTTTTACACTTTACTTTTTTTATATCACAGATGCGGTCAGGGGTTCTAGTGGAATTCTTGACGGGGGCTAAACTTGGATAGCGAGAAAAAGGGACAGGGGGATCAAATCCATCTTTTTCAAATACAATTGTATTTAATTGAGCAGGTACTAGCGGAGACTCTAAACAGCGGTAACTATTTGAAGTTTTAGAAACTCTGCATGGATGTGTTAAAAGAGGATCATTCTGCCTGCTTACGAATTGCTGAGGGTCAATTTTATGCAGAATAAAAGTTTTCAGCCACCCAGCGATGAAACTTTCATAAATCTTGCTAAAAATCGATGTCCTCGTAATAGGCCGCCACACCAGTAAAATCACAGGGGACTTCTTTTTTGGGGAAAGGGGTTATGAATCCACTTTTCCAAATTCGCGGATACTGGCCTGACATTGCAATCTTGTTAAATATTAAAGTTAACCGAGTACTTAAAAATTCAGGAAAAGCCTTAATGAGGTCAACAGGAATATCGAGTGGTGTAATACTGGTCCTCTTCAGTTTCATCAATTTGAGGCGAACTTGAGATTCTGTGATGATTGGGAACTCCATAAGATCTGGAGAAGCATGCGGAAAATCCTTCGAGCTTAGTGAGTGGTGGAAGCTACTGAACAATCGCAGCCAGGTGAGTGTTTAGGCGATCTGCAGTTTCTTTGTCCGGCTCATCATAGCCAAAATCCAATCCAGTCTGCGTTTTACCTGTCATTTGTTTTATTCTTTTGTACTACTGTCCAGGCTTAGAATCCAATAAATGAGATACTTCCTTTTGGTAGTATAACGCTGCTGCCTGGCGAGTCATTCTTCTGATTTATTCTTCAGGTTAGTAGCTTCTTTATGTTTTTGTTCCTGAAAAGTTGTCTCATTTTTTCCTGCTTAGTGCTTTGATTTCTTTTGTAACATACGGACGATCTGCTGAAAAACGTTTGTTAACTTTATCAGGAAAATAGAAATGGTACTTGCCGAGAAGTTTTTCTTGAAAAGTAGTGGCCATTTCATCAGCATTAGCCGTAGAAAAAATACCGTCCCATTTTTCAGTCGTAAGCCAATTACCGAAACCAAACAATCCGCTGTTTGTGATTGGCCGACTTGTAGTTGTTTCTGTAGTGTACGTGACCTGGACTTTGCTTATGGGGTGTAGCTCAAGGATGAAGTGGTAGCTTCCTCCTATTTGGTGGCCTGGGGAGGGTTTCCTGTAGAATTGAGACATGTTAGTTGCTATGCGATCCAGAGCCGTACCACGTTTTGTTGTTGGGCAATTAACTAACTGTTTTAGACCTAATCCTGCTTCCAAAGACTCAAGTCGTAGTTCGTTAGCGTCGCCAAGCAGGAATATACCACCCGTGGGGTATTTACCCTGTACGTAGTCAGTGCTTAATTGAAGTTTTTCCCGGAAAGCTTTTTGAGAATTGACATCTTGTCCTGGCGAATAATAAAAAACACAAACAGCTATACCATTATAATGGGAGGGCAGGCGTCCGGGCTTTGCAAAAACCCAAAGAATCTCATCATAATCATCGAGCACAGGTACCTCTATCTGAAAAGCAGGAATTTTCTTATTAATACAAATTGCAAGACTTCCTCCCTTTTTTCCGAGCCAGTGGTCATCCGGGCGTGACTTTATCATTTTATTATAACCGGATAAACTGAGAAGATCCGGATTTTGCCTATAAACCTCTGCTACTGCTATTATTGAGGCTCCAATTACTTGAGCTAAATTCTCCAGCTGAATAATCTTATCCGTATTTAAACTTTCCGCATTACTATACAAAAAAACTAGGCAGAAAAAATGTTAGAAGAGTATTCTTTTACCTTTGTTTTCACTTTAGTCCTTGGGCAAACAGTTTCCTGGTGTTCTAACGATTCTGCAAGATCAATTTCTTCAATGACGACGACCTGTTACTAAGTGGGACGGCATGGCTTATAGTCGAAACGCGGGAGGCTGATATTTTAGGAAGGATAGATCTAGGGATTGGGGGAGGGGTAGGTGGGGAGGGAGGAAGGTGGAGAGCTCCAAGAGGAACCGGAGAGATATGCTGAGCCCGTCTGACCCGTGGTGACCGCGAAGAAGGAATCCTGTAACGCGATGTCGGCATTGAAAAGGTTTTCGTGGGCGCGATTGGGGGGAGGGGAGCCGAAAAGGCGGGTTTCTTTTGGCTCAGCTGTTGGCCCCCTTGTCTCGACAAGTTTTTTTACACCGCCTCGGGTCTAGGATTGTTGCTTGAAGCATTGCTTCCATAAACAATCTGGCTATGGCTTGGTTTGCTGTAATCAAATACTGGATCATGGTTAAACGAGGCAAACGGTCAAAATGCTTAAAAGGCACTGAACGATTAACGCGACATTTTAAAAAGTAGTTACCCTTCCGAAATTTCAGCTTTAAACTAACCCTAGACACTACTAGATGTTGATCTTTACTTTTAAAATCAATAACAGCACTCCTATATGCCCTAGTACCTTGCATTGATCCTGCTTGTCTTCGGTTTAGAATAACATAATCAATAAGGTTTGCTATCTTACCATCACCACGAATATGAACTGAGAATAGCTTACCCACTTACCACTTACCATGAATACGACGTTAACTTATGGGCCATTTTATGACCCAACGCCGTATTGGTTATAACTAGATTTTTATACGTACAAAATTGCAACAGTCTGTAGCCATCAGGTTTTCTTTTCCTACACCAAATTTACCTTGGCTAGAATACCATCTATCCTAATTACTACCGATCTGGGCGTTACAATTTCCTAATAAAAACACCATATTTCTACCTGGCACCCTGTCTATTTGCTCCTGTAACCGTAAGTTGACTTCATCTGAGTCACTAGTATTTCCGTCACTCAGTTTTACAGGGACATATACTACTATAACTGATACCCTGAACTTTTTAGTTATAAAATAAGCGATTAGTATTATATTATTAATACCTTACCAGTCTTAACAAGACTTAGCAGCTTCCTAATTCATTATGAGCCCTACTTCCCGTCTATGTACCCATCCTTCCTGCCTGAGTAAATAAATTCTATACCACCTCATTTCATGCTTCCTACCCCTGGGATATGAGTTTCTGAAACTCCTAATAAGTCCTTTTCGAATCGTTTGATTTGTTTCTCGATTTGTCTTAAGCCTTGACATTATCATTAAACAGTGCCGTGTGTGGATTGAATAATTGGGAAATATCAAGGCCGAAGAATTTTCATGGAAAAGCAGTGCTTCAGCTTTTCAATATTCCATAGTTTTCTTGAAAATGTCAAATCTATCCTTGCAGCATTATGTTTAAATGATAAATGTTTATACACATTAATACCCAAATGTTTCGCAAATCCATTTTCTGGTCTCAGTACAATACCCCTCGATGTTGTTATTCTTGATAAAAGAAAATATACAGCTTCTGAGTTCGAGAGAATAACATAATATAAGATTTTTTTTTTACATTAATTGGTAGATTTGATAGCATGCATTCAATCATAAATTCGCTCCATTGGCATTTAAAGGCGCTTTACTAATTCATTCATTTTTTCATCTGCTTGAGTAATTACTGTATCATCTGCAAATCCTTGAATAGTTCGTCATCCCTCATTGACCTATGAGATTCTGACAGCGTATTTCTAGTGACATCCTAAAATTTATGTCTCCTCGCCGTCTTTCTTGTCTTCGTGTTTGTGGTTTTTTAATCGTTTCAGCAGTATGTTTGAGCTGGCCGATTAGAATGATCCGTGCATTTATTGTATTCAGTCAAAGAACTACTCACTGTCAAATATATAACAAATGTGTACTAAGCAATATGTTCTTACTTACTTGTACTTGTAGCAGGATTCAAGCATCTCACCTCTCTCTGGCGTCCAGTAGCTTCGCCTTTGTAGTAAGCCAAGAGTCTCGGTCGTTCGCGAGTGGCTCAATCAATTTGAGCCAGGACTTTCCCATCTTCGTCCATACTTCTCGAAGCCACTGATTGGGTCTGGGTCAGCCTTGATGCAGGCGAGCCACGTTTTCTTCTGTCCCCTATGTTGCTTTTTCCATCCCGGAAGAGGTGTATATATGAGGGCTTTGTTACCGAAGGTGTGGCGTGGGTGGCGAAGTGTGTGGCCGAACCATCAGAGTCTGCTTTGTTGAGTTATAGGTGCAAAATCAAAACGCTGATGGCAAATTTTGCGGAGTTCATCGTTGCTGACTCGATCGCGGAGTTTAATGCCAATGATTCTCCTTAGACATGAATGGTCAAATACGTTGAGGACTTGGATGTCGGATACTTTCAGGGCCCATGTCTCACAGCCCTATAGTAAGAGAGACCGAACACGGGCCTGGTATATCCTTATTCTTGTCCTCAAACGAACTTTTTTCGCCTGAAAAGGTCGTCGTTGGTCTGGTCATAATCCATTCGATTACGAAAGTAAATAAGACGGGAGACAATAAACATCCCTGTCGGACACCAAAATCGATTTGGAGCATCGATGAGAGCTCCCCACCAATCTAAATTTGGGCTCGCGTATGCTGGTATATGCTTGGATAAGTCTAACTATCTTGCCTGGCACTCCATCCTCCGTCACGGCATTCTAGATTCCATCCCTTAGAACAGAATCAAAAGCTGCTATAAAATCTATGAATAGAGACACTGTCGGTTTCTGGTGTTTTGCCCTGTTTTCATGGGTTTGTCTCAAGACGAATAGTTGGTCGATTGTTCTCATGCCTGGGCGGAATCCCGCTTGATTGGACCTTGTCCTCATCTTGCGCTGGATATGAAAACAATTGTGTAGCACTATGGCAAATATCTAAGCAGCAATGCAGATGAGAGAGATCCCGCGATAATTGCTGCATTTTGTCTTAAGCCCTTTTTTGAAGACCGGTAATATGATAGGGTCTCCCCAATCCTGTGGAACCATCTCTTCTTCCCATATACGACAGGTTAGTCTATGGAGCCTGTTGGCAAGTACTGCCCCTCCACACTTGTAAAGTTCAACCGGGATAGCATCAGGACCAGGGTTTTGTTAATTTTCAGGCAATTGATTGCTTGTTGAACTTCATTTAACGTGGGAGGGGGCCACGTTCACGTCTTTGTAAATACTACTGGGTGAGTTTGGTTCGTCCAGGTCATGGGGCTGTGACTTGGATCATAGTAATGCTGATTATGACCCATTGCTGTGGAGATTTGGTGCTGGATAAGTAGTTTATCGAAGTCCTTCTTCCAGCGATTTATTATTTCGGAATTATTCGAGAGTAACTTGCCGTTTTCATCTTCGACGGACGTACTAGTAGGCTTATGTGATTTACTCCTGATTGATTTTAGGAGTTGATACATCTTCCTGGTGTTGGATCTGGAGGGAGCGATTTCCATGTTTTTAGCCAACTGGTGGCATTCTCTTTTCAGGCGCTTGAACAACTCCGATTTTCTGTTTGATATTTGTTGCTAGTGCTCAGCCAGCTGAACTGTACGGGTTGACATCCATTTTTTGGATATTCTTTTGCGGTATCCTATCGTAGCTTCTGTAGCCTCGTGGATTGTATTGCGCATGGTCAGCCACTCTTTGTCCAAGCTTTGGGTTTGCTCGTCGGTCGCTTGCACTTGGAGAGCTTCAAAGCGATTAGACATCTCTAAGCTGAATGCCTGTCGTATATTAGGATCATTGACGCGATTGATGTCAGATCTTTGTGGAGGGTTCCTCATGGGGCATGGTGCTAGTCGCAACTTTAGATCTAATTTGACTAGGAGGTGATCCGACCCATGTTTTTAGCCAGTATCCACTCCAATGTACTATCTTCTATTTGTAGCCATTGATTTCCAACGGCGGGACATGAGGATGTAATCAATCTGGCTTTTAGCTCTACCATCTCTTGGATGCCATTTGATTCTATGGCTGGGCTTGTGTTTGAATAAGGTATTGGTAAAGACCAAATCATTCGCCATGGAAAACTGAAGAAGCCTTGATCCCCTGCTGCATCTAGCTCCAAGACCGAAGTGACCAATGGCAAACTCAGCATTGGATACTTTTCCCCCGATTCTGGCGTTAATGTCGCCTCCAATAAATATGAGGTCTTGTTTCGGGACCTTCTTAAGTGTACAAGCTAGAAGTTGGTAAACTAGGAAATATGGAAGCATTGAGAATGAAAAATAACAAAAAGACGCTGGCGGCTTGTAGGGCTCTAGTATTTTGGAAGAAAGAATCACCAGAGAAAGTGATAAATAAAGAATAAAAGGAAAAACGAATTAAACTTTTTCTTGTATATTTCATTAAATTTATTTATTAAAATATAGTATAAATGGCATAGAGCACAACTTTCATGAGTAAACTAGGAAAGGGAACTTCAGAAATGCCTTTAGAAAGGGAGCAGATATGGAGAGAAATAGAGTTCCAAACAGATTTACTTGTATACTCTGGACTTTGGACAGCTGAGGATTAGCGTAAAGGCATTGAAAAGTTTTGCGTTGCACTATGTGGATCTTTCTGTTTCTTTGGTGTGCGAAAAATGAAAGTTGGACAAGATGCAACAGGTTCAATTGTTAAATACCTTGATAAATATTAAAAATAGCTGAATATGCAAAGTAATTCTTATAGAAATTAATGGAATAGTGGTAGACACCTTCAAAAAGCTGTCTCTAATGAAACAAATTTGTAACTACCCAAAGGAATATTTATTTTAGCGCATAATTGAAGAAACAAACATTTAAATGGATAGAGAATTCCAATTCAAGTTTTCGTCTTTAAAATTAGTTTAGATAAGGGGGAGTAATAATTATTTTGAAACCCTCTAATCTGCTGTCATTTTCCCATTAAAGTAAAAGGTTTAAATAAGAGCCAGTATATTAGAAGAAAGCATGTATACTTCCTTATGAAACTACTCCAAGCCCCCCCCCCTAAATATATTGTTTGGTACCAGTATTTTAAACTTGGAAGAACAGTAATTTTATTTTTTCGATTTGTTTCCCAAAACTTTGATTCTTTTTTTTCTTTTTATAGGTGTTTCGTCTGGAATGAACAAAACGGGAATTGGTAAGAACCAGTTTTGTGTTATTTTCCAAACAATAGTTTCGTCTGTACTTATAGTTCATTTAATTTTTTTTTACCCAGAACAAGTTTTTCAAAGAAAAGTAAAGAGCTCCATTAAACCAAAAATGAGCAAAAATAAAGTCAAGTATTCTTCCAAGCATAAAAACTACTACAAATTACCAGTAAAAAATAAATGAAATCCAAAACGAACAGAAATTACAATAAATAACCGAGTCAAAATCAAAACGAGCAAAAATTAACATGAGTAGGGATGACAACCCCCATGCCTTCTCAAGATCAGAACGTAAATTGCACTTTACTGAAAACAAAAAAGATGTTAAATGTTTTCAATTTTTTGAATTTGATAAATAAAAGATTATTAAGACTTTATGGAATAAATATCAGTATATGTATAATAAACTTACAATCCATGATCATTTGTTTTATTTTTAACTAAAGTGCAAAATATGTTCTGGTCTTCAGAAGGCTTGGGGGTTGTCAGCCCTAGTGATATTAATTTTTGCTCGTTTTGAGTTTGACTCGTAATATATTGTAATTTCTATTTGTTATGGGTATCATTTATTTATTGATGGTGATTTGTGGTAGTTTTATGCTTAGAAGAATATTTGACTTTATTTCTGCTCATTTTTGGCTTAATGGAGCTCTTTACTTTTCTGTGAAAAACTTGTTTTGTGCAAAAAGTTTTTTTTTCATTAATTTCTTTTCGTTTTTTATTGACATACCCTTTTTCGGGGAAAAAATAATATTTTATGTCTTTTCAATTTTTTCTATAAGAATCCATAGTTTGGCTTGCTATTTGTATGGTGGAGAAATTTTTTCACCAAAATATTTAATCCTGACACAAATAGGTTTTTTTAATTTAATTTTATACCTCCTCGGGTTGACCTGAAAAACAAAACATAATATCAATCCCAAAAAAATTCTATCTATGCTCTTTGACAACCTTGATTCACTTGCACTCTTTTGATCTATTCAAATTGTGATAGCGGAAGTAGTAATAGTAGTAGCGCCGAAAGTTTCAACTTAATATCCCCACTCGTTCTCGATATTTTGCTAAGGTGTTTTATTGACAACCATACACAGGGTGCCTTTTGATTTAGTTTTTAAAGCATATATGGGCCAATTAGATACTTGTGGAGGGTTGAAATACCCAATATCCCTAGAGACATAGTTACTGGACCGTTCTACTATGCCGAACAAAATATATGTCTCAAAATTTTGACTGGAATTCTTTGGAAATTGAATGGGCTTGGGATGAGATCTGCTTGCCTCCAATCTCCTTTGACTCTTAAAAAGGGCACTAGAACTTTTTGATTTAGTTCAAATTTCGTCTGAATACTCCTTGAAAGCTTCACCTTAGTACTCTTAGCTTGCGTAGTAACCCTTAGGCATAGTTGTAATAGTAGTCACAGTAGTAGTATTGGTATTGCTAGTAGTAGTATTAATAGTAATAGCGGTAGTACTACTAGTATCAATAGTTTTAACGTATTGCCTTAACAAGTAGTGGCAATAGAAGTAGTAGTCGAAGTAGCAGTAGTAGTAAATGTAGCAGTGATAATAGTGTCAGTAGTAACGGACACATAATGCCTTTTGATAAGATGATCTTCTCGTTTTAGCATTCTCTGAAAGTCCAACTTAATATCCAAATCAATGTTTGAGATACGCTCTTTTGACAAAAATGCACATAGCGTCTTTTCGTTTGGTTAAATTTTCCCTCATTATTGTAAATGGAATTTTGTGGTAGTAGTAGTAGTAGAAGTAGCTGTAACAGTAGTAATGGTGGTAGTTGTAGTTGTAGTGATAGCATGCAAATATTGCCATTTGATCATTTCCCTTATCGTTTCCTGAAAGTTCGCGTTTTGGGAAATGATAGGCTTGTGGGGGAAGGGTTGGTTGCTCTTCGTTCGCTTTTGACTATTAAAAAGGGCACTAGAACACCCAACTTACAATCAAATGAGCCCCATCTGATCCAAAGTTTATAAGATGACCAATTCCATAAAAAACCTTGTACGCCCCGGGGCATATCTTATGGACCCTTGCACCTGGGTTCTGGGGAGTTGTGTCCACACTGAAGGCATTGCTATAGGCTCTTTGGACTATTGTGAACGAAACGGCTATCCCATAACTTCGATTGGATGCGTTTGGGGAAAAGGGGGTGTCAGGGAGGGGGCTAGTTGCCCTCCATAAGTTCTGACTCTTAAAAGGAAACTAACTATTCATTTCCAATCAAATGAGCCTCCTCTAAAGTTCACACAACCGCCCCTTCCATAAAAACCTTACACGCCCCTGGGTATAACTTGCAACCCTTGCCCCCAGACTCTGGGGTGTTGTATCAACCCCAAATGCCTTGTTGTGTAATCTTTGGACTGTTTTTGAACAAGTGGCTATCTTAAAATTTCTATCAGATGCATTTGGGAAAATAGACCATGAGCGGGGGGAGGGGGGGCTAGTTGCACCCCGATCACTGGTTCTTAAAAAGGATGCTAGAACTTCTGATTTTCAATCCAATGAGTCCCCTCAGAAGCTTATGGGACCACCCTTTCCATAAAAGCATTATATGCCCTCGGGGCATAACTTACAACCTTACAACCCTGCAACTTACAGCCCTGAGGGCTGTGGGGAGAGGGGTGGTCATTTCCAAAGATATAATTACTGGATCTTTTAACTACGCTGAACAAATGGCTGTCTCAAAGTTTTCATTCGATGTATTTGGAGAAATGATGGGCGTGGGGGGGGGGGCTAGTTGCCTTCCAATCACTTTCGACTATTAGAAAGGACACTAGAATTTGCAATTTTCAATCGAATGAGAATCGAATGGGCCCCCTTTAAAGTTTCTGTATGTTTAATCTGACTTATGTTGGAATGATAAGAGGAAAGGTCATATCTACATCTTAAGAATTTACAGTTGGGATCAGTCCAAGATCTATATCTGCAATGAAAAACAGAAAAATCATTAGCCTTTGGTTATCTACGTGTTTGTTTTACCAAAATATAGCGCCCCTAAATAATCTGTTGTGCTAATAATTAACTGAGTCTCAGGTAAGACGTCAACATTGGTAGGCCCTGAAATTACTACTAGTCAAAATTTTCTTTCCGGTAAAGCTTGGGAACTATCTTGGAACAGTTGCTTTCGATCATGAACCTCAGGACAGAAATATAGCAGCTGTTCAAGATCGTTCTCAAACAAATCACATTTCTTTTCTTACAGATTCCAAATACATAGTAGGGCTGAGTCACAACTGATAGATCCATACTAATGACAAATACAGTAATATCCCGTAAGTTTTTATTGCCTTCTGGAAGCAGTTGTCTTTTCGAGTTGTCTTACTTTTGAAAAAAAAGAAAAAATATTCAAAATGTCAAAATACCTCACGCACTGAAATTTTAAATGTAATTATCAGTGTTTTACTGCATGTTTTAGAGCAACGACCGACGATGACAATTGAAGCCAAGCTTGGATATCGTAATCAAGGTGATGCTGCTGGAGACTGGAAGTTCTATGCTGGTTCCACTGAACAGCGAACCTTAGATTGTACTATTGATCAGGTAATCATAAACATATATATATATATATATATATATATATATATATATATATATATATATATATACATATATATATATATATATATATATATATATATATATATATATATATATATATATATATATATATATATATATATATATATATATATATATATATATATATATATATATATATATATATATATATATATATATATATATATATATATATATACTATCTTTATAGGTGAGAAATAATTGTGTATTTTATTTATTTATTCTTGAAAACGGCGCCATATTTTTCAGAAAAATTTGTATCCTGGGATATCCTTCCCTAAAAAAAAACGATCTAGATAGGTCAAAAGTTTTTGAAAATTCGTCAAGAACCTTAATTTTGAAAAAAAAGATACATGTGAGTAATATCATTTTTGTATACATCAGTATTGCAGTAGCGTTGTCACACTTGTCACACTTGTGTGGAAAAAATTGAAGATTTTCATGCATGGAGAAGTTTACATTAATTTGCTTAAAGAGCAAAAAACTGGTAATTACAAAGATATTTGTATATATTTTAACAAGGGATTACAACAATTCAAAAAACCTTGAAAAAGAAAACCATAAGTAGACAGTAGACAGTCAGTGACCAAAAGTAGACTGTAAACAGTCGGTGTTAGAAATCGGGCCTGCTTCAATAATCCAATATCTTTGAAAAGACTGCAATATGGAAAGACATATCAATATGAAAAGCTTATCTAACGTTGGAAGAAAAAGAAGTTTTTATCCCACCACCTGAACAATTAACAAATCTACAACCGGGACCATCATGTAAGACTATACCAATAAAGGCAGCTAAAGCAAAGGGCATTGGCATTAATTTCATAATGGGTTAAAATCAACAACCTGGACCTTCAAATGGGACAAGACACAAAAACCAAAATTTACTAGTGCTATAAATGATAATTCGTTGGAAAGAAAAGAAATTTTTGTCCCACCACCTGAACAGTAAAAAGATTTTCAACCTAGACCATCATGCACCAATAAGGGCAGCTAAAGCAAAGGGCATTGGCAAATTGTCTGAAGTAATGAAAATCGAAAATGAAGAAAAAAAGAAAGATGGGTTAGAAGATAAGTTTGAAATCAAATCTTTTTTTTTTAATCCAATCCCGCTTCCTTGACCCTATCCCACCCGAAATGCTTGTGAAACATGTTAAACTCCTTGGTGTCACAATTTCAAATAATCTTAAATGGGACATGCATGTTTCTAATATTGTCAAACAAGCAAACGTTTCATTATCTGTGTTAAAATTTTTAAACAAATTTAATTGCCCTAAGATGCAGTCCCTCCGTGTTTATTTATCATTTATCAGGCCGCTATTAGAATATGCATGTACGGTCTGGCATTCACATCTTTCAAGCGAGCTTAGTGACAAAATTGAGTCGGTCCAAAAGCGTTCGCTCAGTATCATCTACAAAGAGATCAGAATTCCATACTCCTTCCTCCTTAAATCTGCAGGTATTACCACGTTTAAAAGAAAGGAGAGTAGAAATTTGTTTGCGTTTTGCTAAATCCGCAATATCTAATCCTCGTACTGAGGACATCTTTCCTGATTTACATGACCCCATTAGACCCCGTCTCCCCCGCTTAGCTTCCTTGGCAATTCCAACATATTCACCTATCCATACCGTTACTGAGAGGTTCCGGAAAAGTTTTATCCCCTTTTTTTTGGCGCATCTAAATAATCTCTGAACTATGCTCTGTACCAAAATTAACTCCTCCCTCCCTTATTTTAGTTGTTGTGTATGTTCACAATAATCATGCGTCTTTTTTTTCTCTTTATCTTTGTCCCTTTTATTTTCCCTTTTGTTGATACTTATTTATGTTAAATTTCTTTTCTGACCTTTAATTTTAATTTTTTTTTTTCCTTTAATTGTATTCCTTTCTTTTATTGTAAATATTTCTTTTGACAACTAATTTGGCTTGATTTTAAGTGTTTTTTTTTTTTTTTTTATGTATTTGACCTTGAACACGATTTCGGCAATGTTTTTCTTCTTGACTGTGATTTTCTTTTATCCCCCACCCCTTCTTCTTCTATTTTTCTGTTTCTATTCTAGCCATCTGTTAAATTCTTATCGAACATTTTTATGCTTGATTGGTGATTTGATTTGATTTGATTTGATGTGTTTTCTTTTCTTGTTGTATTATTTTTTTCTTCGTTTTGCTTTGTCTATTTCTTTTTGACATATGAAGCGAATTCGGCTCTATTAGAGCTTGTGATAGCCTTTGGAAAATAAATGTTATCTTATCTTATAAGTGACAGCGAGAATCAAAACGTTTCAAAATTGAACATGATACTGATGAGAATATAAATGATTATTCTTGGAACCACTTGAAATATCAAACGTAATAAGACCAAGAGAGCAGCCCGAACAAAGTAAATTCACAATGGTTGATTTTCAACAACCTGGACTATCAAATGAGACAAGACCCAAAAAACAAAAATTTACAAGTGTTATAAATGATAATTCATTGGAAGAAAAAGAAGTTTTTGTCCCACCACCTGAACATTAACAAATCTACAACCTGGGCCATTATGTAAAACTAGACCAATAAGGGCAACTAAAGCAAAGGGCATTGGCAAATTGTCTGAAGTAATGAAAATCCAAAATAAAGAAGAAAGAAAAACTGGGTTAGAAGATAAGCGGCAGCGAGAATCAAAACGTGTCAAAATTGAAAATGATAGTTATGATGACTGGGTTTTGGGATTTTGACATGGATAAGGTCATCAATGCTTACCATGCCTTTGTTAAAAAAACAAATGTTCGGTGATATGTATTTCATAATGACAAAAGACAAGCTGGGGCGAAAGTCAACGTTCAACATTTTTATAAAAGCTCCAAGCGATGAAATAGCTATAAATAATGACCTTGGAGTTTCTAAGGACGTTAGCCAAGAAAGCCTCTGTTAAACGCCTAAGAAAGCCTCTGTTTAAAAAAAAACAAAGGTTCGGGCGTTTTGTTTTTCATAATGACAAAAGACAGCCAAGGCAAAAGTTAAAGGCCCAATAAAAAAAAACACGTAATTTTACAATGGCGATAATTCTAATTTAATTTCATTTAAAATGTTTAAGGGATTGACTGATGAAAATATAGTACAGATTGACGTGATTAGAAAACTAGTGGAAGTGAGAATCGCAACAGCTAAAGATAAGGCTATTGAACAAACGACTGTGAGAATTACATTGAATTGTAAACGAAATGTTGAACAGTGATCTGTGGTTGGAAACTGGAAAAGACGTATTCACTATCTATAACGTCTTAAAAAATTAAATAAGATGATATATCTTATTTAAACTTTTAGATTAGTTAAATCTAAACTGCTTAATCAAAAGGCGTGGAAAAAACTCTGAGGCAAAGATGAACGAAAATGGACAATGAAATCTACGGTTGGAAAACAAGGAACAGCGATGACTGGCTACACAAACGATCAACATAGCTCAGGACTTTGAAGAAGAATTTGTATTTTCCCAGGGTGCTTGTAACGAACTTGTGGTGACCCCATGACATTAAGAAGAGGGTCACGTCTGCGGTTAGAAGACAATCTACAATGAAAATCCATATTTAGAAGCCTGCCGAGTGTTGTGGCCCGGCGGTGAAGCCGCCGGGCTCATCGAATAAACGTTGGCGTGTGTGTCGTGTGTGCATTACTATGCTGTTCATCCCATCGCCAAGAAACCGTAAGAAGTGTTAAAGTACACTCTTGCAAAATTTTTAGGAATAACATTTGTCCCCCCCCCCTTCCAAGCCCTTCTTAATACTTTTTGTGCTGAAATGAAATTCGATACCCCTTAACGAAAATACTCGACAGTTGCTTTCGTTCACATTTGCTGGATATTAATTATCCAACACCTCTCGACGGGCAATATAATAATCCTAACGTAATTTCCAAAGTCTTTTAAGTTTAGAGAAATAGGATCGTACATATGGGGAAATTTGTCAGGGAGGGGGGATGAGGTGAGTTACCGGGTGGAATTTTTAAATACTTTTAAGCTTAAAATTGCGATCGTTATTAGAAGATGGGAGTATTTTCAGAGTGGAGAATTTTCCGCGGAGAAGTTTTCCACAGGGGAAAATTTTCCAGGGGGAGGAGTTATCTGGAGGGGAAATTTTAGCGGGGGTATTTTTCTTAAATTTTTTTATATTTCCTGTTTTTATTTTCCGAGGTAACAGATATGTTTCCTTTTGTCCCTCTCTCTCTCTCTCTCTCTCTCTCTCTCTCTCTCTCTCTCTCTCTCTCATCTCTCTCTCTCTCTCTCTCTCTCTCTCTCTCTCTCTCTCTCTCTCTCTCTCTCTCTCTCTCTTCTCTCTCTCTCTCTCTCTCTCTCTCTCTCTCTCTCTCTCTCTCTCTCTCTCTCTCTTCTCTCTCTCTCTCTCTCTCTCTCTCTCTCTCTCTCTCTCTCTCTCTCTCTCTCTCTCTCTCTCTCTCTCTCTCTGTTTCTCTCTCTCTCTCTCTCTGTTTCTTTTTTTGTGAGTGTTGGTTGCTCTTACTGGCTCTACTTATTCATATGGGTACCTATTTACGAAAATGTGTGTGTTCGGAGGGGGAGTGGAGGATTTTGTCACTTTTTTTATAATGAAAGTACAACAAAAAGGTATTTTTTAAATAATAGGGAGACCGTTTTTGTTTATGCCGATTTTCAAAATTAAAGTACAAAAAGCTATTTTTCAGGATCTGGAAGGCAATTGCACTATCCTGCTCCCCCCCCCCCTCCATTGGTACCTCTGATTACTTTCTTTCTCTCTATCTCACTCTCTTATTTTCTCTCTCGGTCTCTTAGAATCTGCCTCCCACTCTCTCTGTCTTTTGGTGTTGACTGCTTTCACCTACTCCAAGTACTGAGAAGGAGTGATTCTAGATTTCTCACTCTTTTATCCATCTTTCTATTCTGTGAATTATGTTCTGTGTAGTATATTTATAGTCTTATTTACACGTCATGGCCCATGGGTATGGACGACTTGTTTTTCAACGGACAGGTTTTGGAGACAGCCAAGCATAGTTGTGAGCCTCCCCTGTACTTTTTTTGCGTTTCATAGTCCCGTGTTTGCTAAACAAAACATTATCTAGCGATTTTGGAGTAGTTTATTCTCTTTTTTTAGAAAATTGAAGACTATTATTACAAGTGTGATCTCCTCCCTTTATTTGAACTGGGTTCAGTTCATCACGACTTTTATTTGTTAAACCTTCGTTTGCCGGTGTATGAAGATAGAGACACGAACAAAAATTTGGGTGCTATTAAAGATTTGTGGCTTGTGGTAAGTAAACTACCTCCTCATGTTTACAGTTTATGTTTTATTTTGGTAGATGTGTGCAAGAATGTTACTAATTTTTTTTTTTTTTCTGCAAAATTTTAGTGAAGTTTCAAAATTGCTCAGTTCAAAAAAAAAATCTGAAAATATCATTAAACTGACGTTTGTTTGTTCTATTGCAAACTCAATCAATGCACTTTTACATCTTTTTAAGCTGATTTGCAAGCTTCTAGTGACCTTCCTTTTTTGAATATTTAAGGTGCATTTCGATGGCATAATGATTTTCAACCGAAAATACCCAGGGATTTACAGAAACATGTAGAAGTGAAAAATGCTAAAAGATTGAATTTCCTTATTGGGAGTGTTCCAAGAATATTTGAGAAATCAAGTTGTAATTTTCATTAAGTTGCAAAGTTTTTGAAATTGATGGAGCTGAGTCACTGAGATACACGCCTGACGTTATTTCAGGATTCTGTTGATTCAGCTGGTGTTATAACAAGAGATCTTCTCTATGAATTTTAGAACTTCAGACTGGGTCAAAGAGCGTCTTCAACCGCTCCATTGCCACGTTGCAAGGTTTTATTTTTTTTTAAGACGGACTTTGTTGGCAGCAAGGAAGAAAATCCCATTCCAGAACCGACAGTAGCACTTTGAGACAGTTCAATGGACATGGGCTGTTTTTCCGAAAGGATTTTAGAGCCAAAACGTGTTTGAGCTCCTATCTAGTCTTGCAAACAATGTTAAATCTCTCCAATGTTCCTTTCTCAAATTGAGTGTACTATGTTGCGGCTACCACTGCAATGACTATCTATCTTGAATTTTGGACCTTGTATTACTCTTATTAATCTTCCACAGTTCATTGGTTGGACAAAATTTAGTAATTTTGTGTTTTGTCTTTCAGAATAGACGGAAAAGTGAGGAATTTGTCCGTCCTTTAAGACAGTTAATCCAGGGATACTGAATCTTTCTTCTTTTTTTTTTGGGGGGGGGAATCTTGATGTACGATTCAGAAACAAAAACATAATCTATTTCTCCAAAATTAAACCAGGTTCTGTGCATGTTTCACGGTTTTAAGCACGGTGTACCTTATGTTGCTAAATTAGACTGTCTATTTTTTCCCTTAAGTATTTACTAGAAGTGGGTACTCTTGATTAGATTTTTATATTGATTCCTAAAACAGTTTATTTTTTTTCTTGATCGCATCAAAACTGAAATATTTATTTCATGTAAGGACTTTTTTTCATAGATTTTGTTTGAATACTTTCAGGGAATGTCATAACAATTTTCCAAGCTAAATTACAGAAAAAAACGATGGTTCTACTGATCTCAGCACAATCCATTTTTTTCGTAGATGCTCAGTCGTCTTTAGTATCCTTTTCGTAACAAACAAGAGTATGCAATCCTTCTTTTTGCTTACGAGTGCTTAGAATATTCTGGCAGAAGAGCCAAGCTGCGTTTTAGCTATGACATTAAAATTATAGTACAAACCGTATACATATGAATAAAGGAAGTGAAGTTGAATCGCATCAAAATCTAACTTGTTGAAACGCTCCAACATGACTTCGAGTATTTTGATATCTTAGGAATATATCGATAATATAGATGGAGATAATCTATGCCTGTTCGTGTCCCTAATTCATTGTTTTTGGAAAACCCCTATCCTTCATCGGTTGATGGACTCAACGATCTGCAAGAATGAGCTTTAAATGTGTTTTTTTTTTTTTCATAGTCCTAGGCTAAAATTAGGTTCCTTTTCGCAACTATAAGTTGCAATGTTCACTCCGTACAGGTCAGTACATTTTCTTTCGATTGACTTTCTTATTCAATTGGAAAGTTAAGTATCGTAATCTATCCACCTTATTTTTGTAGCAGAACTACTGTGATTTAATAATCGGAATTGATGATTCAGTTTAATGAGCATACTAGATAATTTTATCAGTACTTTGTCATTTTATGCTTGTTTTTTAATTTGAACTACTTACTGTAATCATGTGTGTGGAGGAGGGAAGAGAATTTTGCTGTGTGCAGGAGAGTCAAAACAGAAAAAAGGCTACGATTTTCGATTTGAGACAGATTCCTTTGGATCCAGACGAACGAGATTTCTCCCTCCCCTGTGGTCAGGTATGGTCCCATAAAACCTAGGGGAATCATTTACGCTGAACTAACAAACAATATTCATCGAGTTTCTTGCGATTGATATGAAAGGAGTGCAAGCAGTGTTTATTTTACAGGATGAGGGCAAGTCGTTTTTTTTTTTTTTTCTTTTTTTTTTTTTGCTGAATTGTAATTCTGTATTACAATTACCTATAGTAATGCTATGGGCTCTTGAAGAAATTCTTAACTGTATAACATTGAAGAAATACCGATAATTGCTCTGGAAATGTGCGAGGCTGAATTACTAACACCTCTAAGGATTATAAAAATGGCGTTAATTTAGCAGCATCTTCCTCCCCCCCCCCCCCCTCCTGAAAGTCAGTATTGCGAAGTAGGTTGTTACCAAATTGTAAATTGCATTGTTGAAACGTCTCTGCGACAAACGAACTAATAAAAATGTAAAACTGTCCTGTATACATGATAAAGGAACCCTGATCATCAGAACAATACAGAGGCCAGCTCCGATTCTTGAAAATGCCTCCGATTTTTAAGAAATGTCCAAATTGTCTCCATAAATAAAAATTCGGAACCAAATATCTTTGTTGAATCTACTAGCCACTTAGAAATTGAAATCCTCTGAAATTAGGGACGAGTTAAATTAACGTGGTTAGCTATTTCTTAAATTCTTCCAATGCTCAAAAAGAATCCAAGTTTATTTTGGAAGGGCGTCAAACAAGCTTTTGAGAGGGGCAATTATGACCACTTTAGAAATATATGGTCCAGGAGACAAGACTTTGACGTTAATTACATTAGAATATTTAATTGCCTATCTTTGTGTACTTCTTATTCACTATCAATATATTTTTTTTGGTCGAAAGCATGAAGCAGTTTTAACAAGTTTGAGAAGCAATTAAGAACACTAATATTAATTGTTTTCGGTCTAAGATGTATCAAGACCGAAATTGAGACCTGAAAATGCTGCTAATGTATTCCCCAAAAGTGAACGTGCCACTAATGGATCTTCCAAAAGCCATGTCTGCTGTGTATACAAAATTCAGTTGAAAAATTCCTTTACTTTTGTTGAGACAGTATCTCTTTACAGGCTATCAATCAGAATGGTGGTTTCACAAAAGTGTGGATATCTTTGAAGACGTTTTTCTTCCCACTGTCGGTTGGTGTTACCATTTGGTATTGGAGACGTGTTCTCATGCTATCTCGAGAGTCAGCCTTATTAGAAAGGATGCTACTAGCTGTTGGCATTGCTCTCTCTTTCTTAAACCGTATGTTTTATTACTATTATTTTTTTTTCTTTTTTTTGTCTTTTTATTTTTAGTTACTGGTCAGACCATAAAGAAATAAGAAGTTTTGAATTGGTTTGTCGTGACCAATTTGAGTATACTTTAAGCGAAATGCCACTATTGTGCCACTAACACGACTATAGCCAATTACAAATTAGACTATGTCCTATTAAATAACAGTTTTTCGGCACTTTTTTTGTGCATTCTTAATGCATTCATTTTCACGTGCTTATTGCTCAAAGCTTTTTATTAAGGATCATACCACAGCCATGTGCCGGATGCGCCCAAACTATTAGCTAGAATTGTGAGACAGCCATCGGTGTA
The DNA here is from genome assembly GCA_027921565.1 of Artemia sinica. Classification (NCBI taxonomy): domain Eukaryota; kingdom Metazoa; phylum Arthropoda; class Branchiopoda; order Anostraca; family Artemiidae; genus Artemia; species Artemia sinica. The sequence goes on along the minus strand of CM051266.1, from coordinate 32,529,416 downwards.
GAACTACCGAAAAACTATTTATAAAATCTTCCAGTTCCAGAGGCCACGCTGCAGCACAGTAACACATTTCTCCCTAAACATGTGCAGTCGATACAAGTTGAACAGTTTTTACAGTTCTAGATGGTCATAAATAATCATTCTAATTCTAGATGGTCATAAACAATCAATTTAAAGTTTTACTTGACTTTGTGGATAAATTTGAGTCTTTAGTTTCTGATATGCAGTTTTGCATAATTGTGCACCAGATATTAGTAGTATGTCAGCATATATGTCTTGGTTGGGGGGGGGATTAAAAAGTGTATTTTCAGACAAAATTACGCAACTTCCCATCGTGTGTTTTTTCCAGATCAAGATAGGGGGTTACAGTTGAATCTACTAGCCCAGTGGACATTGTTCGTCACGCGTCAACCCAAAATCAATCTAATGTTTCATCCCTTAGTTCTATGACTATCTACCTTATTTCTGCCCTAGGAATGACGTATAAACGGATGATAGATAGACTTATCTATCAACCAATGAAATGACATCATTTTTATACAATCCTAAAAAGGGCTTATGCCAGATTTGCCGTCTCACTCACTCGGACTATCTGTTTTGGGTTTTTCGTACAATTAGCGTATGGCTTCATGTCCGCAACTACTTGATTTGAATTCAAAATCAATGGACCTTCCCCTCACTGGAGGAATCAATTCTACTCTAGATGTAAAACGGAAGATTACACTCGTACGTATACGTGCGAAGATGTGAGAGGAGTGGGGAATTGTCCTAAAAACACTGTCAGAACTATCCCCTCCACCTAAAAATTTGAAATTCCGGGGGTTCGTATCCAGTTCATATCTCCTGAAAGACAATGGAAAAATAAAATCATTGTAGCTTTAAGCTTGTTATATTTTTTTTTGCTTTATAAAATGCTTTTATAAAAGAACTACTCAAACTTAACATAAAGAGCGGCAGACGAGTAGTAGTTGTCTTATATATATAGGATAATTTAAGTTTGTTTTAGGTTTTAACGTGGCTCTACTCATATTTTAAATATAATTGTATTTTAATTTTATTGATTACGAGATAGATTATCAAGTGTGAAAGTTTAGCTCTAATAAAAAGGGACGAATTGTTTAGGGTAGGCCACAAAGGCTGGTGTCATTCATTCTTCCACCAGGGTCTGTAGATCCATTTTGTCCCTATAATTTTAAAAAGAATCAACTTTTTTTTACCACTTTGATTAACTTGCACCCATCCTGAAAAAAAAAAAAACTCCTGTGTGCTTGTCTGTTTGAATTGGCTTAATTTGACTTAAGGAGTAAAGATGGTGACAATTTATCTGAAAGGCTCTATTCGCTTTAAATTCATCTCTCTTGTAAGCTAAAATCTTAATGAGAGGGAGACGAAATCATATTTTAAGGTGGAGGGAGGTTTACTTTGACCTCCTGCTCCAAACCTAAAAAGGGGGAACCAGAGTATATAGGCTCATATAAAGGTAAAGGAAAGAGCTTATAGACGGAAAACTGCCCAAACAGGAGATGGTAAGCAATCGAAAGAACGAGGGATTTTGATTCCGGAGCTTCAGAAGGGAGCAGATGGATTAGTGAGACAGAGAGGCTAACAGTGTCCAGGTAGTCGAATGCAGAGTATTACAAGTACTGAGTCGAACAGAATATGGACGGCCTAACGATGAACAAGCTATTAAAACAAGTCAGAAGATCGCGTAAAAAGGTCAACAAGGAGACAGGCAGGTCGAATATTAAGTACGCTTTTTGCTAGTCAAAGAGCCGGCTCGGCTATTGAGAGAATTGTTTTTCAAGCAGGCTTATATTTTAGTTTGTTATATCTGCGTCTAGGTGAAGTAATAAAAATGAATCAGAATCGTTCATATTTTTCGCTTTGACAAATTTATCACTGAGAGTTAAAAGCTCATTCTTAGACCATTCTTTCTCGGGGTAGGTCGTTGGACCAATTTGGCAGGAGGGAGAATCGAGGTAATTATTTTGTACTACTAGTAAGTCTGCATTCATTTTTGTATTAATACTCTACTTTTTCTCTAAAGATTTTTTTTATGCACCCAAAACTTACATTTTCTTCGTGTTTTTGGGCTTCAACAGCTGGTTTGTTTATTTCAGTGCCATTGGAATACTTAACACTAGCTTTTGATATGCCATATATGCTTCTAATCGGAGATATTAGACAAGGAATTTTTTATGTCATACTTCTTTCATTTTGGCTGGTATTCGCTGGTGAACATCTAATGGTGAGTCTCGTGCTCTTTTCTGTTACTTTTTCTTAAAATTTAACTCGTTCATGGTAAGGGAAGATAGGTAAAACAATTAAAGGAATTCTCGAAAATCTTATTGATATGTTTGGTTATGGCTAATGAGTTGACAGATGATGAGTCAGATCGCTTTAAATTCCCATAAAGAAAGAAAAACGAGCAAAAATGGGGTTTTTTATAGGCCAAATGAAAGTACTGAAAAAAAAAACAACAAAGCGAATATTTCGAGAGGACAAACGCCTCTCTTCTTCAGCGCGAAACGAAATAAGCGTTTGTCCTCTCGAAATATTCGCTTTGTTGTGTTTTTTTTTCAGTACTTTCATTTGGCCTATAAAAAACCCCATTTTTGCTCATTTTTCTCTCTTTATGTGATGTCAGGCCAATGTGGTTTAAGAAATTATCTTTGCTTTAAATTCGTTGATGATCTATCCGTCCTGGAGCTGGGCGAAAAGAGTGTTTCAAGTGAGGCAGACAGAATATTGGTGAGTTTATCACGCCAAGCTGAGGAGGGCAAAATGATCGTCAATCGTGAAAAATCGCTCATATTAACTTTCTCTTTTTTGAGGGACAGTTCATCCCTTGCTCTACAGAATGTTTCAGGCATCATGGATATCAAACTCTTGGGAATATATCTCACACATGACCTGAAGTGGGAAAAACAGACATAGGAGATGATCAAACGGGCAAACCTGGGTATCCTTTCTTTAAAACTCCTTGCTCGTCATCGTGTTCCAACCCCCCACCTATTGCGTATTTTTCTTACATTTGTCAGAGCGCTGGTAGAATAAGCTTGTCCCTTTTGGCATTACGGCCTGACTTCGGGCCAGAAGGACCGCCTGGAAAGGATCCAGTACCGAGCTCTTCTGGTAGTGTCAAAATCTCCCAAAGTCTCTTATTGCTCCCTTTTGAAACAATTTTGACTTAAAACTCTATCGACACGCCGTGATGAATTGTGTTTTAAATTTGGTGTCGGTATTTTGGAAAATCCGTGGCTTTGTGAAATCCTCCCCCCTGAGCATCTCCCTTCGCGCCAAAGGCTCCTGCGAAATGTAGCTCAACCGGTACCAAAAATTCAGCTGGGGACAGCACGGCATATGCGGTACGCAAGTAGTTTTGTTCCCTCGTTCGTCAAGATTTTTAATTCTACACCCACTCGTCAATAATTGTATATATCTATTTTCTTTAGTTCATTATTCTTTTTATTCGCTCGACTCTGTTTAGTTTGAATCTGTGATATTTCGAATCAATGTATAGTTTTGCATGACGATGGCTATGGCTGTGATTTTCATATGTTTTATGTGTTTAGTGTCTTATTATGACAAAAACTGCCGCTGATCGGCATGACTGTTTTTATGGCGTTTGAAAATAAAATCGTTATTTACTAGGTTGCAGCTACATCTGCAACCACTATGGGAAAAATACAGCTCAAGATGCCTTTTTGGGTGTTAAAAAAAATAAATAAATTTCTATAATCTCTTTTGAAGAGGAATTTTAATAGTGGTTGTGGGAATAAAGATGTGCCGAAAGATATAGTTTCTTTCTTTTATACCTTTCACTGAGAATTTTTCATATGTTAACGTTTTCTATCCCAAATTTTTTGCTTTATACATCAATGAACCTATAGTATTACTTTTTTCTTGGTCTCTTTTCATTTATAAGAGAATTTTGTATTCACTATTGTATTTCAAAATAAAAATCCTATTAGGTAATTTTTCAGAAACTCTCTTGACTTTACCTCTTCCTTTGGCTCATAGGCGTTCTTAAATGTAGCAACTCTCTTCTATCAACTCTGAACGGGATATTTTTTTCAATTAGTTTTTTTATATCAATTAATTTCAAATAAGTATAGGTTGAGGGATAGACTTCTAATGGAGATATTTGGGTATTCTCAAATTAATTTAAGTTCAAAAATATAAAGATTATCCATTGGGCTTCAATGATGGAACATTTTTTTTTTTTTTTATTTATCTATTTATCCACATAGCCTTTCATGCCCCACTTGCGCAGGGCTTCTTTTTCTAGCGAATATTTCTTTTTGGGGTTATTTTCTTTTTATTGCTTCATTATAGAAGTTCTGAAAGTATCATTGCTTTGCACCCGGCAGTATTATTGTTCATTGTATTATTTTACAGTATTATTATTACACCCAATAACACTTATTATTTTACACCCCTTCTGTCTATTGAAGGTTTATCCTTTTGTTGCATTAAATGTATTCAAACATTAAGCTAGTTAGACTTTAGAGAGAGAGAGAGAGAGAGAGAGAGTGTGTGTGTATGGAATTACTTTGTTTTTATCGTTTTTCTCGTTGATATTGTATATCCTTGTAAAGACACTCTGAAGTACCTTTTTGATCTTACGTCAATAGAGAAAACCGTTTTTAGTACCGTCTCTGGATCTCTTTCTTTTTCTTTGTCGTTATCTCACTCTCTCTCTCTCTCTTTCTCTTCCTCTCTTTCTTTGTTTTATTCTCTTTTCACTACTATCACTTTTGAATTTGTTAAAGATTTGGTTTGTAACATTTCTAACACTTATTTCTTTCATTTCATGATTGTTTTTGCCAATTGTTCGTCATAGATTCAGGTATGTAATTTTAATTTTAACTTACTTGTTTGCCAATGAGGATTTTGTTGAGTTGTTTTGAACTGAATTTTATTCAGTAGTCCTGTAGTTGAAGACTTACGTTCTAAACATTTCAACCCTACCTGAATTATCTGTTTTTCTCTCTCATAAAAAAAAGAAGAAAATCGTCAATCGTACTCATGTAAATTCATTTATGCTCATTTAAAACATTTACTCGATGGTCGATCTCGCAACAGAGAGGATCTTCCATTTTGCGGAAATGTACATTAAAAAGGTGCGTTGCTTCTTTTGATTTTAATTCAACACCCAGTTCAGAATAGCTCAAGGATTTTCTGGTGCTTAAGAACGTGTTATTGAGATAAATCATGTTAGCTTTTTTTTATTACTTTGTATTCGATAGCATAAGTTTTTTTTGGTCAGTTTTTTGTATTTATTCTGATTTTTATGAAATGTGATTATTAATGCAAAAAGGAATTGCTGGATTTAGTGAACGTATGTAACCAAATTAAGGGGTTTTTTTTCAAATTAAGGCTCTTATCGAATTTTATCAAACTCGTGACCTACCTAACCAGGATACCAATTTTCCGAAAAAAAACAGAGTCGTTTTCGAGAAAAATACATAAGTATACAATTATTACTCGTTTAAAGAGATAAGAGTACCAGGAGCCTGGTGGCTCCGCCGTCAAGCCCCGGCCCAGCTAGGTGGCAGACTTCTATATGTAGATTCTCATTGTCGCTTCTCTTCTAACCGCAGACAAGGTTATCCTCTTCTTGATGTCATGGCATCACCATAGGTTCGATACAACCACCCTGGAAAAAAATACGAATTCTTCCTTAAAGTTGTGACCTATTTAAATTGTTTTTGTGGCCACAAATGTCAATGTGCCAGTTTTAAGACAAAATAAATATGTAGCCGATTTCGAGGGCGGGCCCCGGCATGGCTACGCAGCAGGCTTGTATATATTGATTTTCATTTTCGCCTATCTTCTAGCCGCAGGTAATGTGAGCTCCTTTTTAATGTCATGGCGTCACCATATGTTCGATACAACCACCCTGGGAAAAATACAAATTCTTCCTTAAAGTTGTGACCTTTTTAGATTTTTTAGTGGCCAGAAATGTCAATATGTCATTTAACAATAAAAAGAAAACTATTTAGCCGATTTCGAGGCCGGGCCCCGGTCCTCGGTATGTGGCAGGCTGTATATATTAATTTTCGTTGTGAATAGCAACCTCCAAATGAGTCCGCTTTGTTTGCTACTCTTTCCTTTGGAAAATGGAGGGCTCCCCAGGAAATGCATATAATGTTGAAGGGTCCCAATGACTCGTAATCAACAGTTACGTAGTTTGTGGTATCTTTGTAGGTTTGTACTGGGTTTTGCACCACATTTGTTGGCGTCCAAGATTGTGATGGCGCTATTCTTCTAACTTAGTATTTGTTTCTTCTTCACTTTCATTTTTGACTCGTTCTGTTTTCGCTGTCGCTTGTCTTTTAACAGCACAATTCTTTGTTCTTCACTCTATTTTTGGCACGTTCTGATGCTCACTTTCTCGCTATCGCTTGTGATTCTCGCTATCGCTTATCTTTTAACCTTATATTTCTTTGTTCTCTCTGTGGCATATCTTTTAGCCGCATATTTCTTTGTTCTTTACTTTCGTTTTTAATTCGCTCTACATCTCGTTGTCGCATGTCTTGTAACCGCATATTTCTTTGTTCTTCACTTTGTTATTGACTGGTTTTATTTGTTGCTACCGCTTATCTTCGAACCGGATGCTTCGTTGTTCTTCACTTTTGTTTTGACTCATTGTAATTGTCGCTGACGCAATATTCTGACTGTATATTTCTTTATTCTTCATTTTCGTTTATCATTACTTTAGCCATTTTTGTCAATACCATTTACCTTAGCTACTCTGATTGGTCTTTTCCCATTTGATGGTCTAGGTTGTTCATTTGTCTTCTAGGCATTATGAAACTGCTTAAAACGCTTAAGCAGTAAATATAATCATTACGCTTGATATTTTATTATTAGCTATGTTCCTTTTGTAATGTTGCATGCTTCATAGAAATAAAACGATACGTTCGCTCCTGGGGGGGGGGGGGATGATGTTATTTTCTTTTGAAATGCACTCTTAAATATGACGTCAATCATCTGATTTTTATTGTCAATCATATGTTTCTTGTGAAAATTTTGCCTGTATCATAGACACTAAAAACGATACAACCGCTACTGAAGCAAATATGACGCATGCATGTTCTTGAAATATGCTCATAAATATGAAGTCGCTCACTGGATTTTTTTTCTCCAAAATTAAGGCTCTTAACGAATTTTCTCAAGCTCGTGACCTATATAGATTTTTTTTTTAGGCCAGAAAATATCAGGATGTCAATTTCCCTAAAAGAATATGGAGCCGTTTTCGAGAAAAAAAATACATACATACACAATTATTGCTCGTTTAAAGAGATAAGATATATATTCAATATAACATGTATGTCCTGATTTATCTCAACATGCATTAAAAGCTCCAACTTAATATTCCCCCACGCGCAAAATTGAGCAGCCAAAGAGAAAGTAGAAAATAGGTACCTCAAAGTGTCGATTAGATGTCCTACGGGGTAGAAAAAGGACCAGATATCAAAAACAGTTTGAGGACAGGGGATGGCTGGTCTCCAATCCCTTTTGACTTATAAAAAAAAAAAGACTAAAACGCTCAATTTCTGATCGAATGAGCACCCTCCAAAGTTTCTACGACCATGAGGTGGAGGTGGGGATAACGAAGGGACAGTCCCCCTCCTATACGGAATAAATTCTACTCATTTTGAGGTTTAATATTATTCTTTACTTTCATAACAGCTAGACCAGAAATATTCCTAGAAATCAAGACGGATTAAATATAAGTTTCTACCTCCACCCCACCCCCCCGCTTCTTAATTCTGTATTTACCTGAAGGCTTAATGAGGGTGGAAATGTTTCTCTGACTTGTAAAAATGCGAAAAAAATGGATAAAAACACATTTTGATGTATTTTTAGAGTTTTATTTTTATGCCCCCCCCCTGTAAAAATGACCCCTCCCCCCAAAAAATTCCTGGATGTGGCCTTTGGGGTTAAATATCAGTTTCTGCCTTCAACCTTCCCTGTCTCTTCCTTAGAACTAGCTCTGTATTTATCCATATTGAGTAAAACTTGCAATAAGTTTCCCCTAGGGATGATCGTATCAAACCAAGGGTCCTAGAACAAAAATTAAAAGTTCGTGTGTTTTTAAGTGGTCAAACAGAATGGAGGGCAACTAGCCCCTGTCCTCTGCCCTCTTTTTCCCCAAAGACATCCGAATTAAATTCTGAGAGCCATTCGGTTCATCGTAATTGAAAGGTCCAATAAATATGCCTCTGGGGATGACAAGACCCCCCCCCCAGTCCTTAGGGAAAGGACTGTAAGTTTTGCAATTTGTCCATTGCTTACAGATAGTATTTGTTATTGGGAAACATAAGGGCATTTTTTTGATAGTTCTAGTCCTTTTTTTTATAAAACTTGTGAAAAAGGGATAAATATTTTACAGAACCATTGCTGGCGCGTAGAGCTTCGAATCGACGTTTCAGTTGTTAGGTCTTTTTTACCGGAACAAGAAACAAGCATGTGGCCCAGCCTTGCGGCAGCGTGAATCAACCCCTGGGCCCTGTACTACCAAGCAGGCCATCAATTCACTGTGCTAACACATGGTAAACAATAGGTATACTAACTAGTAATAGATGCCAACCCCTCGTTGCAAAAATGACCAAGGCATAGCAGACTATTATTAAAAATTTATTATTAATTTCTTAGTATAGTCTAGAAATTCCAATTAAATACCCTTGGCCGTCGTTACTTAATGAAATCATGCTAAATTCTTAAAAAATCGCTTTTTACAGGATTTGGAACAATACCAACAAATCTTGATTGCAGCGAATGGTTACATTGATTTTAACGCCCTTTTTCTTTCTTTTTTTTTTGCCGTTCAGAAATAAATATCAATATACATTAAACTCTCACTCTACATTAACTAGTGCTTTTTAGCAATCTTGGTTTGAATGGTGGGTAAATCTAGGAAGGATGACCACCTTCCGGGAAGTTATAACGTTTGTAAACTCCAGGATGAGAATTTGAGAACAATTGCACAATTCTGTATGCATTGATTTATGTATGTATTTTTCCTCGAAAACGGCTCAATACTTTTTTTTCTTTTTGAATTCGCATCCTGAGATTTTCTGGCCTGAAAAAAAAAACGATCTAGATAGGTCACGAGTTTGAGGAAACTCGTGAGCCTTAATTTTGGGAAAATAATTTTCATGTAAATGACGTCACGAGGACGACCGAAATAGCATAGATTCACAATTACTGAGAATGAAAAAACTAGACCCAGGCCTGTGTTGGTTACTCTGAAAGGGCGGAGGATAGAAATTGCTCAGTACGCCTCGAGTGTCTAAAGCCGAACAATCAAACCATTGTTATACAGTAAACACTTCCAAAAATGCAGCAACACATTCTTGACCGCTATTGCATTATATCAGCAGCAGGCTGTGGCGCATTCTATATATTTGATTGTGAGCCCTTCTTTTTATTTACCCCATATGTTTGTCTCGTTACATATGAATTTATTAACTAAGCTATTTTTAATTAGCCCGAATCATTAGTCCTTGTTCAAACTGGACTTTAAATAAAACTGTAAATCATGAGCAAGTCTTCCCGTATAATCACTAAAATTTCCAATTCTTCGTCAAATCACAATTACTGCTTTCTATTTGACTTATCTGAATCCTCCACATAGACCTAGAAGGGCCTTTTGTCTTTTAAACATGAATTCGCCACTTCCAGAAACAAGTCCTTTTCCTCTTAACTCCCCTCTCATCCGAGCCATCTTGTCCTTTCCTTTCCAATAACACCATCGGAGATAGAAATGGCAATGGCCAAGACAGCTTCTACTGGAGTGATCTTATAAACGGGCCATTTCTCAATGTCTAAATTTAACTTATCTTATTCGTAAAATAGGCGATTCAGTTCTGAACTTGAGGCACATAGTTTATTGATAACAGTGTCTGCTTCAATTTACTTTAGTATATGTCTCAGCATCCTTCAGGATCAAAGTTTCTAAATTTTCATCAGTCATGGTTGCCCTTAGCCTTGTTTTTAATAATTTTTAATTTTGAACAGATTCATTCGCAGGTGACTTGCGTTAACAGTAAATAATTGTAAGCTTTGTTAAGTTCTGTGTACTAGAGACTGTACATGTTATAGCCAAGAATCACTTTAAGCGCGTATTCTCTGCGTGTATGGTATTTATTTTTGCTATTGCACTCTAAGGAGTGTGTCTCCGTTTTACGATCAAACACTTTAACTCCATTTTGTTCACTTTCGTTGTCCTCCATGTACTCTCATAAGATACAAAATCCTCACATGCGTTACTTACTCTTGTTCTATAGATTTGCTCTATTGCTCTATATACTCTATATACTCTTGCTCTATAGATTTCCTGCTTACGTTGGGCCAAACGGACATAAAGAATATCATTTTTTCTTCACTAAGTTTGCCCTTATCAACGGAAGTGATCAATGCACAAATTTTATCTAATGCATTTTCTGGAAATCTATCTTTGAATTTAATAAAAATTTTTAGGGTCAAACTTTGCCATGTCCAAATACAGTCATTTTGTTTTTCGGTTTTCTTTCGTTTGTATAATTTTATCTACAATGCAGTTAAATATACATTGACCCAAAATACATCTTCAGAAGATTATTGAATTTGCTCGTCATCATATTTTTCCCCCGCCATCTTTTTTACTTTCCTTATTCGTTTTCTTAAAATCCGTTTCAATGGGCATATCCTTAGTTGTGTATTTTTCGTATGAGGTTTCATTTTTTTCTATAAATGTCAAGGTTTTGTGTTTTAGCTACAGCCAATGTATCTTCAATTTTGTTTCGTAGAGATTTCAGTCTTGAAATAAATGACTTTACCAGCCTCCATCCTTGAGCATAGTCTAAATTTTTTGTTTGGAGGTAGTTTAAAGCGGGATTGTAATCTTGAGAATTTGAAGAGCGATCATAGCGGTAACAATTCTTTTAAAACTTAGGAATTTGGGTAGAATTCCCGAAGTGTCATTCTTTACTTGGTGATGAATTCATTTGACATGAAAACCTTATATAATGCTGCCATCAGCTCGTAAAAAAAACGTATTTTGCTGGCCGAAACTGATCAATCAGGGACTGAGGGGTCCAGTTGCCAATTCTCCCAAAGGATATAAGAGTGGCATTGCTTCGCCTGCGCCAATGTATAGCTCTAATTGCTCCTAACTTGCAAACTGTGTTTTCTACAGTATATATCAATGGCCTTTTCAATTATTTCTTCAAAGACTTCAGCTTCTTTAAGCAAACCAAAAAAACGAAACAGTTGACGGTAGGATCTGTACTGTGTCACTAAGTACTAAGTCTAATACATATGCGCATAACACCAAGTATAGATGTAGCTTGGTACACAATGTTCGTTATTTTGGCAGTCAGACCATTTTGTCGGCTCCATTTATGTTTGATGCCCCGTCAAAAGCCGTCGCTTCGCAACTTTCAATGGCGATTTTTACTCCTTCCAGTGCGTCTCTTAATGAAACTAACAGTGCTTCAATCGATGTTGATGTGGCACATTTCAAAGATAGCAATCTTTCAACTTCTTTACTCCCATGTACAAACCAGACCACAAAGGCACACTGATCGTTTCCCGAAATATCAATTGTTGTGTCGATCAATAGAGAAAACTTTACAGCTTCTTTTATCATTGATGATATTGCATCTTTCATCAAATTACGAAGAATTGAGAAGATTTTAGTGACAGTATTATTACTGAGAAATGTAACAGACTATCCTTTTCCCACTACTTCACTCTTCTTTCCGGTTTCTCTTTTTCCTTAAGATCTCTTCTCGCATAGGATTGTTCACTTTTTCGAGTAACCGAATTTAGTTGATTTTTCTTTGGAAGGTTTTTCAGCTTACATGCACAGTATCAAAATTAGTAACAAAATAAAAATGTTACGCATGTACTTGTCATTCTTGTTAGAAACCAACATCTTTTCTTTTGTTCTTTGTTTTTTGTCACCTCTTAAATCTTGTTTTTCGTAATTATCTCAAATAATTAGCTAAAAAATTCCCATGATTTATGGATCTGCCGTGGAATGTGTGAGCTTATTCTATAAGGGCTCGAAAAGCAAGACCTTGTTTGCCAGTTGCTTTTATAATATCGACAAAACTTTTACAGTATGTCTTTTTTCCATTACCTTTTGCTTGTTCTTTTTTAACTGGTCATCTATAGGTAAATCGTAAGTTGACTTTTTTTTTAATCCAATGAGTAAAGTGGCGGGCTCTAAATGTGCTTTGGGGGCTTCGCGTTCTTCAGTTATTTTATGTACTTATCTGCAATCGTCAAATTTGATACAAAACTTTAACTAATTGTGCTATAGACCAGGGAATGCTTGTCTCGTAAATTGTTAACGAAATAGAAAATGCGAAGCCGCAAGGTGGCTAACCTCACACCAACCTCTTTTATCAATAATGGCGATTCCACCGCGGTGCCAGCGCTGGATCCGCGATGAATTTAACAACACGCCAATTTTGTATTACACAGGAACTTCCGTTTGTTGAGGGCTGGCTTCCAAGGCAACTTGCACAACTCTCGATTTACACTCACTAAAACACTAACAAAACCCATCAACAAATCTGCGTCACTAACGCTCCCGCAGCCTCCAGCCCGCCAGTGGACTACCGCCTTACTAAAATTATAGGGAATTAAATGGTGGCACCCCAACCTATTTAGAGGGGGGTGACCGCCGTGTTGTTTATCCACACAGATTACTCTAGAATGCCAAGCCCATACTAATTAACGCAAACTAACATTCTGACGGCAGAGCCCACCAGGCTGCCAACCTACCGCTAAAATAATAGTTAATTCCCTTTGTTTTTCCCGTTAATGCAAGCAAAATAAAGAAAGAATACTTCAAATACTCAATGCTCAAATACTTCAAATCGTATGTACATTGCATCCAGCCGTAGGCGAGCTCTCGTAAAATTAATCTTTCGACAGTGAAAGTCAAAACATTAAAATGTATATTTCTAAAAAAAAAAAAATTTAAGCAAAGGGCGCTATTACTTTTTGAAGCGTAGTGGTACTTTGCCCGGTGTCTTGTCGGGCTAGCACGGGCCTGCCGTGGCCATCAAACGTGAGAAAACCAATCCGAGCAGGTGGAGCTAGGGGCATGAACAAAAACGTTTAAGGTAATGATCAACGAATGTGAAGCACAAAGAAATACGAGGTTAGAAGGCATGTAGCAAAAAGCCTAACGACGAATCACAAATGAACATGAATCACAAACAACCTTCAGTTAGAAGACAACCGAAATCGAGAATCACAACGAATCATAGCAAGATAACAAAAAATTTGTAAAAATCTTCGTTGCACATAAACTACAGTTACTGTAGGAATTATAATCATTAAGAGTAATCATTAAGAATAGTGATGCCGCTATTTGTTTTATGCTGGATTTACTATTGTTGTCGTTTACTGTTTTCTTTTCTTTTATTAGAATAGTGTTTTCTTTACTGTTTCCTCTTTCTTAAATTGTATCATTGTTCATTTTAACTTGGGGCCTCGTATAGAGCTATTATAAAATCATAAAATACAAATCTTGAAAGAATGATAGCTTTAGCCAGTAAATGCATTCTTTTGTTTGCTTTACAGCTCTGAAGTCCTGAAATCTAAGATTTTGTACACCAGAAATTTATATGTTTAAAAGGAATATTTTTAGTAAAAAAAAAAAAAATCGAACAGTTTCTATTAAAAAGAAAGAAAGTTGGAATTGCTCATCCCAAATTGATTCAGATTGAAATTTGATTTTCTTTTAACGTAGTTAAAATCAAATAGAAATAAGAAAAATATCACTCACCTTTCTCATATTGACGAATGGAATTATTCTCTCCGTTTTTTCTTCCCCAAGGATGATCCTGATCGGAATCGTCTGTGGAAGTATCGAAAACATCTGTCATCTGTAGGTGTTGGCTGTCTATGCATGTTTTTATTCGACATGTGTGAAAGAGGTGTTCAGCTATCAAATCCATTCTATTCAATCTGGTCCAAGGAATCTGAGGCCAAAATAGCTGTAAGTGTTTTTCTGTTTCCAAGTGTAAACTAACTTGTAGAGTCATTCGGTTCTGACCATATACGTATATATAATTTTTTTGACAATGGGAGCATCTGGGTTTGTAATGCCTGTATTCTCTTGAATATTCTGTCAGAGATTACTTTTATTTGTGCATACTTTACGAATCAGAGACAAAATAAAATGTTAATCTTTTATCTTTTGATGTTCGTTCAAAATAAAAGGATTCCTGTCATTAATTAAATAAAAAAAACAAGTTTTTTAAACTGAAAGTAAGGAGCGACATTAAAACTTAAAACGAACAGAAATTATTCCGTATATGAAGGGGGCTGTCCCCTCCTCAACGCCTCGCTCTTTACGCTAAAGTTTTTTTATTGTTTAGAAAAATAGAGTTGTGAGAAAGTCAAACTTTAGCGTAAAGAGCGAGGCGTTGAGGAGGGGACAGCCCCCTTCATATACGGAATAATTTCTGTTCGTTTTAAGTTTTAATGTCGCTCCCTTACTTTCAGTTTAAAAAAACTTGTTTTTTTTTATTTAATTTAATTTTTGAACGTTTTTGAATTAATACAGGTTTTGATTTTGGCTCACCGTACATGAATAATTAAAACAAATTTTGCATATTATATTTGGTTAAATGGCTTTCTCGAAACTTGTTTAATTTTATTTACGAACGTTTTTATTAGTAATAAATATACGTAACTTAGAATTAACTTACGTAACGAACTTCTATATTCATAAAATTTTAACTCGTATATTAGGGGGTTGGCCCCCTAGTCAATACCCTGCTCTTTAAACTATAGTTCGAATTTTTTTTCCAGTTCTTTAAAAATGACCTCTTAATCACAATCAGTTGATCAGTTGAAAAACTTGTTTTTTTTTTTTTATTTAATTCCTGATCTTTTTCTTTAATAATGCTGGGAAATCCGGCGCCCCCTTCATAGCAATGTCCCTTCCCCCATGAAAACTTCCTTCATGGAAAGATCCTTCCATATAGCCCCCGACCCTCTCCTTCCCCCACCTACCAGAAAAAATCTCCTCTGAAAAAGTCTGTATACTTCCCAATAACCAATACTATATGTTAACATTGAGTAAAGTTCATAACTTTCAGCCCTCCCCCTGGGGACTTTGGGGATCAAGTCATTCTAAAACACATTTTTTATCATATTTTCGACCATGCTGAACAAAATGGCTATCTCAAAATTTTGATCGGGTGACTTTGGGAAAAAAATGAGCGTGGGAGGGGGCCTAGTTGCCCTCCATTTTTTTTGGTCACTTAAAAAGGGCACTAGAACTTTTAATTTCCGTTCCAATGAGCCCTCCCACGATATTCTAGGACCACTGGGTCGATACGATCACCCCTGGGAAAAAAAACAAAAAAACAAATAAACACGCATCCGTGATCTTTCTTCTGGCAAAAAATGGAAAATTCCACATTTTTGTAGATAGGAGCTTGAAACCTCTACAGTAGGGTTCTCTGATACGCTGAATATGATGGTGTGATTTTCATTAAGGTTCTATAACTTTTAGGGGGGTCTTTCCCCCTTTTTTCGAAAATCAGCCAAATTTTCTCAGGCACGTAACTTTTGATGGGTAAGCTTAAACTTAATGAAACTTATATATTTGAAATCAGAATTAAAATCTGATTCTTTTGATGTATCTATTGGTATCAAATCCCGTTTTTTAGAGTTTCGGTTACCATTGAGCCGGGTCGCTCCTTACTTACAGTTCGTTACCACGAACTGTTTGATTAAATGGCTGAATGATAATGGTAGCCTACTTGAATTATTGCCAAAATATTCGAAGTAATTAAGCAGTAGGAATTTTGTGTCTGTCTGAAAAGCGGTACGTTGCCATCAAAGCATCTTTTTAGCCTTCTGTCTAGTTGCTTTGTCTTGTCTCGAATTTATAGACGGAATTTAGGAAAAGTGATTACTTACCTAATAGTTGTTACGTTGATAGACTTCAAGATGAGAATTGTAGAGAAGCGTCGTAAGAATAGTTGGATGTGAAATTGGAGAATTTAGAATTTGATAATGTAGAAAATGAATTATATGATTTGTGGAAAATAGGTTTGTGAAATAGTAGAGTGTTTTAGCAAGGAAAGCTATGACAGCAGCTATGAATATTGGCGAAGAAGCTTGTAGTTTGTTAGAAGACAGAAGAGTTTTATAATAGAAGTTATCGCATTACGAAAACAATAAGAAAGTAAAGGAAGTAAAGAGGACATTAAAGCATGAATTAACGAGACGTAAAACAGAGGTATCGGATAAAATTGCTGAGGACCTAGAAGATGAAGTGAGATGGGATGACGTATTTTAGATATAACATTGGCATGTTTAGCAATTGAGAGGAGGTTGTCAGTCAAGACTTGTCCCAGTTAAAGACAGGGAAGGGGTCTCAATGAGTAATAAACAGAATGCTAAGGAGAGATGAATGAACATTTTATAATTGTGTTAAAATCGTATTAGGATTATAGGAAATAGTATAGAGAATTGTGAGATGATTTGGTAATTTACAAGAAAATTAAAATTTATTTAGCAAGGAGGATGTAAAGATGGTGTTAAAAGATTGAAAAATAACAAGGCTGCAGGTACTATGAAGTTAGAGATAAGAATAACAGATACGATTAAATATTATTTTTAACTGGGGAGGTACGTAGGGATTGTAGAAAAAGATAACTTTGCTTAAAGTCCTTTATAAGGAAGTTGATAATAATATTATAGCAATTATAGAGTCGTTAACTTTATTTCGGTTGGAAGCAGAGATGATGCTGATAAAGTTTTAAGAAAAGAATCGACCAAACGTTCACTCTTAGATTAATAGTTGAGAAGTGTCCGAGTCATCAGATCTCTTCAGTTCTCAGTTGTATCTATTGTGAACAGGCATTTGATCCAGCTGATTGATAAGCTTTGATGAAGATCCGATCTTTGTACGTATACACGATGCACATTAAAGTTGATTTGTGCTATGTACGAGAAAATTTTTCTGTGGTTAAGGTAGGAAATAAAGTTAGTAGTTCGTTCAATCTAGAATCCGACGTTAAGCAGAGGTATATCCTATTCCTGTATATATGGTTACTTTAATGGACTATGTTCTAAGGAACGCGGCAAAGGTTAAAGTGATATCAAATAGGAAGATAAAACTTTCTTTTAGGTTTGTTGATGATTTGAGCGTCCTAGATGGCTTTCACTAAAATCAGGTAATTTTAGGATTTAGAAACATCTAAATTCGAGAAATGAGGGGCTAATTCCGAATAGAAAAAAAAAAGATAAAAAAATGTTCCTCAATTTGGAAGTAAGCAACGATTCAAAAAGGCTCTAAAGAAGGATCACTGAAAGGATCAAACAATAGTAATGTATCGGGTGCTGATCGCACGATAAAAGCGTCTTTGAACTATGGGATTTTAAAATTAGAGATAAGTTACTTAAAATTGTGATTTTTTTTTATAGGGGAAGTGTCTACTAATTTTAAGAAAACTTTTATTAAACCCCTTAATAAGAAATGTTATAAGAGTGACTGTAGTAAAAAAAAAGAGGCATTAGTTTGATTTCTATAGCAAGCAAATTACTTAGCACGAGGATACTTATTAGACTAAATGGTAAAGTTCAGATAAGTGTAGGTTGAGTTCAAAGAGAAGAAAAGTGTCATAAGAAAAGGAAGAGAATCCGTTTACGACATTTCGCCGTTAGATCTACAGTCTTGAAATGTTTGAATCATCAAACCTGCATCAGTTCTTGGATTTATAGATTTAGAACAGGCGTTTGATTCAGTATATGGAAAAGCATTAGTGGAGGTTCTTGGCCTCCAAATTAGCACGTTGTATTGCAAACAAAAGACAATCGGAACAAAAGTTCCCTGGTGAGATCTTGATTTTCCATTTTATAGCTCGGTCCTAGTATGTGACCCCGTATTTTATCTCAAATAAAGTAAAATGCTTTTACTGCCTTGTTTATTGTAAACAACTTGTCTTTTCTCTTTCTTTTTTTTCAAATATAGCAATGAGTCAATTAATCTCATAATCTAAATGTTCAGGTTTATCAAGAAAAGTCAATTTATTTAGCACGATTAAAATCTATTTAGCATTTTATCTTTTCTTTCTTGTATATTCAAGGGCGTTCAAGTATCATATTCCATACTTATCTGACTAGTCCTAACTTAGCTGGATTTATCTGTCGCTGATAAAATCATTTACCTGACTGTTCTTTAAAACGTTGACATCATTCAAACTTAGAACTGCTAATTTGGATAAGAGCCATTAAAACCAACTTGGCCATCAGTCATCCTTGCTGGTCATCCTTTTTCTATGCTTGGGCTACGGTGGATAGGTAATTTTGGCATCTGGGAAGTAGGCAGTGCGATTTCAAAGTCCCAAGCATACTTAAACGCACTTAGTAATTTCTTCCTTGTGTAATAGCTTGTTGTTTTGTTTTACAGCTGGCATTCGTCATTATTGCTGGTGTCTGTGCTGGTCTTTATTTTGTTTTCCTGTGCTACATGGTATTTCGCGTGTTCCGAAACATCGGCGCAAAGCGCAACGCTCTTCCGACCATGTCAATGGCTCGACGACTTTTTTATGAAGGCGTTATGTACAGATTCAAAGTGTTGATGTTGGCAACCATCGTTTGCTCTGGAATGACTATTGCAGGATTTATCCTTGGACAGGTATCATTGTAACTTATAACATTCAAGGTGACAGCCGGTGTAAGCAGTGGGATAGACGGTGTTTAAAGTCATAAAATTGAACATCGCAAGTTTCGCTTTCTCTGTTAAGAGAAATTCTAAATGAAAGCTACGCAAACCGAAACCTGGCGAGGTGCCAGTTCTCAAAGTTGAAATCTCTGTGATTGCATAATAATACAGAGGGTATCCCAAAATTATAAAATTAGAGATCACAGTTTTTTTTTTCTTATTATATAGATGCTGGCTGCTGTACTTGAGGGAAATTATAAAATAAAGCTATACAAATCAAAGTTTGGTGAGGTACGGTCTCTCAAAGCAGAAAGACCTATGAGAACGGACTACATTTGAATATTGTTATGAATTATATTATTCATATAGGCATTAATATTATCAATAATTCAAAAATTCCTTCCATAGGCATTATGAATATCGCTGTAAAGATAATTTATTGAGAAAGCTTATTCTTGGTAAATAATGCACAATTTGAAAACTGGGAATGTTTCAAGGTACGAAAACTTGAAATCCCTTTCTTGAAAAAAATCCTATCATTTTGAAGCGAACTAAAAAAGTTTTTTGTTTTGCTAAAACTTAAATCATTATTTTTATTCTAAAATTATGCAAAGCCTAGCTGCTCCTTTTTTTATTTGAAATTCAAAATTTTTTCATGTTTTATAGTAATCGGAAAGGAAAAATCTTGGAACACAGTTAAATGGTGAAGCATATATTATTCGTCTAGTTTTTCATAACCATCCTGTAATTGTCTTTTCTTGTCAACTGAGCCTTCTAAGTATATATATATATATATATATATATATATATATATATATATATATATATATATATATATATATATATATATATATATATATATATATATATTTTTTTTTTTTTTTTTTTTTTTTTTTTTTTTTTTTTTTTTTTTTTTTTTTTTTTTTTTTTTTTTTTTTTTTTTTGAGGGCTCAGAATAGTATTGACTATAAAATATGATAATAAACGAGTGTTTATTGTAGCTCAAGAAAATTAAAAAAAAGTATGGTGTTTCTAGAGAAAAAAGTTTGTTAGTTAGTGGGAACAATTTAATTTAAGAAAAAAAAAAAGAAAAAAAGTGCTATGTCCCAATGAAATTTATTTAAGGTACAAATGAAAATAATAAATTTTTGTCTATCATTTAGTCCTGTTTAACCTATTATGCCTTACATGCTTTGATTTTAAGTGCAAATTTTATCCAAAAATAAATAGAACTTGCTCCTTTTTTTACAATTTTCGTTAAGGTAAATTTAATGTATCGAAGGCCGAATGACCGAGCACTTTATTTAAAAGAGATCATGAACTGAGCTTCCGTTCGTAGCAAGCAGGAGGAGGTAATATGAAACAATATTGGTGAGGCCAAAGGCATGGGGTATTTTTGGACATGTTCAAAAAGTAAGAGCTCATGGTTTTTTCCATTAAAGGAATATCCTAAAGCTCTGATCTTTTGTGTTGTGACCCAAAGGAAAAGAACATAATGTTTTGGTGTCCTTATGACTTAGATTGGAAGATATGATCGTATTTTCAGAATCAAGACGAATCGCTCAAGATGTATAAAAAAACTGTTTGAGCAGTGTAATGCTATGGATTGCGTTTGTTAAACACTGCGTTTCTCTTTACTGCAGGTATCAGAAGGCAAATGGAAATGGGACGAAAATATAGAACTGGAATATACATCAGCCTTCTTTACCGGCGTCTACGGAATGTGCAATGTTTATATTGTTGCACTTCTTTGTTTATATGCGCCATCACACAAGAGGTGGCCCTCTGAATCTGGTATGTAGCCTTTCATGTACACAAAGCGTAAATATCTATTAAAGATCTAAAGCTGAACTGGCTAGCCATGACAAAAAATACAAAGAAATGAATATAAAGACGACAAACGGGTCTATGGCCAGTAAATGAAAACAAAGAAAAACAACAAAAATTAAACGAATATTTCGTCCGTTTCTAAGAAGGTGTCTTCAGCATAGAAAAAAAGAAAAAAACTAAAACTAAAAATATATATATAAAACTAAAGTAGACTAACCTAAAATATATAATATGCAATTACTTAACATTTACAATTTGAAGCTACCTTCGTCAAACCACATTGACTTTTGTGGTTTGATGAACGTAGCTTCAAATTGTAAATGTTAAGTAATTGTATATTATATATTTTAGTTAGTCTATTTTAGTTTTATATATTTTTTTTTCTACACTGAAGACGCCTTCTTAGATGCGGGCGAAATATTCCTTTGATTTTTGTTGTTTTTCTTCGTTTTCATTTACTGGCTATAGACCCGTTTGTCGTCTTTATATTCATTTCTTTGTGTTTTTTAAATATCTATAAGATTTTTTCTAGTAAATTATATTGCTAGTGACGTCTAATTTCTTTTCGGAAAGTGCTAATTTTTATTTCAAAATTCCACTAATTGGCCCGATTTCAATTAAGTACTTGTTTATGTAGGTATAGCTCTATTTAAAGCATAAGTGCGTAACCATAAATTTAAAATCCGCAGGATGGCAAATCCAAAATTTCACTGGAGTTCTAGAAGTAAAAGATAAAACACTTTTAGAGCGGGAAAAGGTCCGAAAAAAGTAAGTAAATGCTGTTAATTCTGGCTTCCGTCGAATTTTCTCAGTACAGGATAAAATTCCTACTCCATGTGAATACTTGTTCAGTTTGGCTTTTCAGGAGCTTTTGGCGCTTATCGAAAAAAAAAAATGCTCCCGTTGCATGGACCTGAGTCAGAGTAAAATTGTAGAGATTTGTTTTTAGCTGTTGCAAAAGAAAAAACATCGGTATATATTTTTGTCGACTTTAAAAACAAAGTTGAAAAAAGCGATGTTAATACTACTCTTGAAACTGAATTAATTGACAAAAACATATCCGTATGTTTCTAAGAACACAAGGTTAGATATCCTAAAGAAATTGTCCTATTTGCTTGGGAAAAAAACTTACTATAAAGTGAGATGCTCTAGCGACCCTGGGACATTTTTGTCATATCGGTTTTAGAAGCACCAGTAAAGTGTGATTAGTGAATTGGCGCCGTTGGTCAGCACATTAGAGGGCTACTAAAAAAAAATCGCAGCAACTGCATAAATTATAAACTGAAATTTGGCACTCTATAGAAAACAAATTAACCAGAAATCTTCTTTTATATTATAAACATCGACTGCTTAACGCATACCTGTTAACTAACTTAAAAACTTTTTCCATAAAGAAGTTTCTTTCAAAGAAAAGTAAAGAACTCCATTAAACCAGAAATGAGCAGAAATAAAGTCGAATAATCTACCAAGCATATAACTACCACACATCACCATCAATGAATAAGCGAAACCCAAAATGAACATATATTAGAATAAATAACCGGTTCAAACTCGAAACGAGCAAAAAATAACATAAGTAGGGCTGACAACTTTTTTTTTTTTCCAGTAAAGTGCAAATTGTGTTCTGGTCTTGAGAAGGAATGGGGGTTGTCAGCCCTACTCGTGTTAATTTCTGCTCGTTTTGAGTTTGATTCTGTTATTTATTGTAATTTATGTTCGTTTTTTGGGTTTCATTTATTTATTGATGGTGATTTGTGGAAGTTCTATGTTTAGTAGATTATTTGATTTTATTTCTGCTCATTTTTGGTTTAATGGAGTTCTTTACTTTCTTTAAAAAACTTATTTTGCGGAAAAGTTTGCCCCTTGGTATAGTTGAATTACAGTTTTTTTTTTTTTTTTTTTATTACCAAAAATATACCATTTACTAACTTCCTACTTTGTTGCCCTGCGGCACAGTATATAAATTATAGGCAGTATGATCTTTCCCTATCTCACCCATTATAAAACCCGGACCGAGGTGCGAGTGCTCCAGAGAACGTAGAAACATAAGCGACATTAGATCTTTTCACGGGTAGACAAGTCAGATTTCTCTTGAACGCGAAACTTCGCTTCAACGTTGGAACACTAAATTTTGAAGAAACTAATTTTAAATTAATTTATTCCAATACATATATGAAAATGGGTAATTAGTAGTGCAATGTTATTATTAGATGTTTTTAGGAATTAAAGTAGGTTTCGAAGTCTCAAGTTGGTTTCAAAGGCATTTTGAGAAAGTTTCTGCCAAAATACGTGTTCCAGGGTAATTGGACCGCTAATGGCAGATCAAATGAGAGGAGCTGTTTGTAGGCCCTAATGCAAGAATATGTGGGAGGAGCTGTTTGTTCGCACCGAGAATGAAGAGCCAGAATTTATCCGCGGTAAACTTACTGCTATATCTTTATACTGTGCCCTGCGGTCAGCATCAAGCACTTTATTTCCGTAAAACATTTTAAAATTCGCGCTTATGGAACGCACAGTCGTCTCTAACGTAAACCTAAACTTGATTCACGTTGCGTAGGCAACGTGAAGTGTTGCAGGAGCACCACTCTTGTCAGCGATATGAGGAAGAGATTTAAAAATATTACATTGACTTTGTAGTCAATTGAGTTTTATCCTTTTCAATCGTTTGCATTGTTACGCATCAAAATTCAACATATGATCTTATAAAACCTAATTAGTACTATAAATCTTTTCCCAACTTTCTGGAATGATATTATTGCAGCTACTATTTACTAGAATACTTAAGAAACCACTCCATTATGACACAGTTTTATTTATAGTCGCTGCGTTAGCGTACGGAGACAATTTTTCTTTATCCTCAAATGAACCGGAACAAGAGAAATGTATGTATTATTCCTTGTATTAACCTAAAATGTTATCAAGAACGAGTGATAGGTATACCGACTAAGAAAAGGTACAAGCCCTCGTCGACAAAGACGACCATGGTTCAACATCCGAACAGGATTTTTAAGCCTCTAAATTGTCTATGACTTTTAATCCAAATTCTTTCTTTGAGTGTTTACATTAAAATTAAAGCTTATAACTCTTCGAAACCTTTAAAATGGTGTATCTGTTGGAAAATCTCATAATTTGCAATATAATCTTATCGAACCTAGTTGGTTTGATAACCTTAGCTAAAATTTACCTATTCAGAAAGCTGTCTTAACTATTCACACTCTTCGTGATTTAAAACTTTAGATTGTAATGATCTCACTTCATATTGTAAGTTCAGACACTGAAAGAATGTGTCGCAGCCGGAATTTGTCTCTTTTTTTGAAGAAAAATGAATCGAATAAACATAACAAAAATTATAACGGGAGCTATTGTAAACATCCAACGGTATTGGAACGTATCAACAGTACAAAGGCTACCTGCCTCTATGACACGC
The DNA here is from genome assembly GCA_027921565.1 of Artemia sinica. Classification (NCBI taxonomy): domain Eukaryota; kingdom Metazoa; phylum Arthropoda; class Branchiopoda; order Anostraca; family Artemiidae; genus Artemia; species Artemia sinica. The sequence continues at coordinate 32,505,459 of CM051266.1, read as the reverse complement.
CCCGTTCTAATTTCAAAGATCTTATAATTTTTAAGCCTCTAAATTGTCTCAAACTTTTAATTCAAATTATTTTTTTGAGTGTATACATTAAAATTAAAGCTTTTGACTCCACGAAACCGTTTTTTATTTTTTTATTTTTTTTTTTTGGGGGGGGGGAAATAAAAAACGCATCAACAGTTTGTTTATATACGTTTTGTTACGTTTTTACGAGTCCGGACAATTTTTTTTTATGTCAACGCTACCCTGTTGTTGGCTACCAGGTGACTGTTTTACCAGTGGTTTTAAGCTTATCATATGCCTGTACAAAAGAAAATAGCAAAAAAATCTATTTTTCTAGGTACAGATGGTTTCACAGGGGAAGAAATTGAATTTTCGCCATGCCAACAGAACCCAGCGAGTTGTCAACACTGACTGATCTAGTGAGAAAAACAGCTACTGATTAAATACTTGACTGTCATTTTATTTTTAGTGGCAAATTTTTAGATGCGCACAGTACATTTTCTGTGCCCTCTTTTGGACTTTATCCATTTAATTTATTTATCTGTGTTATCTGTTATATGACTTCGTTAAGTTCCTCTACTCTGATTCGTATCCTCATCACACAATTGAATTGGCAGCTATGTTTGTTTTATGAATGTGTCCCTCATCAAATTGATCTGATTTAGTTAATTTTGTATGTATTGGAATAAAAGGTTTTTTTATACTGATACATTTTATTTTATGAAAAATTTCCATTAGTTAATGATATTTGGGATCCAAAATGAAAGTAGGGAAAGTAACATATTCTTTTCTGGACATAAATTTTATTTTCTACACTTAAACCAACTTATCTGCAAAATGTAACTATTAAGAAAAGAGTGCGAAGACATAGCCCTAAAAACATTTGATTATCGGTGTTTAGCTACACTCTTTCAAATTCGTGATGTTTCCTTTATAGTTCTTTAAATTTTACCGGAACGCCCCAGTCTCATAGGTTATTCATTCTGATTTTTCTTTTTCGTTGTCGTTTTGGTATATTTTACCAGTTTTCCAGTTTTCGTGTTTTTTTTATAATATTTTTTACTCCGAAGCCCAAATTCAGCCCTTCGGGGCTTCTGATTGTGATTTTTTTAAAATAAATATCTTATCTTTTCTCTTCTAAAATTTACAACTCATTATCAATTCTGTATTGCATGACTATAAAAATATTATAAAAAAAACACGAAAACTGAAAACTGGTAAAACATACCAAAACGACAACGAAAAAGAAAAGTAAAGAACTCCATTAAACCAGAAATGAGCAGAAATAAAGTCGAATAATCTACCAAGCATATAACTACCACACATCACCATCAATGAATAAGTGAAACCCAAAATGAACATATATTAGAATAAATAACCGGTTCAAACTCGAAACGAGCAAAAAATAACATAAGTAGGGCTGACAACTTTTTTTTTTCAGTAAAGTGCAAATTGTGTTCTGGTCTTGAGAAGGCATGGGGGTTGTCAGCCCTACTCGTGTTAATTTCTGCTCGTTTTGAGTTTGATTCTGTTATTTATTGTAATTTATGTTCGTTTTTGGGTTTCATTTATTTATTGATGGTGATTTGTGGTTCTATGTTTCTATGTTTCGTTCTATGTTTAGTAGATTATTTGATTTTATTTCTGCTCATTTTTGGTTTAATGGAGTTCTTTACTTTCTTTAAAAAACTTATTTTGCGGAAAAGTTTGCCCCTTGGTATAGTTGAATTACAGTTTTTTTTTTTTTTTTTTTTTTACCAAAAATATACCATTTACTAACTTCCTACTTTGTTGCCCTGCGGCACAGTATATAAATTATAGGCAGTATGATCTTTCCCTATCTTACCCATTATAAAAACCCGGACCGAGGTGCGAGTGCTCCAGAGAACGTAGAAACATAAGCGACATTAGATCTTTTCACGGGTAGACAAGTCAGATTTCTCTTGAACGCGAAACTTCGCTTCAACGTTGGAACACTAAATTTTGAAGAAACTAATTTAAATTAATTTATTCCAATACATATATGAAAATGGGTAATTAGTAGTGCAATGTTATTATTAGATGTTTTTAGGAATTAAAGTAGGTTTCGAAGTCTCAAGTTGGTTTCAAAGGCATTTTGAGAAAGTTTTCTGCCAAAATACGTGTTCCAGGGTAATTGGACCGCTAATGGCAGATCAAATGAGAGGAGCTGTTTGTAGGCGCTAATGCAAGAATATGTGGGAGGAGCTGTTTGTTCGCACCGAGAATGAAGAGCCAGAATTTATCCGCGGTAAACTTACTGCTATATCTTTATACTGTGCCCTGCGGTCAGCATCAAGCACTTTATTTCCGTAAAACATTTTAAAATTCGCGCTTATGGAACGCACAGTCGTCTCTAACGTAAACCTAAACTTGATTCACGTTGCGTAGGCAACGTGAAGTGTTGCAGGAGCACCACTCTTGTCAGCGATATGAGGAAGAGATTTAAAAATATTACATTGACTTTGTAGTCAATTGAGTTTTATCCTTTTCAATCGTTTGCATTGTTACGCATCAAAATTCAACATATGATCTTATAAAACCTAATTAGTACTATAAATCTTTTCCCAACTTTCTGGAATGATATTATTGCAGCTACTATTTACTAGAATACTTAAGAAACCACTCCATTATGACACAGTTTTATTTATAGTCGCTGCGTTAGCGTACGGAGACAATTTTTTTTTCCCTTCATTACCCTTTAATGGAGACCTCGCTAAAATAGCGTCTTTATGGTAGGTTTTACCGCCAGTAGGTGCGGGGTTATTCACATCAACTTCAACTACTGTTTCCGCATCGCTATCAGACATTGTTGCATCGCTACCCGAATTATCTTCCGCATTTCCTCGAATAAAAACTTCGCTCGCCTTTTGTACTTTTTGCGTGGTGCGCGGAGTCTTCTTTATAACCTTATTCGATAGCTCATCATATTTAAACATAACATCGTTCACATAGAGTTTGACACCCTTGAGATAGGCAGAATGACCTTCAGAGAGAGCTTTATTCATTTCTACTCTGAGGTGCTTTCTAGCTTCACGCTGGGCGGGGCTATAATCGGGTGCAGCAGAAAGTCCATATTCTCGTAGAAGTGGATTTCCCCTTAAAATCATATTTCTTACATCCATCGAATTCAGCTTTAGCACAATAGGACCCGCCTTCAATCGGAAAGAGTCTCTTACATCACTGCGGGTGAGGCGCAAATTGGGAATTACGTCGTTCAAAACCTTCATAATCTCTTCACTAAGGGTATACCTTCTCGGATCCACCGCCTCAAAGTTGTAGATTATAACATTGCTGCGCCGCAACTCATCCTCTAAACGGTCAGCTCTAAGCGTGGCTGACTTTAAATTTTGGCGAACCAATATCAATTCACTTTTCAGTTTCTCGTTAGCTTCTGCGTTCGATTTTAGCTGAACATTCCCTTGTGCTAACTGTGCCTCGACAGAAGTTACACTTTCCACAAGTTTCGGGAGATCGTCCATTTTTTATGTCAATTCCGGCAGAAATCCAGCTTAAAGTTTATCTCTTGTAGAAACTGACTGTTCATTGTCGAATCACCTCTATCCGCTTGCATTGTAACAATAACTAATCAGTGACGTCACCGAGTAATAACAATCCAGTAAAAAAAAAAAAATCCAATCTCCTGACCGTACTCCACGCAGTCCTTTATCTGAATCGTTCGTATTATTTCACTGAACCCAAAAAAAAAACATATTTGTAAAACAGATAGATGAGCAAACTTTGCTTATTTGGGATCAGCATACTTTTTTGAGTCGGGTAGTCAAAGAATCTTTTCTCTTGCAATTTGTTCCCGGTTAGCCCTTTTTTTCACACACTTCTGGACTATACAGGATTGAAAGATTTTCATTATTTTTTTTTTTTTTTTTTGCAAGAACGTTATTTCGATACTCAAACTACGTCCAATAGAGCACAACAGTTGCGTTTATTCAATAAGTTACTGCAATTAATTACAATTAGCTCTGTTGAAAGGAGATATTAGGTGTATGCCCATTTCCTCAGAAAGACCTCCGTGGCTCTTTGGAATTTGTCTGTACTTACATGTCGGCGTTCACCATTATATTGCTTGTTGGTTGTATTTAGTTTTTGGCATGGGCACCCATAAGCTGATTTTTTTTTTTTGGGGGGGGGGGGCTATGAAAAATATGTTATATCCTTTAATATCTGTATATGCTTTATTCACCCAATTTTGCCTTTAAAAATTTAAATGGCAGTGGGGCTGGCGCCCCCTGGGTAATTTTATGCCACTCGGGAAAGAAGAAGATATTTGGGAAGGGCGGTCCTTAAGACTAGTCCTTGCAGTTGTCTGATGCGTGGAAAGTGGGAGGGAAATTTGTTGCATTTCCTGGGGAGGTTTCCTATGGTGGCAAATTGAATTGACGCTGTTTGGCAATAGGGGGGCCGGGACTCGATTCCACTGCCGCGTGGTTGGGCGACAGGTTTGCTACTTGTTACTGTAAAAAGACCCCAGCTACTGAAACGTTGATTCGACGCCATATGCGCCAGTAATGGTTGTGTGGGCTTTATCCTTATCTTTCCTGAGGCTATACAGCAAGGGAGTGAACTTTATACTGCATAAAAAAATTTAATGTGATAACATCAGAATATGTCAAAGATAATTTAATTTTTTATCTGTGACTCCTCAAAGTCAACGGTAATAGAACACACATCAGGATTCTTATGCATAAGAGTAAGTTGCATTTATTTTGCGGGAAAGTTTCAAAGAGGTTGGACGTAAAACCTACATCCAGTGCTCGATGTTAATAAAAATGATGTTGAGCTTTTCTCATCACCTAGATTTGACTAAGATCTTTTTATCACGATTATTTGTGTATAAAAAAAAATAAAACGGCAAAAATGTACTTTAAAAATCACAGTTTTTAATAGGGATTAAAAAGTGAATTTAAAATGAACCGAAATTACTGCTTCGTAGCATATGTAATGTATACCTGTAAAGCACGCTCAAATAAACAGACTCACGATATTTTCCTATATTTGTATAATCTTGAAAAAACTAGCGTTTATAAAAGCACGAACTCCAAGCAAAAAGAAAATAACTGAACCTTGTTTTAGGAGCATGAAAATACTAAAGTAGCCTACAGAAAATAAACTCATTTATAAAAACTCGAAAATAATATTGACCCTCGCCATAATATTGATGAATTTTAGTGTAAATTTTAAATTATCAAAAAAATTGAAGCAAAAAAAAAAACTGAATCTTCGCAACTGAAGTCATTAAGACCATACGAATGACACTTATTTATAAGGCAACTCATTGTTCTCGCCAGCCATACTAACAATAGTCATTTATATAAATTTACCCGAAACTAAGAATTAATAAACCATGGTATAAAATCTAGAAATCATGTTATTTCTTCCTATAATACGATATTTTCAAGCTGTAATGCGAATTTCTAAGTCAAGTCTATAATTTTAACACTAACCAGATACCTTCACTTCAGATTTTGTCTATACAATTATAACCTACAACTCGTACCCAATTAAGCGATTCCAAATCATACAAAACATCCTTAAAATATTTTTTTTCTTTTCACTATAAAAGACGTCCCAAAGCGTTTTGTGTTTCTACTCTACAAAAATTATATGTTGTTTGGTATTTGACTAAAGTGCTGGTTTTTTTCAAAATTCTACAATGTACGGAAATGTTATGATCTGGTTTACCTATGTTAGTTTTCTAAATGTACGTTGCTATGGAGAAATAATTTTTGTTCTTATTAATTTTTAACTTTGCTCTTCACTTCCATGACAATAACTGTTTTTCAAAGCTATTTATCAAGGGCGACTTTTTGATGGATGTGTTTTTCAGTCAACTGCCTCCCAGAGAACTTACGCTAGGCCTTTAACAGGGGCAATAATGGAGATATTATCAAAAAAAAAATAAGTGATCTGACATGTCATAGACGTGTTGAACCAAGACAGAGACAGAACTCTCGGGCCTCAGGCGTAACTTCATGGCTATGTTAATTGAAAATTCATGTTCTGATAACCTCTCAAGTATTGGTGGGTCTTTTAATATAGGGATAAGCGTAAGAATTTTTCGTTCCTTCATGTCTAGGCAAGATTCATGTATAACAAATTCAGTTCCACTCTTTGGAAAAATTAAAAGATTTTGACATAAAGAAAACAACATGATTTTGGCTAATTCTGATGCTATCTATGCATACATTATGTTATACCAAGAAATTTGAACCTGCAATGACTTTTTTTTATAGGCTATTTCTGATGCAAAAACTAATTTTTTGGCACTTTTTTGCTATGGAATTTATTGAGACGTCTGCTTTGTACAATTTTCCTTATGAAACACCATCTCAGGTCTATGTTTGTGGGTGGCCTTAGTTCTGTGTGGGACTTATTTCTGTAAAAGACCACACTGCCTTTCCATGACGATAAATAACGTTTCAAATAGGGATAAATCCTTTTATTAACAAGTGAAAAAACAATAAAAAAAAATACTGTGTATTTCAATCACATATATAGCGACCGTCATCAGCAGAGTACATCTGCTGATGACGGTCACTGTCTATGTGATTGAAATATCCCGTGTGGTTGAACTGTTATTTATTGTGTGGAACCATGGAGAGATATTGCTTTGAAACTTTCTTGCCAGGTCTTCAATTTATTTTAGAACTAGAAGATAATCGTAAGCTGCCATTTCTGGATGTTTTTTTTTTTTTTTTCAAGTAGTCTCTCAGCTTTTGACTTTTCCATTTATAGAAAACCTGCAAACCACGATAGGTATTTGCATTTTTTGACAAAACATCTTTCTTTTGCAAAAGTCAAAATTCCCCATTTCTGTAGATAGGAGCTTGATACTTCTGCAGTAGGATTCTCTGATATACTGTATCTGATGTTGTGATTTTCATTAAAATCTCTTGACTTTTTGGGAGTGTTTTCTCCCTTTAAAAAAAACAGGCCGAGTTTCTGAGGCTCGTAGCTTTTGATGGATAACATTAAAGTTAATTAATTTTATATATCTGGAATCACCATAAAAAGCCAATTTTTTTAATGTATCTATTGCTATCAGAATTCTGTTTTTTAGAGTGTCGGTCGCTATTGAGCCGAGTCGCTCCTTGCTAGTTTGTTACCACCACTGTTAGATTACATTTCTATACTACATCGTGAGTTCCCATTCTTGTCTTTTTTTCAGTTCATCATAGGCAGTGCAATCACGCTGCCTAAGAAAAGAACGATGTTGACACAATGTATTATTTATTTTATTTTTTATTTTTTTTTTTTTGGTCTTAGACCAGGACACTTCGTATTGAAGGAGTTGTCGTAGAAACTTCGAAAAGGGCTCATTCGATTGGAAATTTTAGTGGCTAGTGCCCTTTTTAATAGTCGAAAGTGATTGGAAGGCAACTAACAACACCCCTTCCATGCCCACCATTTCCCCAAACACATCCAATCAAAATTTTGAGATAGCCATTTTGTTCAGCGTAGCTGATTTCCAGATAGAAATTACGTTTTTTTGAGGAGGACACTCCCCCACAGCCCTCAGGACAAGGGTTGTAAGTTATGCCCTAGGGGGTATATAAGATTTTTATAGAAAGCGTTGTCGTAGAAACTTCAAATAAGGCTCATTCAACTGGAAATTCAAAGGGCTAGTGCCCTTTTTAATAGTCGAAAGTGACTAGAGGGCAACTAACCCCCCTCTCACGCCCACCTTTTCCCCAAACACATCCAATAAAAAATTTTGAGATAATTGTTTTGTTCAACGTAGTTGAAAGTTCTGAAAATTAGGTCTTTGAGGATGACAACCCCCCCCCCCCTACAGCCCTCAGGGCAAGGGTTATAAGTTATGCCCTGGGGGCATATAAGGTTTTCATAGAAAGCTTTGTCGTAGAAACTTCAAAAGGGGCTCATTCGATTGGAAATTGAAATAGCTAGTGCCCTTTTTAATAGTTGAAAGTGATTGGAAGGCAACTAACATCCCTTCTACGCCCACCATTTATCCAAACACGTCCAATCAAAATTTTAAGATAGCCATTTTGTTCAACGTAGTTGAAAGTTCTGAAAATTAGGTCTTTGGGGATGATAACCCCCTCAGAGCCCTGAGGGTGTGGGTTATAAGTTTATACCCTGGAGGCATATAAGGTTTTTATTGAATGCTTTGTCGTAGAAACTTGAAAAAGGGTGCATTGGATTGGAAAATCAAAAGGCTAGTGCAATTTTTTTATTGGTCGAAAGTGATTGAAAGGCAACAACCCCCCTCTCACGTTCACCTTTTCCCCAAAACATATACAATCAAAATCTTTAGATAGCCATTTTGTTCAACGTAGTTGAATGTTGTGCAAATTAAGTCTTTAAGGATGACAACAAAACCCCCCCCCCACCCCACAACCCTCAGGGCAAGGGCTTTAAGTTATGCCCTGGGGGCATATACGGTTTTTATAGAAAGCGTTGTCGTAGAAACTTCAAAAAGGGCTCATTCCATTGGAAATTGAAATGGCTCATGGCCTTTTTAATAGTCGAAAGTAATTGGAGGGCAACTAACCCCCTTCTCACCCCCAACATTTTCCAAATAAATACAATCAAATTTTGAGATAGCCATATTTTTCAACGTAGTTGAAAGTTCTGGGAATTATGTCTTTGAGGATGACAACCCTCATAGCCCTCAGGGCAAGGGTTGTAAGTTTATGCCCTGGGGTATATGAGGTTTTTTATAGAAAGAGTGGTCGTAAAACTTCAAAAAGGGCTCATTCGATCGAAAAGTGAAAGGGCTAATGCACTTTTTAATAGTTGAAAGTAATTGGAGGGCAACTAACCCCCTCTCACGCCCACCATTTCCCCAAACACATCCAATAAAAATTTTGAGGTATTCATTTTGTTCAACGTAGCTAAAAGTTCTGGAAATTAGGTCTTTTAGGATGACAACCCCCTCAGAGCCCTCAGGGCAAGGGTTTAAGTTATACCCTGGGGGCATATAAGGTTTTTATAGAAAGTGTTGTCGTAGAAACTTCACAAAGGGCTCATTTGATTGGAAATTGAAAGGGCTAGTGCCCTTTTTAATAGTCGAAAGTGAATGGAAAGCAACTAACCCCCCTCTCACGCCCACCATTTCCCCAAACACATTCAATTAAATTTTTGAGATAGCCATTTTGTTCAACGTAGTTGAAAGTTCTGGAAATTATGATTTTGAGGATGACAAAACCCCTCAGGGCAAGGGTTTTAACTTATACCCTGGGGGCGTATAAGGTTTTTTATAGAAAGCGTTTTCGTAGAGACCTCAAAAAAGGCTCTGTCGATTGGAAATTGAAAGGGCTAGTGTCCTTTTTAGTGTCTTTTTTTAAAGAATTTAAAAAAAAAATTTAAATGTTTTCACTTATAACTTTAAGAAAACAAAAATTAATTAAGATTTTAAGGAATAAATATCAGCATATGTACATTAAACTGACAATGCACATTTTTTTCAGTGAATTCATTTGAATTTTTTCAGTAAAGTAATATTCTGGCTTTTAGAAAACATAGGGTTTAAAACCCTACTCAGATTAATTGCTGCTCCTTTTGAGTTTGACTTATTTTAATTTCTGTTTGTTTTTTGGGTTTCATTTATTTATTGATACTGATTTATGGTAGTTATATGCTTGGTAGATTATTTGATTCTATTTTTGTTCATTTTTGGTTTAATGAAGTTCTTTAATTTTTTTTTCAAAACTTATTTTGTGCAAAAAGTTTTTTGATTAATAATGAGTAAGGTTGACCACTTTGTCCACAAAGAGACGTGTTTAGTACTTCATCACTAGGTTTTTAGTAATGAATTGCTTAAAGCATTAACCTTTGTTTTTCTTTACCAATTATTTGCTACTTTTTCCGTATGATAAGTTGAAAGGCTGATATTTCATGAATTAAAAAAAAATACCTATGCACATTTATATGATTTTTAGCAAGGATGAGGTCTGCCTTAGGATGATAGACTGTCGTAAAGAATTTAAATTCATAAATTTTATGCAACTCTGAAAAAGTTATGCTAGCTTTGCCTCTCACAGGGATAATCTGTCTTAGTTTCATTATAATTATGCTTTCAAGTTTTTTTTTATCACTTTGTCCGAATTTATCACTTTGACTGGAGCAGCCTCGGTCTCCAAAATTTCATGTCAAGGCTAGAAATGAAAATAAAACGTGTTACGTATACAGATTTACGCAATATGAGACGAAATGAAATGAAATACATGAAATGATTTGTAATTCTTCCACCAGTCAAATATTAAAATTTGGTATGAAAACTTCTGATTTATGTTCAACAAATAATTCTGAAATCAATTTAGCTAATATGTTTATTTTTGGTAAATCTGAGTTAGAATTTCTCTAAGATTTTATTTTGGAATTTCTGCGTTTCTACTGTTCCTTGTAATATTTATTGTAATCCCTGGTTTCATGTCTGTCAAATGTGATACATAGTTTGATAGACTAATAATAATAAGAAAATAATGTACAAATAGAAAAATAAATTAGAGGTAAAAATATATGTAAATCGTCTAAAAGTAGAAAATAAAATAATACTTTATTCCACTTGACAATCTAATAGCAATGTGTCATCCCTTTGCAGATATATTTAGCATTGGCCAAAGGCTTTTTAGTTCTTGAGCACTGCTTAATACTACCAATTGATCATGTTCAGTCCGAAAGAAGCTTACCCTCAGAAGCTCTGGACGAAACAAAAAAATATCAGAAGGCATTATTGAAGTGCTTTGAACGCGAGGGAAAATCTATAGTATTCTACCAAAGGAGTTTTCAAGTCTCCACATATGCAAATACAGTGTTGTCCTGTCCCCAAAGTTTCAGTTACTAGATTATGTGAAGCCTTTATGGTAAGTCTTCATCGATCAAGCAGTTATTAAAAACGAAGGAATATATTGCAGTAGCGAAATATACGATTAGTTAGTTTGTTTTATTGATTGAAATGTAATTTAGCTTCTTTTTTTTCTCCATTACTCTACAAGTGTTATAACTTTTGAATGATTTGGGTTACAAATAGATTACTATTGTATGTATATGTTTTTCTCAATTATTTATTCACAAAGACAAGACACATTAAAACAGCAGTAAAATTTTGGTTTAGTGGCTTTTGTTGATCTTGGAAAGTATTTGAGTTTTGCGGGAAGAACACCCCAGCGCGAGAACACCACAACAAATTTCATACTAAAATCCAAATTCACCAATCCCAACATCCAGGCAAAGAACAATTTTTGAAATATGTTTTTTTCAAAGAAAATCGGCTCTTGAATCTTGGGGACACATCTATTAAATTAAATTTATTTGCAATATGAGGGATCTGGTATCTGATTGAGAATCTAGCTCTTTCAGATTTAATTGGGGGAAGGCGATACTTCTTGGAGCGGACGTGGTGGGCAGGAGAAATGGGAGTCTCAATTATACCCAGATCATGGAAATAATTTGCCGAAGATTGGATATCATAATACCACATTGCTGTATGCAGGTCTTTCAGTTGTTTGAGATTAAGTATATTGAGAAAAAGATATAAAGTTTGGGTTTCTGAAAGATTTTGAAGCCTCACTGGGCGATGAACAAAAGTACCCAGGATTCTAACCGCCTTATTTTGAATTATCTGAAGAGGTTGGAGATGGACCATAAATGTGTTGAGGTATATTACAGGGCAATATTTAAAATATGATTCAATTAGAGAATGATATAAAATTTTAAGGATGGAAAAAGGAAATACATGTTTCATTCTATGAAGACAACCTAAGTTATGGGCAAGTTTCAATCTCAAATGATCAGAATGCTTACGGAAAGATAAAAGCTCATCAAGAATAATCCCAAGGTAACGAAATGAATTTACTCTTTTTATCCTACTTTGATTTACAATTAACTCATCTATGTTAATTTTATCTACTGCCCGCTGTGACCGCCCAAAAATCATGAATTCAGTTTTAGGAAAGTTCGGAGCCAGGTAGTTACATGCAAACCATTTATTCAAAGAATTCATTGCTGTCACCATTTTCTCAGCCAACAAAGATTGGGTTTTAGCTTTTACTGTCACCGCCGTATCATCTGCAAAAATTACTGCTAAACTACTATCTTGGGGTAAACACCTCGAAAGGTCATTTGTATAAATCAAAATAGTAATGGCCCTAATACGGATCCCTGGGGGACTCCAACATCATCAATAACAGTATGGCTTGACAGGTGCCCATTTACCTCTACCTGAATTTTTCGACCATGCAAGTAAGATTTTATTAGATCTAAGCCTTTACCTCTAATACCTGCATTATTAATTTTCTCCAATAAAATTTCATGGTTTAGCGTATCAAATGCCTTCTTTATATCATATAAAAGAGTAGATACATGATTTTCATCATTTAATGAATCATTAATCTCTAAAATTAGCGCTGCAATAGCTTGTTCAGTAGAATGACCCGCCCTGAATCCAAACTGATTTTTAGTAAATAAATTCCCTTTTATCAAAATACGAGACAATTCTTTTTTGAATAATTTTTTCAATAACCTTAGATATAGGGGAAAGAATAGCTATTGGGCGATAGTTACCTATATCTGTCTTATCACCTTTCTTATGAATTGGAATAACTCGTGCAGATTTCCAAACTTCCGGAAAGATCCCTGATGACATAGATGCATTTAAAATATGAAGCAACGGGACATGAATCCGGGCATGAGTTGGGTATATGAAATTCACAGGAATGGATCCAGAGCCTTAGTAATCCCCTGGGAAGGTATTTTGAAGTACCTAACTCCCCTCCTCCTCCAAAGGGCACTGAACTTTTATGACCTTTGAAAATATTTGTGCTATAGAAGAGAAACCTTGCAAAATAGATCTTGGTGAAGTTTAGGGTTTTTTTGCTATCTAGGAAAGCAGTTGGTTTTAGGTGAATAAAACTTCCATGAATGCATCCAGAGCTTTAATGATCTCATGGGAAGACATGTGAAGCACCTACTTCCACTCCTTCTCTTTTCAGAGGGCACTGACCTTTGATGACCTTTTATACCCATTGTTTTATAAAAATGAAACCTCAAGAAATTGATCTACTGTCCAAATGATGCACAAGAGAAATATTTTGAGTTTTATGCCTTTGTTAAATCTTGATTTATAAGGTTTTAAAGATTTATAAATCTCTTTCTTAAATTTAGGAAAAAATCCTTGATATGGCTTTAAATTTTACTGAAATGCGACTAATTTGGGTGATATTTCTATTAAAATTTCTTAATTTTTTGTTTTTATCGACCTAGACTGATCTTCTTTCATTGATTTTATGTTATATATATTTTCATTAGCCCATTTACCCTACTAAACAAAATTGACCCTGTAAAATAAATGAAAAAATCAAATGGGTAAAACTAGTAAAAAGGCTTCGCGCCACTATGTTACTAACTCAGGTTGTTTTACTGACTGGCTGAGAAAACTGAGGGGAGGGCGTCCCTCCTCTCCCCATGTGTCATTATGTAATCTTCTAAGCCCTAGAAATAGGGAAAAGATAAAGATAGTAGCTTGGCAATACCTTCTCATGGTGTTGTAGAACTTGGGTCCATTCCGAAGCTCATTTATTTAAATCAACTAGTGTCCAAAATTAGTAAAAGCCCCTAACCTAGAATTTTACCAAAAAAACATGGGCGTCCATAAAGGATGGGGGCAGGGGGCGCCAGCCCCACTGCCATTTAAATTTTTAAAGGCAAAATTGGGTGAATAAAGCATATACAGATATTAAAGGATATAACATATTTTTCATAGCCCCCCCCCCCCCCCCAAAAAAAAAAATCAGCTTATGGGTGCCCATGCCAAAAACTAAATACAACCAACAAGCAATATAATGGTGAACGCCGACATGTAAGTACAGACAAATTCCAAAGAGCCACGGAGGTCTTTCTGAGGAAATGGGCATACACCTAATATCTCCTTTCAACAGAGCTAATTGTAATTAATTGCAGTAACTTATTGAATAAACGCAACTGTTTTGCTCTATTGGACGTAGTTTTAGTATCGAAAATAACGTTCTTGCAAAAAAAAAAAATAATGAAAATCTTTCAATCCTGTATAGTCCAGGAAGTGTGTGAAAAAAAGGGCCTAACCGGGAACAAATTGCAAGAGAAAAGATTCTTTGACTACCCGACTCAAAAAAGTATGCTGATCCCAAATAAGCAAAGTTTGCTCATCTATCTGTTTCACAAATATGTTTTTTTTTTTTGGGTTGAGGTTGCTTTTGTGGGGGTGAATCTCGTGTTTCATATATAGGCGTACAACAACAAAATTGATGTCTAGACTGGTGTAACAGGTCATGGTGCTTACGAAAATCACTTTTATTTGAACGTAAAATTAAAACTTAGTTTTTTTTTAGGTTGATTTTAAGAAGGCGAAATTCGTGCTTCCATATAAGGCGTACTACAACAAAATTTATGTCTGGAGGAGGGTATTAGACCGCGGTGATTATGAAAACCACCTTTAGCCTATATGAACGTAAACCTAAAATTAGGTATTTTGAGATGGAGGTTGATTTTGAGGAGGTGAATTCGTTTTTACATATAATGGCGCACGGCAACAAAATTCATGTCTAGAATAGGGTACTAGGTCACGGTGATTATGAAAATCACCTTTATTTGAACATAAAATTAAAACTTCCACTTAAATATTCCATTAGTGATAAACCACGCTTAATCTGAAAGAAACCGGTCTTAAAATGTAGAATGACAACTATCATCCAGTCGTTTTTCCATATAAAGGCGTACAACAACAAAATTTATGTCTAGAATTGGGTACTAGATCATGGTGATTTTGAAAATCACTTTTATTTTAACGTAAAACTAAAAATTATGTTTTTTGAGGTTCAGGTTGATTTTCAGGATGTAAAATTCGTACAAAGGTGTACAAAAACAAAGTTAATGTCTAGAATAGGGTAGGCCTACTAGATCATCGTGATTATGAAAATCACCTTTATTTGAATGTAAAATTAGAACTTTCATCTAAATACTTCATCAGTTCATAACCCTTTCACGACTGACGGGACCTCACAATCCCAGCATGTAAAAATCCTTCGGGCGATTCTAAATCGATCCCTGCAGTGATAAAACCTGTTCCAACGTGTTTCGCCTTATCTGGCCAGTCGATTAATGGATAACAGGTCAAAGTTGCGTTCAGTCAGTGAGAGTTGTTTAGCTGACGGTCAGTTCTGCTGTTTCATTTTCTTTCACAAAAGGTAAGAAGTTTGTTTTTTTATTTGTGATAGCAGATTACAGCGTAGTAAGGTCAGAGTAAAAACTGCAAGAGTTTTTACTGTTAAGCAGTGTAACATTTTGGTATAGAAAAATACATAATAAAGCCCTTTGGACGCCCGCTATGATGGATTCTATTTTAGGGACCTCGCAGTCCCAGTGGGCAAGGCTCTTGCGCGGCGGTGACTTTTAATTCCTGTTCGTCGAAGTTGGTAAAATGGCACTTTTGAAAATACTTAATGGTAATTAATTTCTAAAGCCGTGCAATTAATTTGTCGATGCAAAATTTTGCTAAGGTCCAACACGAGACAAGCGAACAGCACAAAGAAGTTACAGAGTCGAAGATTGAACACGACAACCATGACACTAGCAAGCTTGTTTGCTTTCTTGCTGAGAATACCCCTTTCGCAGAAGACCCGAGCTTGCGAAACATTACTTGTGGAGTTACGGCTGATGAAAAAGTCAACGTCGACACGGCTAGATCCGTCGGACAAGAAATCATGGATAGCATGACAGGGCAAAACGTCAACACGTACACATTTAAGAAAAAGTCAGTGGCCGTAACGCTTGCTCATAAAGCTGCACCAGTTATTAATGGACAGTGAGTTGCCGTTGATCCAGCACTGCTGTTTCAGCGGCTGGTGACAATTGCTGGAAATAGCGACGATAACTTGGAGTCATACTTTGAGTATGAATTGTGCTCGCCATCTCCGTCACTTTTTGTCCATCAAACGGACTTCCACGATTAGCCGATAAACCTGCCCTTACCGAAGCGATGTGGTGCCTAGTTTTACAGCAGCAGCCAAAAACTGAAGACTTCCTCAAAGATTTCAGTGACAAGCATGTAGTTCTCGATGATGGGGCACTGCTTCAGTGAATCCCTTGGGAAAATAACTCAACTTATGATAGTATCTGCCAGAAGTACGTTGACTAAGTTGCACGAAAATACGGGTTGCAAAGGACGTCGGTGGCTTTCGATGGATACAACCAAGCACCTTCAATTAAAGACATCACCCATATGTTCTCAGTTCTCATTCAGCTCCCGTGCTGTGAACATCTAAGCAAATAAATAGCATTCTTAATCGGATTATATTTGAAGTGACAAAAAGGATAATTTATTGCGCAAGTATATTTCATAAGGAATTTAGCAACTAGCATTCAACCAAGCAAGTTCGAAAATTTATCTGTGCTGTATTGAAGTTCCCATCTTATATACATACATTACGAATGGGAATTCAAACTTGTTTGATCATTTGTCCCTGCTCCCGTAAATATGCATTTCCCAAGGATTAGTCCCCAATAATTTTTGACACGGTCGTACAACTAATGTAGTGAAAAAAGGCAAAAATCCTTCAGAGTGCTGTCTTATAGACCCAATACTGTCTCCTCACCTTTTAGCAAAGTGTTTGAGAAGATTTTGATCCCTTGCATTACGAGCCGTGTGCCAGTGGGGCTAAGACTGTTTAGTTTTTGACAAAACCTAGACTGTTGCTTTTTCTCATAGATTGTTAAAGCAGATTTTGGAAAGTAATCCTGACCGCTTTATTGTGTGTGGTGTTAACATCTCGGCTGCTTTCGACTCTGTTATCTATTCCCAAGCCTGAATCAAGAGTTGATCCAAGGATATGCTCCTTCTTCAAGACTGGTATTCACCCACGGTAATTTGTTTAGTATTTGAAATAGATGCGGAGTGCGCGCTGCGAAAACAAAGGCTGTCGGAACCGATCCGACTTCTTAAAGAGGTTAGGCAGGGATCTATTATTTTTAATTGTGCATAAGAAGTTCTTTCCTTCTCAGCGCTGTTGGCCTGAGCTTTATTTCGTATACAGATGATCTTTTGCGACTCAGCAATACGATAGGTGGATTAGGTCATAATCGTTTCCTCAGTTTCCCCATGGAAGCTTACAAGAGCATCGGTTTATCTGTGAATATTTCAAAAATTGAATTCATAGCTTTTAATTATCTTTCCAAAACAGAGCGTTGACTGGGACTGAGTGACTCGCTCGCTGGGCGTCTCGCTCGTTCGGCATCTACTACACCAAGAAAATGCGCTCTCTCAGTGCCAAGATTGTTGCATGTGATCACCTTGCAATTAGGGCGGGTTTTAGTAAAGCGATTATTTGTAAATATAGCGTAAATAGGTATGTTGTTGTTTATGTATTTAATGCATTTGTCGCACCTCGTGTTTTTTACTTGTCACCTTTGTGGGAGATTATCTCTGTTCGCTTATCATACACTTTACTACAATTATGCAAAGATTTTGCTCGGTTTGCCGTTGCGTTCGTCTTATATAGAGCTTTCTGTGCTTTACAGGGTATTTGATCCGTCATCTATCAAGTGAAAGCAGCAGCATTGTCAGCTGTTCATTAACAGCAGCAACATTGTTCAATGAGAGGAGTAGCATTTTTCAATGCATTGGTAATGCTAATTGTAAGATTTCAAAGTGGTTCGAAAATTGTGAGATTTCATTGGTAAAACCCCAGATGAAAACTGATAGCGAACAAAAGTGGGTGACTTCTCACTAACCGAATACTACATTGCAATAGCATCCTGTCACTGAAATTTGTAAATAAAAATATGTTATCAAAATCCAGGCAACAATCAGACTTGAGCCAAATTTTGTAGCATGCCCATTGATGTCTCATTTATACCACCCAGATGAGCAGGCTATGATGACATATCCAATAAACTGATTAAGGTCAGTGTCCCATTGAAATAGTGGCAAAAGATCTGAGAAACTCTTGACAGCGTGCTTTCATAAGTGCAGTGTACACGCGGACAGAAGAATTAGTACCTCAAATGATAGAAAAAAGAATTTGGTTAACATATTCAAAAAAATTTTAAGAAGCAAATTTGCCTCACTCATACTAAAGTGCAATCAAACGTATTCTTCATTCCCTACCCCATAAGCAGATACTAACAAAAACCTAACACTTTTTTGATCAAAGCATAAGATGCTCTAGGAAATACGAGCTTTCTTAAATTTCTTAGTTGTAAATTTACCAGTCTATAACTGAAATTACAGTTTATCGAGAGAAAATATATCTGTCTTAAAAAAAAATTTGGGCATTCATTTTTTTTCATGTGCAATAACATTGTTGAAAAGAATTAAGGTGTTTATAAGCCCTAAATGGCCTATCCTCTTCTTCAAATTATAGTAGTGGCTTCAATTCATGTACCAAAATGTTCAACAGTTGATTAGTCACGTAAAAGAGAAAGAACAAAAATGGAGCTAATTTTCTGTAATGTACTTTAGAGACAAGTCAACGGAAGCGGTTAGGATTTTTATTATAATCGAGTATCTTTTTGTATAATGCATCGACCTCAGTTAATTTTCTTTTTCCTTTAGGGATGTGCTTGCTTCCAGATCAGTCCTGAACGTTCCTGGTCGATCTGATTGGAAAAACTGCAAAGATACAAAAGAAGAGGAAGAAAAGATTGCAAAAAAAATTAGAGAAAACTTTGAAGCTTTATAATCGTTTTGTTCTAATTTTATTATACAAACATTGGCAATTAGGCTGCAGCTGTGGTAGACTAGTATTGATGACCACCGAATTATATCATTTGAGAGGAACATCTCTAATCTACGGTTCGATCCCTAAAATTACATTTTTGGGATATGTCACTCTTTCAGTGAATACATCACCACCTTTTTGTGTTTTCAGCTATAAATAGGCAATACTGTACGCGTTGCTAAGAAGTCTTTTGAAATCCATACCTAAACCCGTTCTTTTATATGTGGCTGTAATCAGCAAGACCGAATTTTTCGGAAAACTGTTTCGGAAAGGAAGACGAGAAGAGAAACTTAGTGCGAGAGTGGTGTGTGAACAGTTGTGATGATGATTTCCTTTAAAATATGTAAAAAAAAAAACTCTTAGTGGTGAAAAATTATTTCACGTACTTCTTCAGCGTGCAACTGTACAGTAGCACAAGACCAGTAGGTGTTCTGTGCTTAATCCGCGGCTGCTCAGACACGCTCCATCAACCCTAGCCCAAAATAACAGGCAAGCTGGAAATGCAGTATTAGAGAAGATGCTTAGTATGCATTGCAAGAAAGAAACGACGAATCAAAGTTTCCTAATTAAAATGATTAAATTTATTATAACTATTGCCAAAGGTGTATGCAGGATTTTTGTTCGAAGGGGGGGGGTAGGTTTACATAAAATATGTATCAAAAATATATCTATATGCATTTTTGTTACGTTTCCAAGAGTTTGACATTTTTTTTTTGGGGGGGGGGAGGTGTTCAAACCTAGTAACCCCCCTTAAGGGCTTTGGTTTTTGCTCTGACGATAATTTTGCTGCAATATATACTTTTTGTTGTAAAATAAAGTTTATATAAATACATCCTTTTGTGATAAAACTACCATTTTGAAAATGTACTAAGTACGGCTCTACTTTTGGTCAAAAGAGCAAAAATAAGTTAAAGAACAAAAAATAAGCAGAAATAAATGATTACTCGTCACTTCTGGACACGCTACGGGTGAAAATATATGCAAGAAACTCGTCCCAGTTTATTTCATGTGCTTCGTCAGTATGCAACCGTACAGGAGCACAAGAATAATAGATCTGCTGCGCTTAACTCACGATAGTCCTGACAGACTGCATCAACTTCAGCAGGAAATAAAAAAGTAAGTTTCCTATTTATAGGTTTAAAAATAAGAGTTTACCTTGCAAACGAGTCCCAGGTCATCCACATATACCAGCCCCTTAAGTTGAAGAAGGTTAAGATTCACGGAAGAAGGACTTCCAAGGAGGAGTTGTTGATGTTGCGCACATGGATTTAGCTCTCAGTAAGAAAGTTTGGACAATAGTCAAATCAGTAAAGAAAAAGCGGTATTCAAAAGTTCTTTGAATATTGGTGCCTACAACATACATGTAGCCCATGAAACACTCCTAAAAAGACTGCAAGAGCTCGGGGAGAAGTGTCCTAATTCGATTTTGTCGTGTACTAGTTTTTAGGGTATTGCCAGCTCGCGCTAATAATTTCGACAAGTGATAGCACAAAGTCAAGGCTCCGCAACATAAGTTTGCAAAGCATGTCCACACTAGACGTCTAACCACAGAAGCTGTAAGACACTTGTTAGAGCAATGGTCTGTTCTTGTTGAACATTCCATGGACTTGGAAAGAAAAGAGTATATTGCCTGCTGAAAATTGTCAGATGGCTGAAAAATTGAAGGCCGAACTTGAATTAGTATTAAGCTCTGTGGCCACAATTACTACGTTTACCAGAATGTTTCAACAGCAGGACCCGACGATTCATTACTAAGTTTTGAGTTTAAAAGGTTGAGTACAATTTTCGTAGGCCAAATCGCACCTGCTGATGATATCAACCAACGACTCGTCGTCGGGTTCGAAGACTTAGAAAGTGCTTCTGCTTTATACGAATAATAACGTTACATTGAATAATCAACAAATATAAATACCGGGTGCGCGAGCAATCCATAGATGTAAACCTCTTTTGTGTCTGATTCAATGATTTATTCAGGCCCTCCTTCTTGGTATTTCATAACTTTGTAATTAACTCTTGCTTTCTTGCATGTTTTGCATAATTTGTCAGTTCTTTTCAGATATAATCCCCTTCCCCGCCCCTTTGGGACAAAATCCTACATTTGTGCGAAGGTCAAATGTAATGACAATAATAATAAAAAAATCAAATATGGCGGAATATCCAAACTTGTGTTTTATTGACTTACACAAAAAAATTGCTTTACAAACTACGAAAAAATTACATAAAAGAAACAATAAGCAGTGGTTAAAAATTAATGGTTCAAAATAAATTGAAAAGAAAAAATTATCAAGAAAAAATTAAAAAGGAAAGAAAAAAAATGTTGAAAAAAAAAATTAGACCTTCTCCTTATCTCAAACATCTTCCTTGCAACACGCGGGATAGAACCTGATCACCCTTAAATAAGAGGCACGGCATCATCCACGACGCTGTCACAAGGTATGTATTATTTTGAATTTTCTAAGAAATTGTTCATATACTTTTGATAAAAGAAATATAATTGCTGATAAATAGTCACTTGTTACTTTACGGCAAATTTTAGGAATTATTTGAAATATCTGGGCCACTGGCGGATGGCTTAAAATATATTTGTAAAAATTTCGAGGGGATATTGGGAAGAGGGTAAGAGCTCAAGTATATTTTAAATATTAACTTTCATAGCAACAAACTATCATCAGAATATCATTTCTACAACATATTTGGGACAGCTTAGGAGATAGAGCTGAAATTTTCAGGTGCTTTTTGATAGAGTCAGGGGGAGTCTGGGGCCAAGGAAAATCAAATTTATCGTGGGAGAAAAGGCTAAAAATGTTCGTTTTCTATCTAGACAATTTTTTGTAACTACAAGCTCCTATGAGGATTACATTTATGCACAGCTAGGTAGCTAGATAAATTGCTGGTTGTGATTCAAGCGCCCATTCCGAAATTACTATAAAGGTACCATATGGTAAGACAATGTAAAAATTGAATGCCTCGATCATGCTTGAGTGTTTGAAAAAGAGGCCTTATAATAAATACAAAGCAAACACAGAGTGTAGAAAATGGTCCGATAATAAAGGAATTGTGCGACCCATTTTGCACCCATTATGATTCAAAAGATCTGATTAGGTAGTTAAAGGCAATTCCTTTACATTCTTTTCGTGACCGCGGACAGTGTTCGACAATGTTCATCTTGTTGTTAAAACCCGGAAAGATCGTGTAACTGAAAAGATAAAAAATTCCATGTAAATTGTTCATTATTTCACATATGTGAAGTGTTTGACACCCTCACATTAGAAGGCCTTGCTTACTGATCGGAAACGGCACATGTAATCTGGTTGAATATTTTATGAACATTGTTGATAGGTTTATCGGCGGGAAAAAATATAATGGTTAGGAAAAGGGTACTTCATAATGCATGTGTTACAGCTGTAGGAATATGGTATGTAAAGGTGCATTTGGGTCGCCAAGAAATTTTTAGAAATGGTATAGGAACACCCCCATATGTCAATTGAAAAAAACTTAGACGTGAAAGGATTATGGGTAATGTAAGGAAAAAAATTGCAACACTAAAAAAACGCCTATTTGTCAGCACAAGAAAGATTGCTGAGGGAGGACATAAGAACTATGGTCCTTGCCCCTTTAAGTGAAATTAGTGATTTGAACGACTCTTTACCCTCATGTGGAAATTATACGCTCCACCTTATTTTGTACTTACCTACTCATGAGGGGACACAGAGTGAAAACAATGTTGAAATGACTTTTTCTGATGTTGTTGATGTATTTTCATTATTGAGTGTGTCAATATCTAGTCAAATACGTGTACTAGATGAACGATGCCAACATTGCCAAAGTGTAGGATTTTTCCCCAATCATTATGGAAACATTAAATGTTGTGCTTTGAGTATGTACTCCCATCACTTTTGGTTGGGAAACCAAGTTGTCGTGTCAAAAAAAAAACTGAATTTAATGGCAAAAAAAAAATTATTGGTAATAAGTTTGCCGTTGCACCAAACTAGTGAAAAGGTCACACAACAAAAGTTACGAGCCCGAAAAAATGAGCCCGATATTCTAAAAAAGGCCGATATTCAATTTTGATGAAAATTTCTTCATCGCATTCAGTAGCCTATACAAGACAACTATATTGCAGATCTTCCAAGCCCTTGTGTAAACAAAATACATTTTTTTTTTGTGAAGAATGGTGACTAATGTGTGTTTTTTTTCCAAGGGGTTCTAATCGATCTAATGGTTCTAGAATATCGAAAGAAGGCTCAATAAAAAGAAAATTGAGCGCTCCACTGGCCATTAAATATAAACGGTGCCAAAAAGCTGTCGATTAAAAATTCTGAGATAGCCAATCGATTTAAATTTATCGAAACTATTTAATGTGCTTTCCATTTTCAGAGACTGTACCAGCGTTGCCAACGCTTTGAAATAAACTGTACCAGTTTTCCAACTAAAATTGTACCGCAAGAGGATAAATTGTACCATCTGAACAGCAGGTTAAAAATTTGCCATAACAAGAAGAAATATTTCGATAAACCAAACTTGAACAGATATTCGAATAAGAAAGGAGCAAGGGAAGCCAAAATATACAGGAAAAGATGTATTGTACCAACAGATTTCCTTAGTGTGCTGCACTGTGCCAGGACCTCTATATAGTACCAAAAATGGTACGATTCTACTGCTCTGGCAACGCTGGACAGTACTGCCTCTTGCTGGCGCATTCATAATAGGAATTGAACTGGAATCCTGATTAAATAAAAAAAAAAAAAAATTTAACTGAAAGTAAGGAACGACATTAAAACTTAAAACGAACAGAAATTATTCCATATATGAAAGGGCCTGCCCCTCCTCAACGCCTCACTTTTTACGCTAAATTTTTTTTTTATTGTTTCAAAAAATAAAGTTGTGATACAGAGTCAAAGTTTAGCGCAAAGAGTGAGGCGTTGAGGAGGGGACAGCCCCTTTCATATACGGAAAAATTTTGATCTGACGTAACTTACGAATTAACTTACGTAACGAACTTCTATATTTGTATATTTTTATTAGGTATATTAGGGAGTTCATACCCTAGTCAATACCTCGCTCTTTACGCTAAAGTTCAAATTTTGTTCCAATTCTTTAAGAATTACCTCTTAATCACAAAGCCGTTATTAATTAGAATAAATACCTCTGATGAAAGTACAAAAAAAACTTTACCGTAAAGGGCGAGGTAATGACTAGGGGGCGAACCCAATCATATACGTAATAATTTCTGTTCGTTTAAAGTTTTGATGTTGCTCCTTACTTTCAGTTGAATTTTTTTTTTTAATTTCTAATCGCTTTTTTACATAACGCTGGGAAATCCGGCACCCCCTTCACAGTAATGTCCTTTCCCCCATGAAAACTATCTCCATTCAAAGATCATCCCACTTAACCGCCGACCCACCCTCCCAGCCCCCCAACTACCAGCAAAAATCCCCCTGAAAACTTCTGTATACTTCCGAATACCCAATATTAAATGTAAACCCTGGGCAAAGTTCATAACTTGCAGACCTTCCCCCGGAGACTGCAGGGGATTAAGTCATACTCAAAGACATAGTTATTGCATTTTTCGACCCTGCTGAACAAAATGGCTATCTCAAAATTTTGATCGGGTGACTTTGGAAAAAAATGAACGTGGGAGGGGGCCTAGTTGCCTTCCATTTTTTGGTCACTGGAACTTTTAATTTCCGTTCGAATGAGCCCTCCCGCGCTACTATAGGACCACTGTTTTGATACGATTACCCCTGAGAAAAAAAGCAAAAAAAAAGAAAAGAAAAAGAAACACGCATCCGTGATCTTTCTTCTGGCAAAAAATACTAAATTCCACATTTTCGCATGAGTTTGAAACTGCTATAATAGGGTTCTATGATACGCTGAATCTGATCGTGTGATTTTCATTAAATTTCTACGACTTTTAGGGGGTGTTTTTTTCCCTTTTTTTTGAAAATAAGGCCAATTTTCTCAGGCGCGTGACTTTGATGGGTAAGATTAAACTTGATGAAACTTATATATTTAAAATCAGCATAAAAATCTGATTCGTTTGATGCATCTATTGGTATCAAAATTTCGTTTTTTACAATTTCGGTTACTATTGAACCGGGTCGCTCCTTACTTACAGTTCGTTACCGCGAACTGTTTGACAACAATTTGGTCTAAGCCTTAAAGTTTTTATTTGTAACAATGGGAAACTCTGCCATGGCTACAATCTATTTTATGCGTAGCAAAACAGTTTACATTCATGTGCCTACCGGCACAGAGGTAAAAAAGGGAGCGGGTTTATCAATAGTGTTCTCATGATTTTTTATAGGGGGAGGGGGGAAATGCTAACCCACCTCTCACACACTCCTAATAAATATTTGAGCGATGGATTATTTTTCAGGGACGCATGTCAATCTTAAACAACATTTAACGAATAGTGGGCTTGATTGTAAAAAACGGACTTGAAAGATGGATTAGTAGCTCTCCTTAACATTTAAGAGAGCCATTTACCAAATCTTGGAAAACTATTTGGTCTCCCCATTCGCCTGCGAGTCCAGGAGACTTGTTGGTCATATGTCAATTCTAAAACACGGTAATATGCCTGAGATTCTAAGCAGGCGAGCCCATTAGCCTTCGGTCATTTGTTGGCCTGTGAGTCCAAGCAAATTCAGTCCCCCCATTTGCAGACAGGTCCAGTCAACATTGTTCGTCATGAGTCGACCCAGAAATCTTGATACATCCCTAAAGTTCTAGGACTATCTACCATCGCTGTGTCCTAAGGTGGAGGGATTAATCATAGACTAATCTATCGACAAGGGAAAATGACATCATTTTTATACATTCTGGAAAAATCACTATACCAGCTGTGTTTCTCACTCAGACTATAACTGTCTTGGATTTGTTTCCAATTAATTAAAAAAACTTTTCCCACAAAATAAGTTTTTCAAAAAAAGTAAAGAACTCCATTAAACCAAAAATGAACAAAAATAGAATCAAATAATCTACCAAGCATACAATTACCACAAATCAGTATCAATAAATAAAAACCCAAAACGAACAGAAATTAAAATAAATAACAGAGTCAAACTCAAAACGAGCAGAAATTGATATGAGTAGGGTTCAAAACCCCTATGCTTTCTAAAAGCAAGAATATAATTTGTACTGTACTAAAAAAAATCAAATGAATGTGCATTGTCAGTTTAATATACGTATGCTGATATTTATTCCCTAAATCTTAATTAATTTTTGATTTCTTAAAATTATAACTGTCTTGGATTTGTTTCCAATTAATTAAAAAAACTTTTCCCACAAAATAAGTTTTTCAAAAAAAGTAAAGAACTCCATTAAACCAAAAATGAACAAAATAGAATCAAATAATCTACGAAGCATACAATTACCACAAATCAGTATCAATAAATAAAAAACCCAAAACGAACAGAAATTAAAATAAATAACAGAGTCAAACTCAAAACGAGCAGAAATTAATATGAGTAGGGTTCAAAACCCCTATGCTTTCTAAAAGCAAGAATATAATTTGTACTGTACTAAAAAAAATCAAATGAATGTGCATTGTCAGTTTAATATACGTATGCTGATATTTATTCCCTAAATCTTAATTAATTTTTGATTTCTTAAAATTATAAAAAGTGAAAACATTGAAAAGAATTTTTTCAGTAAAGTACAAATTATATTCTTGCTTTTAGATAGCATAGGAGTTTTGAACCCTACTCATATTAATTTCTGTTCGTTTTGGGTTTCATTTATTTATTGTTACTGATTTGTGGAAGTTTTATGCTTGGTATACCATTTGGTTCTATTTTTTGTTCATTTTTGGTTTAATGGAGTTCTTTACTGTTTTTGAAAAACTTATTTTGAGGAAAAGGTTTTTTTTAAATTTATTTTGTTAAAAGCATTTTTTTTGGTGCCCTTTTGATGTATATAACCACTCAAGCTTTTGTAAATAAATCCTCCTAAGATTTATTTAAACCTAGTCGAGGGGGGGGGGGTGACTTTCACCAGCTTTAGTGTAGCTTTGACTAAAGTTTAGGTGTCATGCAAAAAGAAAGTCGCGCCAATTGCACAAATACACATCAAAATCACAAATTTCAAATTTGTGAACATATTTTTACAGAAAAAAGACTATTAAAATGAGCAAAATACCGGAATACTTTGCACTATTTAGGAAACATTATTAACTACATAAGAGATCTCTAGGGAAAGGGTGTTTGTTAGAGGTAACTGGCCCTTCCCCCCTCCCCCCCAGGATACTCCCTTGAATCTACCTATAGTGCAGTAAAACATAGTTTACATTTTTTTCGCCTTTTAAGAGTGAATTTTATTAAAACATCGAGTTTAAACAAAATACTTCTAAATTTACAGCTGTACACAACGTGAAACTTGAAAAAGGGAATACGACAAATGCAAAGGTTACTGAAAAGTGATAGGCTCTAAAGAAGACACCTCAGCAAGTCCTAGTGGTGTCCACCTTATCCCAATATTATAATATCCATATTCACCCAGACTGACGCACAGCTTTGTATCAACTCCTTGCTTCAACTGACCAATGGAAATGGCCTCTTGAATTATGCTTGTTAAGTCAACTTGAACAGACCGTGTCTGTAATTCTTTTGGTTCCTCCTCTATCGTATTTAATATTGCTTGGCTTAGAATATCCTGAGATTTTGATGGTTTTTTTGTTGAAGACTTCGGTCGATTTTATAATGGATTGTCCATTAGAGATTTGAACACATTTAGATGACGTTGTGTTTTGTTGTGGAAGTTGCCCATTGACTCGAGCATCCTGGGCATTATAAGCCTCTTTGTTTGTTATCGGAAGAGAATTCTGTTGCACAGAAGTATAAGTCAAAGGCTGAGTAATAATACCACCAAAAGTTTGAAGGTTCGCTCTATTTTGTTGCTGAATATTTACAGAGCCTGGAGGCAGAGAAGTTGACGTTGAAGTACCAATATGAACAGGCTGAACCTGTTTCGTGTGCACTGACTGAATAACACTTTGGTACTGATTTATTTGATTCACATCGGGCGGTACTTGTGCCTGTAAGATATTGTTAGCTACCGGTCCATTACCTTGGCTCTGAATTGTAACGGCTGACGAAGGTTGTGTAGCTAGGCTCTGGGTCGTAAATGTCCCACTCTTAATGCCAGCAAGTTGTTTGAGAATAAATTCTGCCTCCCTTCCAACAAATTTTTTATTGACAACTTGACCGTCACCATATTTCACAGGCAAAGTGATTTCAGCAACAGAATTTAGATTGAGTGTAGGTGATTTTAGTTTTTGGAGGAACCTTGGTTCAGGTGGAAGTTCTGGCTTGTACTTAAGCTCTTTATTCAGATAAGCATTGTTGCTCACAAATTTCTGACTACCAGATAATAGAGATTGAACTGGGCGTGGTTTTTCTTGTACTGGCACTGCTCTTTTCAAAGGTCCTAGACTCCTTTCAAAAGTAACAGTGCCACTTGGTTCTATTCGGACTCTAACTTCGGTACCAGGAGGAAGAGGCCTTTGAGGTAGTGTATTTGTCTGCAAAGGTGACGTTTGATTGACACATCCGTTAATTTGCTCAATCTTATTCTGACTAGTGCTTGCCATCGGGGACACTTTTGAAAAGTTAGCCAGCGAGATGGCAGTATCTACTGAATTAGGTGAAGAGGTTGTCATTATTTCTTGCTTCATCTGAATAGCTGGTTTCCTTATTATAGAAGAAGACATCCGCTGCTGATTGTGTTCAGTAGCTTCCACCTCAGAGTGAAAAATACGGCTAATTACTCTTTTTATTACGCTTGGAGACTCTGATTGCCTATTGCCGTAAAAATTAACGCTTCCTGCAAAAGGCAAGCTTGAGGGCGAGGTGGCGACATTAATTGATGAATTAGGAGGTGTATTATAAACATTATTCAAAGATTTAGAAAATGTATTAGCAGTAGAATGCACTGGGGCAGGACTCAAAGCAGGCAACCTTTTGATGGCATTTGGAAATCTCTTCAACGCCTCCCGCGATTCTTTTACGGCGGTTTTGGCCTTGTAAACCATTTCTTTAATATCCTTCGTTTCTAGTAAGGGTTGATGGCTTGCAGCTGTTTTCACAACAGGGGCGGTTGTATTTTTGGCAGTGGGTTGTTGTGGTTCTGCTGCTTCAATACTTAAGGCTGAAAGTGCTGAGGTATTTCCAACACATTTTTCAATAGCTGCATTTTTCTTAGTTGACAAACCACTGTCCCCCTTTCTCTGATATTCAAGATTTTCCGTTTTTTTTCAGGACTTTCGTCCTCAGATTCTTCAGACAAAATGTCCGCAATTTTTTTAATGTCCATTGTGCCGGTGGCAATTCGCGTTGAATATCTCATCTGATGAGTGTAAGGTCCTTCCGAATCACTACTGCTACAGCTACGGTTCGAATCAAAATCTTCGCCTTCTTCGTGTCGTCGTTTACGGAGTCGATATGTACCAACCTCGGTCGCTAGAACGAATGAAAACTAAGGTAATAATAAACAAGTAAAATTACGGTGCAGGGACTGAACACACTAACTTTACTTTTTTTTAAAAGAAGAAAATCGCACTTCAAGTGCATATAAAATGAAAAAACTAATTATATAGCGATATTAGGGTTTTTTTTTACTTATTTTATAGATACAAGATATCATAAAAAGTTTCTTTTCATACAGCTATTCAGTGTTAACTGCTACGATTAGTGGTTTTGTTAGAGCAAATTGCAAACGGGGAGATAATGACGCAGAAAGAATACCGATGAAGATGGAGAAATTCACGCCGAAGCTATAGAAAACCAGTTATTAATGAATAATAAACAAGTAAAATTACGGTGCAGAGAATGAACACTCTAACTCTAGTTTTTTTTTTTTTTTTTTTTTTTTTTTTTTTTTTTTTTTTTTTTTTTTTTTTTTTTTTTTTTTTTTTTTTTTTTACAGAAGAAAATCGCACTTACAGGGCATATAAAACGAAAAAAACGTATTGATAGCGACATTATGGCTTTTTTTTACTTATTTTATAGTTATAAGATACCATAAAATGTTTTTTTTTTATACAGCTATTCAGTGTTAACTGCTAGGATTAGTGGTTTTTGTTAGAGCAAATTGCAAACGGGGAGATAATGATACACAAATAATACCGAGAAAGATAGAGAAATTCACGCCGAAGCTATAGACAACAATTAGTAACAATATTTTTTACCGACTACAATAGAGGAAACAATGATACCGTTTACGTTCCCTCTCATTTCAGTACAGCACCCTCTGACTCTATGCGTGTTTTCCTCTTATTGGGGTTATTGGTCGTAACTATTTTCAAAAGTTCGTTTCTTGTTGTTTCTTTGTTAACTGTAAACCAAGCTTGATTCATTGCACCTTACGATCCATTTTCAAATTAAAAAAAAAAAAAAGTTTTTGCTACTGAATGTAAGGAGCAACATTAAAACTTAAAACGAGCAAAAATTATTCCGTATATGAGGTTTGCCCCGTCCTCAACTATCGCTATTTACGTTGAAGTCTTAAAGTTCTTTTCCGGGAGTAATTTCTCCTGGGGAATTACCCCCAGAAAATTCCATCGTCGCTGCAGATTCCCCCTAGAATGTATCTTGCGGACGATTCCGCCTGAAAATAATTCAACTTAGCATACTTTCGTTTGAAAAAAGACGTGTTTTTGTTTGTTTACCTGTCGTTTTTCAGGTCATGCCAAAATTCCCCCTATATTAAATTTTTTCCCGGAAATCCCCCCCCCCTAATGGAAAGTTTCTCTCGCAGAAAATTTCTCCCATCAAAATCTCCCCCCCCCCCACGAAAAAGTCCCCCAGAGAATTCCAACCCCGGTGAAAATGTCCCTGGATATTTCCCCAGAGCATCTCCTCATGTAAAATGGAGTTGCTAACGAGAAAGTAAGACAAATAAAACGAATTTCCTATATGAATTCTGGCAAATTTCCCCTGTAAAGTTCACCGCCATAACTTCCCCCGAATGAAAAATTCTCCCCACAGAAAATCCATCCCCAGCCCCCCCCCCCCCCGATAAATGTCAGTATGCCTCTCAATAAAAAATATTATAAACCGTATGTAGCATACGTATGAAAACTTTGGGCAAATGTCATAACTTGCAGCCCTTACTCTGGGGGTTGTGGGGGGTTGGGTCATGTCATCCCTAAAGGCACGTTTATTAGACCTTTCAACTACGGCGAACAAAATGGCCATCTCAAAATCTTGATCGGACGACTTTGGGGAAGAAGGTGTTGGAGGGGGGCTAGTTGCTCTCAAATGTTTTCGTTTACTTAAAAAGGGAACTAGAACTTTCGATTTCCGTTCAAATGAACTCTCTACCAATCTTCAAGGACCATTGATTCAATACGATCACAACTGGAAGAAAAAAAAAAAAACACAAAAAAAAACAAGAACAAACGAACAAAAACAAATAAAACACACATCCGTGATTTTCCCTCTGGCAAAAAAAAAAAATATAATACAAAATTCCACATTTTTGCAGATGGGACCTTGAGACCTCTACGGTAGTGTCCTCTGATACACTGAGCCTGGAGGTGCGATTTTCAATAAGATTCCTTTACTTTTGGGGGAAATTTCCCCTTTTTTTAAATCAGGTAATTTACTCAGGCTCGTAGAATTTGATGGGTAACATTAGGCTATACTTAATGAATTTTATATATTTGGAATCAGCATGAAAAGCCAATTCTTTCGATTTCGGTTAATATTGGGCCGAGTCACTCCTTACTTACAGTTCGGTACACAAACTGTTTGATAAACCGCTTATTCATTGTATTCCAAGGCTTTTTCATTGAAAGATAATATAAGCAGATGAGACTGTGCCTAGATTATTTAAACCTACGGATGAAAACCTCTTCCAAATCTACTCAACTCTTTCTTCTTTTTTTTATTAAATCTCATATTTTACCTTATTTAGTATATAGTACCTCAATTAGGCTTCCATTTAATATTAGAGATGAATCATCATCATCTGTAATATCAAACAGAAACCTAATTAAGAAGTTATATTTTAAGTGAAGCGGAACTAGAGATTTGTGTAGTGCAAAAAATGTTTACTAAAAAATTAACATATAAAATGAAAATATATTTTCAAAGTTAAAAGACAAAATTCAGGTAACGAACTGTTTTGTTTAAAGCTACAAGTGCAGATGAATTTACACAATCTGATAAATGACAAAGATCATTTTGCGAATTAACCGAGTCATACAAACTTGGCAGAGGTAAAGCTGCAGTTGAAATTTGAATAAAAGAATTGATTAGGAAACAAAATACATAAGTCATGTTCTTTTATTGTTTTTCTTTTCGGTTTGTTCACAGATGTCATGGATTTCTTCCGGAATAACCCTATTGTTTTTAGGTTCTCCCTAATTTTATTTGTTTTTTTCTTCTTTGATCGCGCCGAAGACGCCTTGCCCGTTGAATATACGGGTGAGATATCCGCGGTAATTTTTTTTTTCTTTTTTATGAATTTTCATTCTACTTTTCTTCATTCTTTGTATAATTCTTCTTTGGAAGTAAGAAAATGTCAAAAATCAAGCATGGTCTAGATTATTATTGAGCCCTCCAGTTATCATAATTTATGGTAAGCCTACGTGTAAGAGGAAAAAGAGGACTGGGGTTTTATTAGTATTCAACAGAAATTTGTACATCACTAGGCTTGGAATCCTTTGTTCGTTAGGACAGGGGTACTATTCCTCACTGGTAATATGTTTTGGAACAGGGGTCAGTGGCGTGACTCCGTAGGCTCAGCCTGGAGAAATGGTGAAGATAAACGGGAAGGGTGTGCGAAAGCACAGGATGGCTGGCCCTCAGCCCCCTATTGCACTTCCTGGCTGAAGGGCCCAAAAAACCGGAGATCAGCACCGCCGGTTGGGACTGTAAAGTCCAGCGCCGTAATCTTTTTTCATTTTACCAGTGATAGCTAAAGAATACCGATTCAATAGTTTATTCTTACATCTAATTTTATTAAATTCAACCAAACCTACACAATAAAACAAATAGAAAATGAGTCTGAAAATTAGGTATAGTTGAATAAAAGATGTAGGCTATATTTAAGTATATCTTATGGAAACAGCAATAAAGTGGTTAAACATATAGAATACATTAAAATCTACAAATAATAACTATTGCACTTCAAGATGCAGCTTTCTTAACAGAGACTAAAGCTTCTTGTAACCCACTGAAGTGAAGGTGCTGCATACACCAAAACTATTTTAGTAAGATTTAAATATTCAGTACCCTCTAATAAATTTATTTCTGAAAAAAAAAAAAAAAAAACAGTTGGAAGAGGCCACCACAAACAGAAAAAGAGAATTTAATTACCTTTCAAAAATTATCAGTAGTTATTCAGTTGGGGAGTAAACTATAAACAGTGCAGTTATTACAAACATTAGGAACGCCCTCTTAAAACATATTGTCTTATCTGTGCAATAAAGGAAAAAACAAAATAATCCAAATTATCTTGTATGAAGGTGAAAACCTGTTTTGAGATTTTTTTTTCTGGGTCATAATGCTAGGGATCAATTTAAATACAAGATCCTTGAACAAAGGTGACAAAATATACTTATCCCCCCCCCCCCTCCCCCTGTGGAAATCCACGCTTTTCAAAAATGCTGATTATCCTCTTTTGAACTTAAGTTATTTGAATTAATATTGACAAGTGAACTTCATCAATCGTCTCCTCTTGAAAGTCTGACCCAGAAAATAAATATATCTCAATTTACGACCTTCAATCATTTGTCCCTGATTGCAAACTATGCGATATATGTGCTACGAGGAGGACAGGGTGGTTTAATGAAAAAGAAAAGCCAAGAGGTAAGAGTGAAAAAAAAAAAAGAACTATTTTAGGTCCAAATAAGTCGATAAAGCTCCCATCATTGATTTCAGTACTAACTGACAAACAAGTAACAACATTTTTCAAGGAGGGGGATACTGGCCTCCCAAGTATCCTCTATTTATAATTGTTCTATAGTTTTTTACAGGGTATTTTTTGGGAGGGGGAGACTCAACTTCAGGCAATATCTTACAGTCTTTAAATGACACTGGAAAGCTCAGTTTTTTGCACAAGGAAGTTAATTTGTACATCTTATGCAACTTTTTATGTTGAATTGGAGTACGGTAGCCAATCAGAATTTGGTCCCCTCCCGTGTAAATGCCGGCTATTGAAAATAAGTATTTACTAAACAATTAATTAGCACAGTTTTATTACCTTCTTCAATGGGATTGTCGACGTCAAAAAACATCTCCTTTTTCTTAGATTCGACCACAGGCGTACTAACTTCTGATTCATCCTTCCCATACCAAACTCCCTCGGCGTCTTCTTGGTCATATTCCCTTAAAGGTGAAAAAATATTAATCAAAACACATTCAAAGGTCTAGAAGATTCTAAGTCATGCTATGAGTCACTTAGATTTGTCCTTAATCACCATGAGCGCACAAAATAAAGCCTGATTATGAAAAAAAAAAAAACGGAAGTTCTGAGCAAATGCAGTTTGAAGTTATTGACAGGGTATAATATTTACTTGTCCAAAACAAAAGTGAATATCTCACGTTTTTTCAAAAATGTGTCAGAAATTAAACCATATTTTTCTTGCGAATTTTTATAACCAAGCCAAATATGAATAAGCACATTTAGTTCATACGAGGTAGAGAATACCGCAATGATTGGGACAAACCATATTTCAGTTACCTCTAAACCACACGCTATCAAACTTAATTTGTATATCCATATTTGGCTTATACACTTCATCTATACACTCCATATTATACACCATAAACTATTAAAGTTTATTGTCTTACTAAAATTTTACCCGTTTTTGACATAACTTTTTTCAAATAAGAATTTCCTGCAGAAGATTTTGCACCCCTTCCCTTGTGAACGCGCTTCTACATCCCAGATTAAGTGTCGGCCGTCTGTGTAAATAAATACACCGAGGGGGTAATGGTGATAAATCTCTGGGGGTCACCCGAGAATCAATTCATAAATATGGGCCTACTGCTGATAAATTCAGTCACTATCTAGCCACTGGCCGTCTTGCTCAATGTCTGACCACAAGACATACAATTTTGTGGAATACGCTGTCAATCCCCCTAGGCATATGTGCAAGAAAACCAACCGTGGTGCAAGAAAAGATCCCTTGAGGAGCAATCTGAGTTGGGAAAAAAGAAGTTCTTTTGGTAGTACCAGTTCTGACGATCAACGGCCGCTTGTCACCGATGGCTGGCAAGAGGTGGGCGACTCTCCTGTCACTTTTGAGGGACAAGTATTGTTTGCCGAAGGCGGTCTGGAGCTGGCAGCTGGGGTTCTTAAGAGTGGGGGAAACATTGCAGGCCACTTTAGTGCTACCAAGAAAGCTCTTTCTACAAAGGAAAAAAAAGATAAACAAGCAATATCTCAAAAATACCGTGCTCGAGAGGTCACCAATAGCCCAGCAGCTATTGGTGCAATTTTCTTTTCTTTTCGGTGTGGAGGCAATAGGCTTTGGTGGCCTGAGCATCGAGTCACTTTTGTAAGTCCAGCCATAATAATAATAATAATGCACCAAGCCAGTAAATTTCAGAAGAGTTAAGAATTTTTCAAAATGGGAGTGGATCTGTTAAAAGAATAATGAATTTTATGACCCCAATATTGCAATTTCCATGAAGTTAAGACTTTTTCAATCTTTTTTATACAGGTCCATGAAACCAATCACAAAGGGGGGAGGGGGGTAAGAGTGGCCCTAATCTCCTTTGTGTAAAGTCAAGCAGGTATACGTCACATAATTGACTCAAATGTAGAATTACCATTCACATTTTTGCTCAATAAATCCAGATACATGAAGTGATTAAGACATTTGATCCTATACACATTCTACCTCAGATAAAATTACCAGAACAGTAGTACTTGGAATTGCAAAAGAAATCTTTGCTGTAGAGAAGGATTCCTGGCCTTTAATCATAGCAGATTTTAACTATAACGTATAAAACAGCGCAAAATCCCTACTAAAAAGTTTACAGATGTCCTACTCAGATTATTTTTCCCGGGAACCTATTCCACGTAGTAATCGATGATTGACGAATTTGATCACATAATCCTGCCTGAAGTTTACTGCCCAAGGTAAACAGTAGGCCTACAAGAGAGATGGTGATAAATATTTGTTCTCTGTTAAACTCTTTAAGGGGTTTCGAGGTAAATATCCACGGAGGAAGGGTATAGGATACTGTTGTAGTGTGTTGACTGGTTTCAAAGTCATAGCGTATCTAAATTGGCACAATCAGTTTTGCAAGACTATCTCCAGAAGCTGGCTCCGTTATAGCTCAATTTTTTCGACTATGGAACGGAACATTTAGAGTCAATAGTATCTCAGGAAAGAGGACAATCATACTCAACGGTGGAAGGTCATCCTCTTTTACAACCATTAAAAAGGACTTTGTCCATAGTCCTTATTACTAATGCCCCTAAAAGCATTTTCATGACGATGAGTATATAAGTTAAGGCTTTAAATAAAAGACTCTTACCGCAAAAGGTATTCCCTATGTTCTTTATACAGTTTTTCTTTGACTTGGGCAATTTCTTCCTCAACTTCTTCAAATGGGGCTCAATTTCTTTCACTAAACTCTGCAACTTATTCAGCAATCTTCCTGTTTTTGTCTGTAATTAAAAAAAAACGAACATGTCAAATACACTCGTCTCAGCATTGAACTACCTGGAGCCAACATTAACTAAAAAAGCTGCAAAAATATGTGAACATGATTTTTAAAAAAGGAATGAGCCTTACCAGTCACTATCCAAGTCTGAGACCCTGGGTGTCAAAAGGTCATTTTGTTGTTCTTGTTTGTGATTTTATACGAAAAGACTCAAAACGGTAAGTACATATTCACTTATTTTCATCTTTTAGATGGAATGGAAAGATTTCAGTCAAAAAGCGTTTGATTTCCTTAAACTTGAATATAAAAAAAAATTTGAAGTCACTCTTTACAAATATGAGGCTACATTTGGAATGTGAACGTCTTAAAACAAAACAAAATAGCTAGCCCAAATTTTTTCACAAATGGCTTCCCATTTCCACTGCACTTGTTATTTATTCAAGGACTACTGTATAGGCTAGGCTGATTACAATGACAATACCGTAATACGGGTGTCCAATATCACAACACGGGAAGTAAATACAAACAAACGTTCAATATTCTTCTAAGTTGGTATTTAAGCATTTTGAATCCTCTAATTCTAAAATGAGGCTGAAATTGCAATTTAAGCATCTTGTAACA
Organism: Artemia sinica; assembly: GCA_027921565.1. NCBI lineage: Eukaryota > Metazoa > Arthropoda > Branchiopoda > Anostraca > Artemiidae > Artemia > Artemia sinica. Next base: position 32,468,462 of record CM051266.1, on the reverse strand, counting down.
AACAAGCATAGTATCCACCCTACATTGCTTCACAGATGGCTTGCAATTTCTACGACAGTTTGTGTCAAAGTATTTCTAAGATTCTTGAGTATAAATCTGAGGCTGATATTACAATATATAGATAGTTCAAAGCAAAACAAAACAGTACATATTTCTTAAATGGCGGTTCATTCCGCAAATTTGGTATTTAAGGCTTTTTAAAGTCATTAATTAGTCAACTCTGCGAATAGACTCAGTATGGAGCGATGTGTCTCGCCTGTTTAATTTATTTTCCTGCCCTCACTATACAGAGCGGATGATCGTAAAAGGTCAGGAGAGGGCTCATTCAACTGAAAATCCTGAGATGTAGCGTCCTTTTTGGAAGAAGAAACTGATCGGAAAATATTCCATCTCCCTTTCTGCCCCACGCGCCCCTGACGTCGGATCGAGATTCTAAAGTACCTTCTTAACTAAAATCGTGGACAAAATAAATTCAGGGAAGAGCTGATACAAGCAGCCCCAATGTCAAGGGCGCCAAATCATCCAAATTTATCAATTCAAGACAGACGCTCTACAGGTACATTTTGAGTCGGTCACTCGGTGAGAGTAATCCTGTATGATACAGCAGTTTTGGGCTTTGACGAGTAGACTGGAGCATTCTACCTCCGTACCAAATGTCTCTGAAAATCCTAAGAGCGTCTGAAGGAAGGGGTGATATATATTTAACCACACAGCCCATTTCGAGACAACTAACATACCAGAGTAATCAATGACCTTGGAAACCTTTGGGCAACACAATTCCCAAGTAGCACCATGTAAATGCAAGGCAAAAGCAAAGTAACCTATGCTATGATGTCACACGACAACATGTCTTGGCTACCGACAGGACTCGCTCCTACCCCCTAGATTTAAAAAAAACAACAACTCTTTTTTGTATCTTCATTAAAAAATCAAGGAAATCCTCCTCCTCCCTCCCCCCGTAAATTTTGGGGAATTGGCATAGCATATTAGAGAACCTTCTGTAGATGATGTAGAAGAACAATTACGTCCCCAAGGAATGGAAGGACGAAAAACCTCTGTGTTTAGAAGGACGACCAGAGCAACTGTTTAAAAGTTATTAAGCCATTTCATGCATGAACACTACCAGAAATATTTGATCGTTGTCATCGTAACCACATCTTTTTTCTGATGATACAGCGTTTGATCTATGACCAAAAAATCATGTCTTTTTGGGGGGCTAAACATTAGTATTTGACTCAACCCTTCACCTGGTATTAAGGGAGATTATGCTTGGAGACGGAGTTGCATCAAAGTCACTGAATTTGAACAAACTTCATTGCAAGAACACACGTAGCAACACCATAGGAATAGAGAGCTCACGAAGCCCTTTGAGATCTTCTATAGTGTAAAACATGGTTGTCCATTGCCCTTGATCCTCTTCAACTATACGATTCGTTGAACATTCAAAAATTCCATGTGGATTGAGGACAGATTCGAGCAGCGCAACGATGATAAACTGATGGATCTTTATTATGCAGACAATGACGCACTCCTCAGTAAATCGGCCTTCTGTGCCAATGAAATATTGCAAGTGCAAAATAGTGTTACCCTTGTAAGCCTATATATTTCAGTGCTCCTAAAACCAAGTTCAAGTCCAATGAAACAAATTCATCAATATTAATTAATGGACAACAGCTTGAATTTGTAGCTGGACTTCTGTACCTCCAGTCACTGATTAACATCAAATGCACTACCATAAATGAAATCTGGTTAGGAGTAAGCGAGGCGCGGAGGACTTTCGGTCAAACTTAGAAACTCGTTACAGTCATGTATTTTCTAGAAAGGTGTAAGGAGGGAAGAGTAAGGCTTTGACTGGATTGAGATGGAGGAGGGGCATGAGTAGCTCTATTGGCCTCAGGCGGCTTGGTGTAGCGATGAGTTGCTAGTAGTAGTAGTATGTACCTCATCTCAAGTACAATAAAGTCTCATCTCAAGTAAATTAGGCAATAAAGGAGTTCACTGCCATCTCTCTCTTCTTACAAGCATGATAGTTCTACACATATGCAAATTTGATTCCACATTTCTATATACTTATAGTTTATTAAAAGGTGATGAATTAAATACTATACTCTGGAATGGCTTTAAAATTAGCTCTTAAATCATTTTGCACTACCCATATGCTCTGTAAGTTAAAACAGTGTTTTTTCCTCTTAAGTTGCATTCCATACTCAAAAATAAGACTCATACCAACACTGCTACCCCAATACACATCAATATTTCCAAATACGTATTCAATTTGATTATATGTTCAGGAATAGTCTTTATAATATTTTTATAATCTTTAATTAAATAATTTCCAAGACCATTCTGGCTAAGCATGACAAAAATGAGACAACATGGGATAATGAGGAAAAACGAGGTAATTCACAGCCAGTGGAAAATAAAAAAGACGTAAATGTTTCAGCTAAATTTCTGGGAATGAATGACTGAAGCCCTCAGCGATTAGAAATTAGTCTAGAAAAACTTAGAACAAGAGACATTACCACAAATAAGAGTTGAGCTACTACCCCCTACAACCACTAAAGCCACAAGCCTCGTTTTTGTTATTACTACTACTAATAAACTAACAACTCACCGCAGCACCAAGCCGCCTGAGACCAACACAGTCACGCACGCTCCTCCTCTATCCAAATCTATTCAAAGCCTCCATTTTACACCCTCCCACGAAGTTCCCATTTCCTTTAAATCTTTCTTTATGACGTCCTCCCACCCAGACAAGGACGACCTGCTTTCCGTTTAGCCCTAGACGGTTGGCCGAAAAGAACAATCTTCGGCAATCTGTCATCCTTCATCCGCACAACGTGCCCTAGCAACCTCAACATTTCTTTTATTATAGCCCAAGAGAGCGGTACTGAACCACATTTTCGTACAGCCTATTGTTTGAAATATGGTCAGTCAGTCGGGTACCCAGAACAATCCTTAAGCAATTTCTCTGGAAAACATCTAGCAAATCCTGATCCGCTTTTCGGAGCGCCCATGCTTCACAGCCATGTTTGACCACTGTCATCACTGTAGCTTCAATATTCTAATCTTGGTTTGCAGACTTATCTTCCTATTCTTCCAAACTTTTTTTAACTGTAAAAAAAACACCCTGAGCTTTGGCTATTCTACTTTTAACATTTTCACTGCTCCCACAATCTTTACTAATAATACTACCAAGGTAAGTGAAGCTACCCACCTGATCAATGTTTTCATTACCCAACGTCACCTTTTCACCTTCACTTATTCCTAGCCTTAGTGACTTAGTCATTCGTTGCTCATTCATTCGTTGCTTCCCCTTTACCCCTCATTCGTTGCTTTACTTTCAGAAATGAAAAATCCCGCTAGTTTTCCTCTCTTTTATTATTTGGTACTGGTCTTGCCCAAGTTTTGTATTTTGTCCGCTCCCCCCCCCCCCCCCTCCTTTTATATGTCCCTTTAAATTTATTTTTTAAATATATGTATATATTATCTAATTCTTTTAGTCTTACCAGTTTTTACCTTTTTAACTTAATGTGACACTGCATTTTAATTACTTTGACTAAAGAATGATTTTTTATTTTGTTATTATTATTTTGGCATTATTTGCCAAAATAATATGATTTTATTATTGAGTTATTGAGCTTTCTTGTTCTTATGGATTTTTTTTTAACTTGTTTTGTTTTTTTTAGGACTCCGAAATTTGAACTTGACCCTTCGGGGCTTGTAGTAGAAATTTTTCGAAATATATATCTTATCTAAAAAGATGATGACGGCTTAGCGGAAGTCCCGGCCCAAATGTTTGAATTTTTGTTTTTTTTGTCACTATGTGTCTTGCCTCGTTTTTCTGTGCTGTCCTTCGTTTTCTCATTTAATATCAAATTAGCAGTTTTAAAAAAATCCAATTAATTCAATTGTTCTACAAGCAGAGATAATGAGTTTAATAAAGGGTGAGTGAACACAACAAAATGATTTCTCATTCATGTCTGTATTTCTAAATTGCTTAAATAAACGATTGCTAAATTATTGGACTGAGACTCCATCGTATTACAAAAACCAAAAGATTGGAACTTAAAGGCGTTACAGAGCTTAAAAGAACCTTCTTTTTTGTACTAACCTTTTCATTGCTCCTTATTTGTTTCCCCATTTTTTCAACTAGCTGCTTAAGTTCTTCATAACCAGAAGCAACTAATTCAAAGTCAGATTGATCTGGTTTTCGAGGACATACTTGCAAATAACTTTTTTCAACGCACTTATCACTTTGCTCTATGTCTATATCAACATCATCTTCTTTTTTCACAGATGTTATCGTTCTCTCACAATTTTCATTTTTAACAATCAAATTCTCCAGTTTAGAAGCTGCTTCACATTCATTAACAAGAGTGGTCTCGTCTGTTTTGTCTAAAATTTCCATCTTGGTGTTTTCATTAGCATGATCAGTCAAGATTTTTGGACTAACATCATTGCTTTGAATTTTTTCATCTTGAACTTCATTACCAACTAAACTAACAATTGAGGTTCTCTCATTATTTGATTTTTTAATACCTATATCTTTATCTGAGTTTACGGACATTGAATGGTTATGGGTTGACACGGAAGATTTTTCTTGTTTAATTTTCACTTGAGATGCATATATATCAGCTGAAGAACTTGATCCAACAGCAAGATTCTTTTCACCATTCAGTTTTAAAGAATGATCTACTTCATTCAAGGTCAATTCAGTTTGCGTCTCGTTTTCATTATCAACTATTTCTTCATTTTTTAAAGACAACACCTCCTCGTCAATTTGAAGGTTTGTTTTTAAACTTGAATGAGCAGATTTTGTTAGTAGCCTATTTCTACCTTCACGCTGTATCTGAAAATAATCATTTTCACTCACTCCATTCTTCTGTTTACTTTTAGAAGATTCTAGCTCAGAGGTAAGTTGTTGAGCTTTAGAACTTTCAGTATTCTGCTTTAACTCAAAACTGCTCTTAGAGGTAGAAGGTTCTGCATAGGGATCATTACATTTAAGCGATGATTCCTCGGGTATGCATTCACTATTGATTCTTTCAGTTTCTAGTCTAGTGTGACAAGAATGTTCAATCTCTTTCTCTCGACAGACATTAAGATACTTTCCGGATCATATCCACATTTATCTTCGTCAGCCATATTCTTTGTTTTTGGATCACAATTCTCCTTTTCTTTAGAGAAGCACAAGATCCATCAGTAGAATCCTTGGAAGATTCAACACCTTCAGAATTTTTACTTTCACTTATTACCCTTTCAACTGTACAGCTTTTACGAATATTGCCTTCTTTCTTGTAGGCTAGGTCAATTAAGTCTTTGTTTTCCTGCACAGGAGTAGCACTTCCATCTTTTTGACTGAAGCCACCTAAGGCTGACTTGTGTTTGTTACAGTCAGTAGCATTACTTTGAGAGGCAATATCACAAATGTTTTCTACACAGACCTCACTATTTTCTCCAATAGCATGGGAAAAGATTTCTCCATTTCTTGTTTTGTTTTTAATTTCTTCCTTTGTATCCTTCTCACTTGTAGTGTCTATATTTCTGGAAGTGGCTAAGCAGCTACCATTTTCAGGAACATGTAAATCACTGTAAGTCTCACACTTATTGCTATTCCCAAGATTTGTACTAAGTGTAGTACTCAAGGTTCTACACCTATCTTGTGATTTTAGATTGCATTTACGGCTATTACCTACAATTTCTTTTTTTTCTACAATTTGTAGATTCTTATTCGATTGTAAATGCTCCTTTTTTCTAGGTCTTCCTCGCCTACGAGGGGTCGCAGTTTCTGTGCTTTTAATTAAGTTTCTTGAGTTGACAAGGGTGCAAGGTCAATTATTTCAGGCGAAGCTGCAAGGGGAAGTTTAGAAGCAATTTCTGCAGTAGTTTTGACAGCACTACTTACTACAGTACAAATTCTCGCAACTTCAGTATGTTCACCTCCACCTCCTGCAGGGGAAGCATCTCTTAGAGATCTACCTTTTTTTCTCTTTGCACTGAGAGACAATGCTTTAGCTTCCTTGTTAGTCTGAAAAGAAAGGCATAAATATGATCAAGATTTAATTAATAAACCACAGGAATACGATTGACAGACGATACACAACTTTTTTAGTTGGACTAAATGCAATGATAAAAAGTATATACAAATAATGAAAAACATTCCATAAATACTGCATTAAAAAAATAAAAAAAATAAAACCTAATATAGGGACAGTCAAATCAAAGATAACAACAATAACAAGAACTAACAAGGAACAACTACTTCGTTTGTGTTCTTTTTAGTCAGTAATTAGACCTATAGCTTAGTTTTGGTGTTATAGGATACTTTACAACAACTTATATTAACTATAACATGTGATTCTCCAAATGAAGCATCTTTTTTTTGTCTCGATTCAATCAAGAAGAAAAAATCAACAGCGGGCAACACGTGTGCAGCGTTGTGTACAAGAGTTGGAAACCTATAAAAAATCATTATATAGATAACTTACGGCTTATCCCCCACCCTGCCTCCAGATCGGTTAGTAAGTGTATTCTTGTGAAAGAACTGCTTATGACTGTACTAAAACTCATCCTTTTCTTCGAAACTAGCATTTTTTCTAAGAACGCTGATACCACTTCAGTATGCGGGCAGCTTATCTTCTCCAGTGCCCATCAATCCAGAACACACCGATGATGGGACAACTTTTTTAATACGAGTATACTGCTTTCTCGACACTGCTTTTACAACATTTCAGAACACTCAACAAATTACATTTTTTTTTTTTGGGGGGGGGGATTTTAAGAGTGCAAAGCGTAAAGTGTCAAACAGTATCTACCACTGGGGAACTTTCCCAGTAACAAGAAGTTTCTATTCAAACTTGACAAAAATCATTATATAGATAACTTACGGCTTTATCCCCCACCCTGCCTCCAGATCGGTAAGTAAGTGTATTTTTGTGAAAGAACTGCTTATGACTGTACTAAAACTCATCATTTTCTTCGAAACTAGCATTTTTTCTAAGAACGCTGATACCACTTCAGTATGCGGGCAGCTTATCCTCTCCAGTGCCCATCAATCCAGAACACACCGATGATGGGACAACTTTTTTAATACGAGTATACTGCTTTGTCGACACTGCTTTTACAACATTTCAGAACACTCAACAAATTACATTTTTTTGGGGGGGGGGGGGGGGGGGGTTTTTTTTGGGGGGGGGGGATTTTAAGAGTGCAAAGCGTAAAGTGTCAAACAGTATCTACCACTGGGGAACTTTCCCAGTAACAAGAAGTTTCAATTCAAACTTGACAAAAATCATTATATAGATAACTTACGGCTTATCCCCCACCCTGCCTCCAGGTCGGTTAGTAAGTGTATTTTTGTGAAAGAACTGCTTATGACTGTACTAAAACTCATCCTTTTCTTCGAAACTAGCATTTTTTCTAAGAACGCTGATACCACTTCAGTATGCAGGCAGCTTATCCTCTCCAGAGCCCATCAATCCAGAACACACCGATGATGGGACAACTTTTTTAATACGAGTATACTGCTTTCTCGACACTGCTTTTACAACATTTCAGAACACTCAACAAATTACATTTTTTTGGGGGGGGGATTTTAAGAGTGCAAAGCGTAAAGTGTCAAACAGTATCTACCACTGGGGAACTTTTCCCAGTAACAAGAAGTTTCAATTCAAACTTGACAAAAATCATTATATAGATAACTTACGGCTTATCCCCCACCCTGCCTCCAGATCGGTAAGTAAGTGTATTTTTGTGAAAGAACTGCTTATGACTCTACTAAAACTCATCATTTTCTTCGAAACTAGCATTTTTTTTCTAAGAACGCTGATACCACTTCAGTATGCGGGCAGCTTATCCTCTCCAGTGCCCATCAATCCAGAACACACCGATGATGGGACAACTTTTTTAATACGAGTATACTGCTTTCTCGACACTGCTTTTACAACATTTCAGAACACTCAACAAATTACATTTTTTTTTTTTGGGGGGGGGGGGGGGATTTTAAGAGTGCAAAGCGTAAAGTGTCAAACAGTATCTACCACTGGGGAACTTTCCCAGTAACAAGAAGTTTCAATTCAAACTTGACAACAATTTTCCAATAGGTGGTAAGATTTAAGTTTTTGCGAACAGAAATGGCCATATTAAAGCTAATCGATAGCCAGGACTTCAAAAATGTATTTCCTACAGATTTTTTACTGATCAACTCAACACGTGATGCCTTCCCATTCATGGAAATGTTGCAGTTGTTACTGCTTCTAGGCAGCTGCCCACTACAAACACGTTCTATCTACTCTCTTCAAATGAGCAACTGTATATGTATTAATGTATTTATTTATAAGCTTTTTCTTGAAAATGGCTCCATATTTTTTTTCTTTTTTTTTGAAAATTGGTACCCTGGGATTTTCTAGCCGCATAAAACAATGTAGATAGGTCACGAGTTTTGAGAAAATTCGTACATATCCTTAATTTTTGTGTGCAGGGGGGGATCATGTGAATGACGCCATATTCACATACATTTGAACATGAATTACATCATTTCCCCCAGGAGTGGTCATATCGTATTTAGTATCCATGGCGCGTGCAAAATTACACAAGATGCCAGATGCCAGGCATGGAACAAAATCACATTGAATTGCAAAGGAAAATGTTGCCCAACGAAATCTGCTGTTAGAAGACAAGGCAAAATTACAATGGAATGAAGTTTTAGTTTAGTGTGCACGAGTCTGTGAAAGAATTGTATTCACGCCAAAACTACTTAATTCATTTGAAATTGCTGATTTTTTCACCCAGAATGATGAAGTTTTATTTTAGCGTGTGCAAAGATACACAGGAAGGAGAAAATGAATTCACACCTGAATTTCTTAACCATCCTGGAGTGACGTCACTATTGTACACATTCAAAGAGCAAAAATTACCTAATTTTTCCCCAGGGGTGGCCGTATCGCTTTTAGCATCTATGACGCATGCACAACTAAAAAAAAATGACCCCAAACAGCTAAAGAAAAAAAGCATGGAACAAGAAACAGCAGAAAATCACATTGAATTGCTAACGAACACGTTGCACAATAAAATCTGGGGTTCGAAAATAAAGCAAAGTTATAATATAATGAAGGAACGTGTTAGTTCATCGTGTGTGAGTCTGTGAGGGATAAACAGGAAGGAAAGACATCACAGAAGCACACGTGCAAAATTACACAAGAAACGTGTTTAGTACAAGGAACGTGTTATTTTACTGTCTGTAAAAGATAAACAAGAAGGAGGAATTGAGTTCACATTAGAATTTCTTAATTCAACTGAAATTACCGATTTACCACCCTATGACTTGAAAGTAAAAAATAAAACGAAGATTATGTCAATACGTAATTCAGATATTCCGAGGGCATAGGCATCATTGCCGTTATCATTTTGCTGTTTTTCGTCTGCTGAAACTCTTATATTTCTCTAGGATATTCGAACATTAGCTGTATTTTTTCCCAGGCTTTACCTAGATCTTTTTTCTATGATGAAACAACTACTTAACGTTTGGCTTCAACGGATCTAATTTTTGACAAAAAAAAAAGTTCACTACAGTTGCATAATCTTCATATAATGATTAATATTTGCACTTTACCTATATTAAGAATATACCAAACACAAATCCTCCCTGCTTTCTACTACTCTGGTGGGGAAAAGATATTATTGTATCATCAGAAATACACACATCAAAAGGCACCAATCCACAAAGATTTTTAGGCATTTTTTTTATCTTTAATTATTTTTTTTTGTAATAAAAAAATACAAAGAAAAGGTATTTTTCCAAAATCTAGCGGACCAGTGGAAACACTCCCCTCCCCCACACATTGATACCCCTGCACAAAAATAAAATAATAAAAACTACTACTTACTTCTTGGATACCATTGTCCTTAATAACAGAGTCCCGCACCACAGATAAAGGAAGGGGCGTCATCATCCTCTTCCTCAAAACCGTAGAAGAAACTTCGTTTTTTTTTCCACCTTTGTCTCTGATTCGCATCGAAACTCTCTTGGAGAGACCATTGCTGCTTCTTTATGAGGTAACACATTTGAAACTGGGGATTTTGATTTGGTAAACAGCGTGGACCTCGCTTGCCTAGTGATCCTACTTGATTTTCTGCTAGCTTCTGAATGTGAAGTCTCTACTTTTGGTCGCTTATTGGGTGGTTCAACTATTCTGTTTTGTCTCTTCTTCTTGCTCCTTCGGAGTTCTTCAAGACTTTTCTCTTCTGCTAAATAAAAAAATATTGAATATAATAACAGTTAGAAGTAGGCAATAAAATCAGATTTGTGTTAACAGTTGAAAAAATCAGATTCATTTCTCAATTCATGGTTAAATAAGGCATCAACACTTATAGTGGTTTTGCATTGGCTAAATCGGCATATCCTATTGATTTCATAGGATAAAATAGATAATCTGAACTAAGTCTAACTACCTAATATTAGCTCCAGCAAAAAAAAGAGTTCACTTTGAGAGCTTAGACCAGTCAAAATTACATTTGAGGACTTGTTTAGTCAAGTTCAATGTTTACCATTGATTGAATGTCGTAGTTGCTAACCCATCAAAAAATTAAAAATGGTAGGCTATATAACAAAAATAATTTTCTCTTTAACAAAAAAAAAACCTCTGTTGAAATTCGGTAACAAGACATAATCTTGGAGGGTTTCAATCATACTGTTTATAGCTTGTATGTCATTAAGATGTATTGCTAATATGTATTACCCCATTGATGTTTTGTGGTGTATTTGCTTGGTTTCTATGATTTTTTTTTTTTTTTTGTGCTTCTTTACAGTGCGTCATTAGCTTCTTTACATTTTTGCTTCCTTTTTCATTTTCTCTTGTTATCATATTTTCACACAGTTCTTCCTTCCCTCTGGTTTAATATTTTTGCTTGTTTTCTTCTTCCCGCGTGATTTTATTTTGATGACAGCTAACGAATCTTCTTCATTCAAGTACGTGAATGACCCATACCGAACTGAGGATATACTTAAAGCACAGAGTGGTCACGATATTGACCCACCGCTTATTAATCTAAAATCTCTTCGGAGAAGCTCGTATATTCTGCCGGCCCAGATTCCACCAAGTCAATCATTATGTCTATGGTCATGGAAGTAGACCCCGGTGCCGCGCCGATGAGGGAAGACTGGCGACGCTGGGGCCAAAAAACAGCGCGCCGCGCCGCCGGCGCGATCAATGTTGACCGCAAACATTAATGTTTTCATCAGTCTTTCTCAAATCACAGCTTAAATTTACAACAGATTCGAGCCTATTCATGAGTTCAAAACTTCACAAGTCACTGGCTGGAAACTGGTCTTCGTCGTTATTCATCAAGAGAAGTAGAAATCTGGTAGAAAGAACGAAATGGCTGTGGCGTTTCAGAAACCCTAACATAATAGTTGAAGTATCTATTAGCTATGTATTCTTAACATAAATAATTATCAAAATTAGTAGTGTTTTAACATCGAGCATTACTGCCTACAAAACTTCAAATACCGTATCACAAAATTCGTCAGTTATCTGGGCAAAAACTTTGAATATAAGTTTAAACTTAGATGCTTAATTTTTTTTTTTCAGAATCCTCTTTGCCTTTAGCTGTTTTGTCACCTTTAAAACAGTTGAAATGGGCGACTCTGATATTGATTGTTTTTTTTTTTTTTTTTTTTGCTCTTTTGGATTCCTAAAAAGCCTTCCTTGTATTAAAAACTGTTTTTATAATAACACAATTTTTTTAAAAAAAATACATTTTAAAGTTTTTTTTGGCTTCTTTATAGAATGTCATGTAGGCTAAGGCTGAACTGCTGCTTTTTTTATTGCTTTTGGCTGCTCTTTTGGATATTATTCATTTTTTCTTTTGGGGATTCATTCCAAATTATAAACTCATAAATACCTAATATCAGCTAAATTATAAAACTGCATCTAAAAGGAGTAAATTTATCAAATTGAAAAATACATGATGAACACTTCACGTGAGAACACTTCAATTACACTGAAACAAAAACCCTTAATGGTTTATTCGATATGAAGAAAAAAAATGAAGTGCCAACTATTTTCTTAGGTAAAAAAAAAGCTCATCCGTTTTAAAATATAATTAAATGAAATAATATGCAGACTGAAGGAGCTCCAAAAAGATGTTAAGATTCTCTTCCTAGTTCGTCGCTTTTAATCCAAGCAAAATGTTAGGAGACTTGGTATCAGTTATTGAGTTTAAGCTTTGATTTCCAAATGCTCACAAAAATTACCAAATTTAAGAAAGTCACAACAATAAGTCACCTGTGGTCAAAATACTCAAAGACTCCTTTTTGATCCCCACCAGGCTCAAAGCTTCTGCTATGGTCATATCAATGGAAATCTCCAAAGAGTTTCTTTTTAAAATAGCTTTCAAGCGTAATTAGGGGTATTTAGCCTTTTTTTTTACTTTTCTTCAAAGCTTTGAAAAAAGTGTTTCTAATGTTCCAAATGTTACAATTGTTACATTTGTGCATATTTTTGGTCATCATTTGTGGGGTGATAGAATTTTCTAAACCACTGTAGATACGTAAGAACGTTGCAACATCTAGTACCCTGAGGTCATAAGACTGTCAAAGACTCCTCCTTGAACCTCCAAATTGAAAGCTTTTATTATGACCTGACCTTTTAATGCAAGTTGGTCACTGGACCAAGGGTGCCATTGTCACTCGAGCGCAACGTTAGGTGGGGATGTTGATGTCGCTTTCGTCACACCAATTCGTTTTAGTGTAAATCTGCCTGGTGCTTATGAATGAATGTTTTCAAAGCAAACTCGTTTCATCAATAAGAAAAAAACGGGTTGGATGCATGCGTCCCTTTCCCTTTGGACGATAAAACTATACAAGTGCTGTATCAAGTATAACTCACGAAAATCTTGTTAATTTTTGTCAACTTTTCAACTTTTTGGCATCCCTGCTTTCAATAAAAAAAAAATCAAGGTACTATCACATAAATATAATAACTCCCTATGCCCTCCCACCCTCTGGATACCATCTTGATAGGATACCGTCTTTTTGCTTTAAATAACAAAAAATAATTAACTTATTGGCATCCCTGCTTTAAAAAAATCGATGTATTATAATTTAAATATGATAGTTCCCTACCCCCTTCCCTACCCCCACCCTCCCCCCCAACCCCCCCCCCCCTCTGGATACCACCTTGATAGGATGCCGTCTCTGTTTTAAATTAAAAAAAAAAAAAAACTTTCTGGCATCCCTACTTTCAAAAAAAAAAGATTCGAGATATTATCATTTAAATGTAATACATCCCTAACCCCCCCCCCTGGATACCACCTTGATAGGATACCGTCTCAGCTTTACATTAAAAAAATAATTTACTTAATAATTAACTAGGTCATTATATGGTTCAAAAAACACGAGCGCGCTGCCTAAGTAAAGAACGATGTGGGCACAATGTGTTTTTTTTTTCTCCATAAACGGGAACTTCGTATCGAAGGAGTTGTCGTAGAAAGTTCGAAAAGGGCTCATTCGATTGCAAATTGGAGTGGCTAGTGCCCTTTTTAATAGTCGAAAGTGATTGGAGGGCAACTAGCACCCCCAACGACCCCATCATTCCCCCAAACACACCCAATCAAAATTTTGAGATAGCCATTTTGTTCAGCGTAGTTGATTTCCAGATAGAAAATCTTTTTGAGGACGACACTCTCCCACAACCCTCGGGGCAAGGGTTTTAAGCTATACCCTGGGGGCATATAAGGTTTTTATAGAAGGCGTTGTCGTAGAAACTTCAAAAAAGGCTCATTCGATTGGAAATTCAAAGGGCTAGTGCCCTTTTTAATAATCAAAAGTGATTTGAGGGCAACTAGCCCCATCCCCCCCCCCACTCCCATCATTCCCCCAGATAGAAAAATATGTTTTTGAGGAGGACACTCCCCCATAACCCTCGGGGCAAGGGTTTTAAGTTATGCCCTGGGGGCATATAAGGTTTTTATAGAAGGGGTTGTCGTAGAAACTTCAAAAAAGGCTCATTCGATTGGAAATTCAAAGGGCTAGTGCCCGTTTTAATAGTCTAAAGTCATTGGAGGGCAACTAGCCCCCCCCCCCCCCCCCCCCCCCCGCGCCCATCATTCCCCCAAACACATCCAATCAAAATTTTGAGATAGCCATTTTGTTCAGCGTACTTGATTTCCAGATACAAAATATGTTTTTGAGGAGGACACTCTCCTACAACCCTCGGGGCAAGGGTTTTAAGTTATGCCCTGGGGGCATATAAGATTTTTATAGAAGGAGTTGTCGTAGAAACTTCAAGAAAGGCTCATTCGATTGGAAATTCAAAAGACTAGTGCCCTTTTTAATAGTCGAAAGTGATTAGAGGGCAACTAGCCCCCCCCCCCCCCAACGCCCATCATTCCCCCAAACACATCCAATCAAAATTTTTGAGATAGCCATTTTGTTCAGCGTAGTTGATTTCCAGATAAAAAAATATGTTTTTGAGGAGGACACTCCCCCAAAACCCTCGGGACAAGGGTTGTAAGCTATGCCCTGGGGGCATATAAGGTTTTTTATAGAAGGCGTTGTCATAGAAACTTCAAAAAAGGCTCATTTGATTGGAAATTCAAAGGGCTAGCGCCCTTTTTAATAGTTGAAAGTGATTGGACGGTAGCTAACCCCAATCTCACGCCCACCTTTTTCCCAAACACATCCAATCAAAATTTTGAGATAGCCATTTTGTTCAACGTAGTTTAAAGTTCTGGAAATTAGGTCTTTGAGGATGACAACCCCCTCACAGCCCTCAGGACAAGGATTGTAAGTTATGCCCTGAGGGCATATAAAGTTTTTTATAGGAAGCGCTGTCGTAGAAACTTCAAAAAGGGCTCATTCGATTAGAAATTGAAATGGCTTGTGCCCTTTTTTAATAGTCGAAAGTAATTGGAAGGCAACTAACACTCCTTCCACGACCACCATTTCCCCAAACACATCCAATCAACATTTTGAAATATCCATTTTGTTCCATGCAGTTAAAGTTCAGGAAATTATACTTTTGAGCAGGACACTCCCCTCACAGTCTTCAGAGCAAGGGTTATAAGTTATGCCCAGGGGGCATATAAGGTTTTTACTGAACGCGTTACCATTTCCCCAAACATATCCAATCAAAATTTTTAGATAGTCATTTTGTTCCACGCAGTTTAAAGTTCAGGAAATTATACCTTTGAGCAGGACACTCCCCCTACAGTCTTCAGGGCAAGGGTTATAAGTTATGCCCTGGGGGCATATAAGGTTTTTATTGAAATGTTTGTCGCAGAAACTTGAAAAAGGGCTCATTCGATTGGAAATTCAAAGGGCTAGTGCCCTTTTTAATAGTCAAAAGTGATTTGAGGGCAACTAGCCCCCCTCTCACGCCCACCTTTTCCCCAAACACATCTAATAAAAATTTTTAGATAACCATTTTATTCAACGCAGTTGAAAGTTTTAGAAATTAGGTCTTTAAGGATGACAACCCATCCCCCCCACAACCCTCAGGGCAAGGAATTTAAGTTATGCCCTGGGAGCATGTAAGGTCTTTATTTGAAATTGATCTTGTAAAAATATCCAAAAGGGCTCATTCAATTGAAAATTGAAAGAGCTATTGCCCCTTTAATAGTCGAAAGTGATTGAAGCGCAACTAACCCCCCCTCTAACGCCTACCATTTCCCCAAACACATCCAATCAAAATTTTGAGATATCCATTTTGTTCAACGTATTCGAAAGTTCTAGAAATTAGGTCTTTTAGGATGATAACCACCCCATCAGACCTTTCAGTGCAAGGGTTGTAAGTTATGCCCTGGGGGCATATAAGGTTTATATAGAAAGTTGTTGTAGAAATTTCAAAAGGGGCTCATTTGATTGGAAATTGAAATTGCCCTTTTTAATAGTCGAAAGGAGTGGAGAGTAATTAACCCCCCTCTTACGCCCTCCATTTCCCCAAACACATTCAATCAAAGTTTAGAGATAACCGTTTTGTTCAACGTAGTTGAAAGTTCTGGAAATTATGTATTTAAGGATGACAAACCCCCCAGAGTCCCCAGGGTGAAGGTTGTAAGTTATGCCCTGGGGGCATATAAGGTATTTAATGATAGAGTTGTCGTAAAAACTTCAAAAGGGGCTCATTCAATTGGAAATTGACAGGGCTAGCGCCCTTTTTAATAGCTGTAAGTGATTGGACGGTAACTAACCCCTCTCTCACGCCTACCATTCCCCTTAACACATCCAATCAAAATTTTCAGATAGCCATTTTGTTCAACGTATTAGAAAGTTCTGGAAATTAGGTATGTGAGGATGAACCCCCCCCCCCAGCCCTAAGGGCGAGGGTTTGTAAGTTATCCCCTGGGGGCATATAAGGTTTTTATTAAAAAGCGTTGTCGTAGAAACTTCAAAAGGGCTCATTGATTGGAAATTGAAAGGGCTAGTGCCTTTTTAATAGTTGAAAGTGGTTGGAGAAAGACTAACGCCCCTCTCACGCCCACCATTTTCCCAGACACATCGAATCAAAATTTTGAGATAGCCATTTGTTTAACGTAGTTGATAGTTCTGGAAATTAGGTCTTAGAGGATGACAACCACCCTCACAGCCCTTAGGTTAAGAGTTGTAATTTATGCCCTGGAACATATAAGGAAGCGTTGTCGTAAAAACCCAAAATGGGCTCATTCGATTGGAAATCGAAAGACCTAGTACCCTTTTTAATAGTCGAAAGTGATTGGACGGCTTGACATTTTTATAGTAAAGATCGATGAGGGTATAATGTATAATTTTTTTTGTTGTTGTTTAGACCAGGGCACTTTGTATCGAAGGAGATGTAGTGGGAACTTCAAAAAGGGCTCATTCGATTGAAAATAGAAAGGGTTGATGCCCTTTTTTAATAGCCGAAAGTGATTGGAGGAAAAACTAATTATTCCCCTCCCACGCCCACCCTCCCATTTGACTTTTATGTTTAAAAACTAAATGTTGCCATAAGATTAAATCAAAATGCACTGTGTTAATGCTAATTCCCAATAAGGCATCTCAGCAGTATCCCAAGAACGACTGAGGGTTTTATGTTCAAACTTTTGGGGCTGCTTCTGCTCTTAAAATTTAACCAAATCAATAAACCAAATTTTAACCTTAAAATTTAACCAAATCAAAATTAACCAAATCAAATCAAAATCAAAGAAAGTAAACAGATTTTTTTTGCGAATGGTATCAAGTTTTCCATTTCAGGTCAAATAGACGAGTTATGAAACTAAATTAAACACTTCTATTTGTGTCCAGATTTTTAAGAGGGTGTATGTTGATAAAAACATTAGTTTTTTTTTTCAGTAAAGTGCAAATTTTGTTCTGGCCCTGGGAAGGCATAGGGGTTTTGCGCGATTTCGTGGGAACTTCGAAAGGGGCTCATTCGATTGAAAATAGAAAGGGCTAGTGCCCTTTTTAATAGTCGAAAGTGATTGGAGGACAACTAATTCCCCTTCCACACCCACCCTCCCATTTGCCCATTATGTTTAAAAAACTAAATGTTGCCTTAAGATTAAATCAAAATGCACTGTGATAATGCTAATTCCCAATAATGCATCTCAGCAGTATCCCAAGAACGACTGAGTGTATTATGTTCAAACTTTCGGGGCTACTTCTGCTCTTAAAATATAAACCCAATCAAAATAGTGTAAGTGTATCCAAGCTATCAAAGAAAGTAAACATTTTTTTTGCGAATGGTATCAAGTTTTTCCATTTCAGGTCAACTAGAGGAGGTATGAAAACTAAATTAAACAGTACTATTTGTGTCCAGATTTTTAAAAGGGTGTATTTTGTTAAAAATTGCTGAAAATTTTTCTCCAGCATACAAATAGCAGGCCAAACTATAAAGTCTTAAAAAACGAAAAGATTTAAAGCATTATTTTCTTTTTCCCTGAAAAGACTATGTCAATATAAAACGAACAGAAATTAATTAAAAACAACTTTTTCCACAAAATAAGTTTTTCAAAGAAAAGTAAAGAACTCCATTAAACAAAAAATGAGCAAAAATAAAATCAAATAATCTATCAAGCGTGAAACTACCACAAATCAGTATTGATAAATAAATGAAACCCAAAACGAACAGAAATTACAATAAATAACCGAGTCAAACTCAAAACAAGCAGAAATTAACATAAGTTGGGCGCAAAACCCCTATGCCTTCCCAAGGCCAGAACAAAATTTGCACTTTACTGAAAAAATACAAATAAATGTGCATTGTCAGTCTAATATAGATATACTGATATTTAGTAATCAAAACTTTAATATTATTTGATTTATCTAAGTTATAAAAGTAAAAACATTAATTTTTCTTCAGTAAAGTACAAATTTTGTTCTGGCCCTGGGAAGGCAAAGGGTTTTGCGCCCCAACTTATGCTAATTTCTGCTCGTTTTTGAGTTTGACTCGGTTATTTACTGTAATTTCTGTTCGTTTTGGGTTTCATTTATTTATCGATACTGATTTGTGGTAGTTTCACGCTTGGTATATTATTTGATTTTATTTTTGCTCATTTTTTGTTTAATGGAGTTCTTTATTTTTCTTTGAAAAACTTGTTTTGTGTGGAAAGTTTTTTTTTTAATTAATCTAATTAAAAACGGAGCCCACACAAAAGCCAAATTAGGCCAGTAGCCTATGAGAAATCGCAAAATACCCAGACAATGAACAAGTTCCAATGGGGGGCCCTGGGTCTATCAATATATTTCAATGGTTTCCCAGGGAATTTTATATCATTTTCTTCCGTCTCCACTTTAAATGAAAAAAAAAAATTATCATTTTGGCATCCCTCCTTTAAGTAAAAAAAGAGGTATTATCATTTAAAAATGATAGCCCCCCCCCCCCCCCCCCTTCCTATAGGAACTAATTTACAATTTTATATGAATCATATTTTTGAGGTAACTTCAGTTTCAATCTTTAATTCCCCAACCTTGTACATAGCTTAGTCTATAGCTGAATTTTGTCTCAATAGGTTTTTTTTTTTGGGGGGGGGGGGGTAAAAATTTTTCAGAAAGAAGATTTTATTTTCTCTAATATATCAGGCGTTCAACAATTGAGTATTAAACATTAAGAAAATCTTATTTAAAAACAGCAAAAGAAAAAAAAATCTGCAAACTTACAATTCAGCTGTAGAAACAATCTGTCGGCTATCAATTTCAAAATCCAACTGAAGGCTGAATCTGGATAGTAGTGAATACGTTCTATAATTCTATTCAACTTGAAAACAAAATTCTTGACTACGAATGATGTAAGAAATAGCAATTGGGAAACTGCATTCGAAATGATTTAAACTCATTTCATAAAGACGATGCTTTTTTTGTCAACATATGAAGAACTGTGGATATTGTAACATTTGCAATTGCATATATTGCATCTGCCTGGTCCTTTTGCAAAGTAAAAAAAAGAGACGAAAATTAACGAAAAGAGAGTAGTGAAGAATTATGGTATGCAAAGTAATATTTGGGAGGGAAAGTCACTGGTGATAAATCGCTAGGGGTGGCACCGTGATTGTGTGATTTTCGGGGATTCGGGGAACTGAATTTTTTTTTCGGGGTGACGCATAGATTTTCGGGGAACTACTCACAAATTCGAGGATAGTGCAAGCCCTGCTTGATTTCTAATCAGGAAAATCGAAATACTAAACCACACAAGAAAGAAAAGCTCCGACTTTGCGGTTGACACAATAAAGAATTGCCGCAAAATTAATTTAAAGTCAACCGAACGCCGCCGCCTCTGTTGGTGGTGGCACGCCGGCGACGCACCGTTGGCGTAGCGACACTTCGGCGACAGTCAACCGGGCTTCTCGTCGGCGGCGTTCGGTTGATACGCCGGCGCGGTGCCGGGGTCTACATGGAAGTTTCACCTAACTACAGGTTATCTTGATATTTTGATGTTTCTTGATGATTACGGTAATATTGATATTATGGGGTTGTGTGGAACGTTGTGGATTCAGACCAATCTCTATCGTTGTTTGCTTTTTCAGGCTGCGAGCTGAAGGCTCAAAATAAGAACCGTGGTGGTCTAAGATTTTTGGTAAAAAAAAAAGAATATAAATTATTTGATTAGAGACGGTTTAACAGTCCAGAATGTAAGTAAGTTTAAAAGCATTTGCTTCAAAGCAGAAGTTAGAAAGTAAAAATTAATAATTAGCATAGTGTTTAAGCTGCCCAGTATTCTTCAAGAGTAATTCCTTGAAGGGTTTGATAAGTTGGTGTTGGGAGTGTCTTTTAGTAGATTGGATTCTCTATATGCATGGGCGATTTTCTATTCGACCTTTTAGATTCAAAGAGTAACCAGCACGCCACGAAAGCTAAAAAAGCTAAAAAAAAAAAAAAAAAAAAAAAAAAGGAAAATGCGACACCAAAAAAGGGAAACCTACATGAATCCGGGGTGGAGTTAAGAGCTGAGATTCAGAGCGACACGTCAGAGGCTTATGAAAAATTCTGTTCAATAATTCTGTAGATATATGATAGAACATGTCCCATAAAACACTTTGGGATGAAAAGGATGTTCCACGAAAACCAAGGATGAATACTGAGATTATACAGGAAATCGTAAGTAGGAATTTATCGTACGAAAATTACCTCAAAACAGAAAAGAGGGCGATCCGGCAGAATTCAAGATTATTTGTATTACATGCAATAAAATAAACACACTAAGAAAAAAAGTATCTTGATTTACAGTTCAATGAAACAAAAAGGCAACACAAAAAGAAACTCGGAACATCATTAGTGAGCTCAGTGTTGAAAAAGGAAAAGTTGTGTGTCCCTATCAATTCAAGTGAAGGGTCCTACCATTAGTGAACCGGTTCACGCAGCTGAACATTTTGCTCAGTGCTTCTCAAAAATCGATTGTACAGTCCAAAAGGAAAATGAAAATGAGCAGAGCGCAGTCACTTAGTAGTCCCGAGTTTCAAGACCAAAGGGATGAAGGACTTATCTTCCAGTTGGAGAGATGCAAAACTGAATTATAGGTTAAAACCGTATAAAAAAACGGTTTAAGCGGTTGACCAGCAGGGTAAAAGACACTCAAAATAAAGCTTTGAATTCTACTGGAAATCAATCTCCGTACTTTCAAGTCAGTTCTGGTTGTTTTCCAAGATGCTTGGAAAATGGTTCTTATAAGCCGTACTAAAACTGGTCTATCTAACATGGTTTCTCGTGTTGCTACTTCTTTTTCGGATATAGGCCTTTCTCTTAATGTAGATAAATGTGAATTTCCTCCTTTTAATACAAATTCTAGTACTCCCCTTCGTTGTAGTGGCTTTACTACCCTTCTCGTAGATTCTCTTCGATGGCTTGGTATTTCTATTACTAATAGTCTTCCATGCTTGCGCCAGCGCACTGTCTCCGACATTAATAAGAAAATTCGATAAGGATATGCTAAGATTGTTGCCAATAGAGGTAGATATAATGAACTTGCGTTGACCAAGCTCTACTCAACTTTTTGTGACCATTCAATACTTTTTGCTTCTGGAATTTTCCCCTTCTTAAGAAAAAAGAATCCGGATTAATTATTTTAGATTTTGTAAATTTTTGTTGTTTCTTCCACCTTGGACTAAAAACCGGGTTCTTATTAACACATTCCTTGTTCCTGATATTAGGCCTACTGTAAAAACTGGAAGTACTACACAGAAAACTTTCAAATACCGCTTGTATCCGTTATCTCTGCACCACCACCTTATCAGGTTTTTTCAGTCGTAAGTTATTTTTCCTTAATTTGTTTGTTTGTTTTTCTCTCTTTGGTTACTCCACACCTTTTAGTATTGTAAAGAGTATTATGATAACAATAATGACAGCTTGTGTCCATATTCCTCTATATTACTACTTACTAGATTCTGCAAGTTGTGATTTTTTTTTCTTCTTCTTCTTTTTCTCCTTCTTTCATGTTATTTCTCTTTTGTTTTAGTGTCTTTTATATTTTAAGTGTTACTCTATAAACTGTTTCCTTCGACTTGTACATTGATTTGTGTTTTTCTTATGTGTTTTTCTTCGTGTTACTCCACGTATTATACCTTTGTATAGCGTGGGTAAAAAATAAATAATAATAATAATTACCGTATCTATCAGCAACTAATGATAAATATAGATTGCTAAGTGATGCATAACTTGGTTTCCGAAAATGCCTTTCAACCACCCGTCCAGTTCAGTATCTTTGTGATTTTTTCAACAAATATTTGCGGTCGGTAAAAAAAAAAAAAAAACTTGCTGTTTTGGCAGATTTTAAGAAGACATTTAATGCAAAGATTGGAGACCTTGGGAATTAAAGGTTTACGTTTGAATTGGGTAGTGTCTTTTTTAAAAGGAAGATCTACTCAAGTTCTTCTTAATGACGTTGTTCCTAGTCCTCAATTGATCGATCGTGGTGTTCCTCAAGATTCGGTTTTGGGTCTGGCCTTAGTTTAGGTTGCGTGTATACTTTGAAGTTTTATCTCCCTGGCACTTATTTTACATCGTTCGCGGATGACAACGCAAGATAACTTTTTAGTCCATCTGTTGATGACCTTGTTTGTACAGTTAATTATGTTTAAGTGAATTCCATTTATTCAAAAATCTGAGGAAATTAACAGTTAGCATGAAAGAAACCAATTTTATGGCTTTTAGTATGACAAGAAAACTAGTTGATCTTAGTGGTAGATTTTTATTATCTGGCATCTCCGTGCAACAGGTTTATACATAGAGTTTTTACCTTCATTACAAAGACTCAAACATTGTTTGCCAAACCGAGTTATATTCCTTTTTTATTGTGCAATTATTAATCCTTATTGGCTAGCAGCTTTTATTTAGATTTTAAACATGTGCAATTCAACAGAATAAGGTTATATACTTGATTGGTGGTTATGCTACAAATAAAAAAAACACAGTGCATGTTTCAAGAAGATAAAAGTGCGGGATGTAGGGCAACTCAATTCATAACGCTGTGTTTACTTACCAATGTCTTAATGAGTTGTCACCTTCAGTGTGTTTTAAAGCAAAAGAAGGAAAAATCATCCTTTGGCCTCAGGTGAGATTATGCACAACATTAAAAATGTCAGTGTCAACATAAAAACTGCAAAAGTTAAACCCGTACCATATTCTTGCTATAAACTGAGGATTTCTAGGTGTTTGCTATGTTACACCCACTAGTCTACTGCAACTATGATGAAGGGAGCAATATCAACAGACCTTCAGTATTCTTGGAATGGTGAACACATGTTTGTTGCCAACTATGTGGGCCTCAAAGCTATACAGGTTGTACATGATGCGTATTCAATATCAATAGATCTACCTATTTTAATCAACCATCTTGATTAATTCATGTAACTTTCAACATTAACGCCCTTTTGAACTTCTTGGCACATTTGTAATTAATGTAAGTTATTAAGATTTCAAACTTGATATAATTTATTAAAACAAGAAATTATATTAACCAAATTTGCTCCACCACTTTAGAACAAGACTTGTGTTTCAGTTTTTATCAATAGGTTATATAAGCCTTAAAAGCTGTCTATTCTTATGGGCTGTTTTACAATTAAAGAAATACAAAGCATTTTCTTATCTTCATCTATGGCCTGCCATTCATCTCATCCAGGCATTCTAAAAAAATTACTGTAAATAAATTGGAATCCATGGAAAATGCACAGTACAGACAGCATTGATGAAACATTCTCATGGAGATTGACCAAAGCAACAATGGTTTCCTTTCTATAGAAGCAGCAAATACACAAGTGCTTTTAACATTACTTTTGTTCCTGTATGATACAGCAGGCCATCATTTATATATATATATATATATATATATATATATATATATATATATATATATATATATATATATATATATATATATATATATATATATATATATATATATATATATTAATATATATATATATATATATATATATATATATATATATATATATATATCATCAATTGCGTCATATTTACATTTAACGTAGTTCCAAGCCGATACATCGGAACTACGTCTTCCGGCAAGTGTGTAAAAAATTTACAAAATAACATGGCAACATAAAGATGTAATAAAATATTATTAGACAAATTTATACTTCTTAATGAAATAACTGCTAATTGGTTTTCTAAAACAGAAATAATATTTCTAGATGATTTCTTCTCTATTCGCCTTCTTAATCCAGATGTTTATTTATTTTTTTGTTGCAGTGTTTTTTACCAATTGAAAAAAAAATAGTACCTTGAAACAAGTTTAATACAAAACAACAGTGCCAAAAGTACCCTAGTATTAGCATACACATGGCAAAAATACCTGCTAGTGTATTTACTTATGAATGCCTATCTGTTAATCGAACGCATCTCTAGGCACAGTCAAACGAGAAAACGATAAAAATAAAGAAAAGAATGAATATACCCCTACCTCTAATACGTGCTGCTTCTATCCTTGCTTCAAATTCTACCATTTCAAGACGGCGATCATCTAACAGGCTAAACCAGAGTGAGTCATCTTCTGGATAATATACATTCTGTTTCTGTCGGTATATTCGAACATCCCAACCCGTAACTTGAGGAAAGTAGAAATATTCAAATCCTTTCTCATCTTCACCAAGTATATGGGGTTTCGAAAAATCTGTATCTCCGAGCATTATGACTTCCTGGACACTTTTATGGACATGCACTACATAGTCACATATCCTTTTAGTATAACCCAACGACATTTTAAAGGGATTTCATGAAACTCTTTTTTTTCCAAAGGGTTCTCAAACTCAAGTTCCTCCCAGAAGGATTTATCTAGACCATAGTCCAATAGCAGTTTCAAAAGCATTTTGTTTTTCTTTTGTGAATATTCGAAACCAATCTGATAATCTACTAGATAATTTCATTGACCAATAAGAGTAGGGCATAGGTGGTTTTTCGGTAAGTCTTCCTCTTGCAACAGGGTTAGATAGTAGCGTAGTCATCAACAGCCTCAAAGTGCGAGAGGATTGGGGTAAAATAAGCATATGTTCTAGTTCAAAAATTGAAGTGGAGAAAAATTCAAAACTCCACTGGCTAACAATAAAAAAAACTGTCCTATTTGGGGAACCTCCCAAGAAGTTCTTAAGAATTCTTTAATCTCTATACAACTAATACAGTCTTCCCACTGACAACGCCTGTTATTTTCTACCTGCTTTCTAAGTTCTTCTTCTTTTTCTTTGAGAAACTTTTTTTCTGCATCGACACGATTTCTTTCACTCACAGCATATTTTAATAAGTAAGATCCAGGCACTTTTTCATCAGTCTCATCTATTTTGGTACAAAAATCGTTTCCATAACAGGCATCCAAAGTGCACGTTTGCCTTAAATCTTCAGACAAGGTTTGTAGCTGTTCTTCCAGCATATTTTCAAGCCTAAGAGCGCGCTTACTAACTAGATTAGTAGGCCCGTTATAGAAATAAGCATTCTTAAATACCAGACGAATATCCATCACTATCTCTTTAAGGCTAGTATATTTTCTAGCATATATATTTTCCTTGATTTTCTTGAACCACATTGGCTTCTTGATGACTTCATAGTAGTCCTGTGCACCATCTCCTATAGGGTCAACAGAGTTCATGAAGTTCCAGCTGATATTCTTATTTCTAGTTAACACATCTAAAATCCTAAAATAAAACATAAAGCAAAATAACGAGTGGTCGTACTGAATTCTGCTTAAACTATACTAGCCCCATTCACATAGCTATTGTCAAGTTCCTGTATGGAGAAACGTCCTTTTATTTTAGTTTATTATTTCCATGGGCTTGGTTTCTCACATAATTCATTAATTTATAAACTCGGTTTGAAATCATCCCTTTATGGTTTCCGTATGTCGTGGTAAATTAGATAAACGTAAAAACTATTAAACGCTGAAGTAAGCCCCATTATCTTATAAATTAAAAACCTCAGGATCCCCTTTCCTAAAATTCCCAAGATTACAACTAGTCAACGAAAGCAAAGTGTCATACTATCAACTGAGTCCAAATTTTACGCCTTTTAAGAAGAAATCAAATATCTTTAAATCCAGAATCTTGGCTCTAAGAAGAGTCAAGATTCAAAAAGCGAGTCAAGATTCTTTGGATTGTAATCTAAATTATTTTGAGCTTGCTCAGCCAATACTAGGAATGAATTTTCTCACCAAATTTTGTTCAATTCCCATATATGCATGCAAGGTCACATTTAATTTAGTTTGCATCACTCAGCTCCGGCTAACAGTTTCATCTTCACACAGCCAAATATGCAAATTGTATATATCCATAGTATGCCAAAACCACAAAAGTAAAAAATATACCTAGTTTAGCAATACATTCCCAGATAGACAATAAATAAAAAAAAAAAAAAAAAAACGAAGTTCAAATACATCCTAATTGTATCTTTTATAATATTCAAATTCCCTGTCCCCCAAACTGCCCCTTCAAGTTAAACACAAGTATGGCTAGCTTAAAAATATTTTTTAAGGTACTAACACTATCGTCCTTAAAAAAAACAAGAAAGAAATGGAACGAAAACAGCCAAAAAATAAATTCTGTCATGAAAAGTTTTACTTCTTAATAACTGAATGAGAACTACTCTGCAAACACAAAATAGTGGTGAAAAAAGGCACGATGCGTTTTCACCGAAATTACCCTGCATCTTGAATAAAAAAACACCATGAAATACATGTAAATACGGAACAGTTCTGTACAAGGCATATAAAGGAAAAGAACTGCTAAAACGAGCAAAAAAACTGAATAAGCACAAAATCAAGTGAAGTCTTGAATAACGGCAAAAACGAGCTAAACCTTTATTCGGGTGCAAAAACGTGTGAAGTCTTGTCATTGCCAAGACGAGGCAAGTCCTGACTAGGTTTTAAAAACGAGCTAACGCCAGGTTCAACATAATTCCGCATACTATCAACTTTATATCCGAAAGATAGACAGGCAGCACCTTTCTTAAATGGAGAGCACACACTAGAAGTGAGCCCACGGCCTCTCCAATAGCATGCTCCTACTCCTCCTAATGCCAACTTTTTTAGCAAAATTTAGGCATATTGCGCCGTGTCTGAATTGTATATCACAAGACTATTCAACCTGTATTATTAAAGGCGAAATGTGGGTCGTGGCCCAGCGAAACCCATTATCAGGTTTTTGCCAGAAAGTTGAATATGCTGCACCTTGTTTCAACCAGACATGATGAAAAGACTTTCAATATGTAAGAGAAAGATAAAAATCGTACCCTGTTTTAGGCGTAATCTTACAAGGCTTTCCAGTCGGTCTTTGGTCCTTCCAAAAACCCCAGCCCTACCAGCGACTTTTAACAGAAGCGTGGCAAGTGACATTTTATTTGAAATAATATTACACAAAAACACACATATATTGGGTCCGTAACCCCTTCGACGCAACCCGATCTTTAATTTTTTAGTAAAAAGCTTGGTAGCTTTTTATCAATCAGCTGCATACTCATCTCATTTCAAGAACACCGAACCAATGGAAAACAAGAATAACGATTTTGGGATGGGTACGCCCCTCCCAAAATGGTAGTTACCTTGGTGTTAATGGTGTTAAAGGTAGTTACCTTGAACAAAGGGGACAAATGTTACAGATTTTAAAAGGCATATGTCGCTTTCGAGCCCACTACAATCCGTACAAAAACGCTCAAATCTGCTTGAGGTTTTTGGAAAAACCTAGCTGCAAAACAATCATGTCCCTCAAAAAATTTCAGACCGCTGGCTCCCATGGTCCAAGCACCAACAGGCATAAGTTACAAAGATCAGTGATTCTCCAGACTACGAAACTTTGAGCCTTACTAGCGCATACACTGGAGAGAGCTAGTGGGCAAAAACAAAAATTTCTTAAAGGAAGGCTACTTGGAAGTTGGTACCTTCCTACCAAACTGCAAGCACATTATAGCATAATTGATATTTTCGTCACTTCCTTTAAGAGACCAGTCTCAGCCGAACCAATCGAAAATAATTCAAGTTTAAACATTTTTTCTACCATGCAACACTACTAGCTGTTCACATCGCAGCCCAAAGCTGTATATTTTGATTAGATCTCCCTACGATTGCACTGTATGATTGAAATTGCAAAGAGGCTCACGACCCTTGCAACCACCAAAAATATCTTGCTCCAAGCCCCTAAAACACGGTTCTTTGATCAATACAAAAGCAATAATTTCATTTTCATTTTAACATAGAAACTTATTTTGCTCAAGACAGGGTAAGAATTCAACACAAATTAAAACCATTCCTTCAAATAATTTCTCTTTTTTCTGGTAACATTTTAAGAAAGCATCTTAAAAAAAACGAACTTATATTATAAAAAGACGTAAAATCATTCATATTTACATATAACAAAAGAGAGATCCTTCCGTAAATTCCATACGCGTGTGTTAATTTGAATTCATGAACAGTTAAAGAAAAGTAAACAGTCATGCCTACAAATATTATATATATATATCAAGGAGGCACACTTGTGCCTCTATAAAGAGGCGACCCACCACAATGTTAAGCGATTTCAGGTCCTAGAGTCGCAGAGAGACGGCGGTAATCGCATTTTGTAGCCCAAGCTCAAACTAAGAAACTTGCAAAATTTCATCCTCCTCCGACTTTATCTTCATGGGGTAAACTGGGCCGGAAGTTTGGACCCTCCCACCACAGCCCCCCTTTAACGTTGTCCGATTGGGCTGAAATTTAGAGGTTAAGCTTTCCTAGGGCCCGGGAGCTTATCCTCGAAATTTCAGCTCAATCCGATCACTCCTTCCCTGTTTTCAAAAAACAAAATATAGCCACTTAAAATTCATTTCTTTTTTTTTTCTTAGCCACGCCTACAGGCCACAGTTTGCAACGGATCCGGTTGAATGAGGACTCATTCGAAGCAGAATTCGACCTGTTAGGGCCTTTTGATATTTTCAGACCGAAAAAATTATCCCCCGAATTTACATTTACGAAAAACCTCGTTTTCCTATATTAGCCCATGTTAATTTTTCCCACCACAACCCCCCCTTTAACGTTGTCTGATCGGGCTGAAATTTAGAGGATAAGCTTTCCTGGGGCCTGGGAGCTTATCCTCGAAATTTCAGCTCAATCTGATCACTCCTTCCCTGTTTTCCAAAAACCACATATCAAGATTTTTGGGAATTGCTTGCGTCGAAAATAGCTTCAATTTGCTAAACAACAATTACTATTGTGTTAGTATAGTCCAGCGGCTGAGACTCCAGACTTTCAGGCGGAAAACCCGGGTTCGATTCACCATCAGAGCAACTTTTTTATATACTTTGAAAAGAAACTCAGTTTCTTTTTTAAATTATTTGAAAAAAATTACGTTTTCTAAAGAGTTAAAGAGGCTGAGTTACAAGGTCGACCCTTAAAACGTACAGGGATTAGGAGGCACAGTTGGGGGGCTGTTAAAGAGGCTGAGTCACAAGTTCGAACCTTAAAACGTACAGGGATTAGGAGGCACCCTGTACGACGTGATTTGAGTATTCAGGAATTAAAAGCCTTAACACAAGAATGTTCAAGAGCGGGGGGTTTGGGGGGCGGCAGCCCCCAACTTTAACTCCTGACACGATCAGCTAACAGTTAGTCAAGCAATAATAAGTAATAAAACTGTACAAAAAAACGTGCAGAAATTATTTGAAAAAAACTACGTTTTCTAAAGAGTTAAAGAGGCTGAGTTACAAGGTCGAACCTTAAAACGTACAGGGATTAGGAGGCACAGTTGGGGGCTACCACCCCCAAACCCCCGCTTTCGCAGCCTTTAAATATAAAAAAAAATTTCTTTAAACTGAAAGTAAGGAGCGACATTAAAACTTAAAACGAACAGAAATTATTCCGTATATGAAAGAGGCTGTGCCCTCCTCAACGCCTCGCTCTTTACGCTAAAGTTTTTATTGTTTAAAAAAAGAGTTGTGAGAAAGTCAAACTTTAGCGTAAAGAGCGAGGCGTTGAGGAGGGCACAGCCTCTTTCATATACGGAATAATTTCTGTTCGTTTTAAGTTTTAATGTCGCTCCTTACTTTCAGTTTAAAGAAATTTTTTTTTATATTTAAAGGCTGCGAAAGCGGGGGGTTTGGGGGGTGGTAGCCCCCAACTGTGCCTCCTAATCCCTGTACGTTTTAAGGTTCGACCTTGTAACTCAGCCTCTTTAACTCTTTAGAAAAACGTAGTTTTTTTCAAATAATATATATATATATTATATATATATATATATATATATATATATATATATATATATATATATATATATATATATATATATATATATATATATATATATATATATATATATATTACCGTTTGACCGTTTTCGATTTTTCGAATACTAAATTAAGTGACAGATTAGTATACAGAGTAGTAAAATCAAATGAATCGACTCTTTTAGTTGAAACAATAGCCAAAGAATCTATCACTTGTAATGAATTACTAACACTCCAATATGGATTAAAGTTAGAAAAAAATTTAATTCCAGAGCAACATGCTTTATATTTATTTCTAATTTCTCTGAAATTAAAGATGGGTCAGTGGCCGCAATTCTGGTTGGACACCTCGCTGCCCCAGCAATAAAACGTGGTTTTGGTGGATTTTTATGAAATTTTACCGTCCAGTACAAGAAAGGAAACTTTTTATCATTATCATTAATTTTAATACTGATTTTTTCACAATTCTTTCAAAATATATATATATATATATATATATATATATATATATATATATATATATATATATATATATATATATATATATATATATAATATATATATATATATATATATATATATATATATATATATATAATATATATATATATATATATATATATATTCAGGGGTGTCCATAGGAGGGTGATCAAGTTGGGTTCACCCCCAATATGAAAACCTCTCTATCACTTTAATATTTGTATCTGGTATACCATACAAGGATAAAACCTTTGTTAAAGCTCTTCTCCAACAGAATCGAACGCTTGCTCACAATCTATAAAAACTGAGGACCAAAGGTGTTTGACAACTCAGACACTTTTCAATAATTAACTTAGGAGTGAAAATTTGGTCGACACATCCTCTACCTTTCCTAAAACCGCACTGTTCTTCTCTTAAAAGTTTGTCTACAGCATCTTTCAGTTTAAAAAGTATCATCATGCTAAGTAATTTGCTACCTACAGAGACCAGGCTAATGCCTCTATAATTACCACACTCATTCTTATCACCTTTCTTATACAGGGGTTTAATTGGGGTCTTCCTAAAATCACAAGGTACTTCCCCTTTTTCAAAAATCATATTCATAGTCCTCAGTAACTTATTTCTAGCCTCATAGCCACCATGTTTAAATAACTCATTTACCACACTATCAGCACCTGGGGCCTTAGTATTTTCTAACCTTTTAGTGCTGTCACTAATTTTTTCTCACAAAATAAATCTTCTTTCATATCCATTTTTTCATTTTCCTCAATATTTTTTCCTGTAACTCTATCCCAGTTTTAGCACATTTCTCATAACGTTCTTCCCATCTCTTTTAACTCTTCCCATTCCCAGTACAATATTTTACTACTATTTCGTCTAGCTGCATCTTCCAGATCCTTGGCAATTTTATCTATGGCATCCACTTCTCACTCCTTAGCTCATATTTTAAGGCTTTCTCCACTTTCTTTACATTCTCTAATTTTCATAAAATCTGTAACTCAGATAATTCTGTACATGCCCTTTCTCCTCTCTATTGAACATAAATCATTGTCACTAATATTCCTAGCTGCGTCCCCTAACTTTCTTCCCAAGACACCATCAGCAATTTTACCAGTTATTTTCCTAAAATTATTCAATCCATCTTCTACATTGTCAAACTTTAAACTCTCCAGTTTGGTATTCAACTATTACTGGAAATTTTCTTTGAAATTCTCATCCTGGAGTCTACCAACGTCATAGCTTCCTACAAGGTAGTTACCCTTCCAAAATTTCAGCTTTAAATTTACCCTAGACACTACTAAACGGTTTATCTTTACTTTTAACATCAATAATAATACTCCTATATGCCCTAGTATCTTGTATTGATCCTAACAGTCTTTGGTTTACAATAACATAATCAGTAATGTTAGCTGTATTAACATCATGTGAATACCATGTTAACTTATGGGTCATTTTACAACCAAATACTGTATTAGTTATAACTAGATTGTTATATCTAGGAAATTACAGCAGTCTTTAGCCATTACTGTTTTTTTTTCCTATACCAAATTTACTCAGGCCAGAATACCATCTGTTCCTATTTCTACTGACCTGGGCTTTAAAATAGCCTAATAAAAACACCATATTTCTACCTGGGACCCTGTCTATTTGTTCCTGCAATTGTAAGTAAAATTCATCTGAGTCACTACTATCTCCATCTGTTGGTTCTATAGGGGCACATACTACTATGACTTCCTTAGTCATCATTAGCCCTAATCCCTATCTATGTATCCCATCCTTCCTGCCTGAGTAAATAAATTCTATATCACCTATTTGAATGTTTTCTAACCGTGGGAGATGAATTTCTGAAACTCCTAATAAATCCAGTTTAAAGCGTCTGAATTCGTAAGTCAAAATGTTGATACAAAAAGTTATTTTTTAACGTCGTAACATTCCAAGGTGCAATTTTCATATTCTTTAAATTATTGAAATTATTTTGGCCTCAGAAAAAGCAATGGTCCCAGAACCACTTCAGGATGGGGACCAACACATCTTTTCAGTTTTACACAGAAACGCTTAAACCGGCTTTGAACCAGACAACAAGAAGTCCCTGGGACCTCCAATTGAATGTAAGCTTTGTGCAATCCTCGGCCCATCTTGATGACAACATGGTTTTCAGTACTGGTGATGCTCTTTATTAACAGCAGTCAAAATCCTGCAGAGACAATCTCAAGCCTATTACCTCTGACTCATTATATATTCATCCCTACAAATATTATGCTACTACGGGGAGGTAACCTATAGTAGATAAATTAGCTATTAAGTGGTTTTTCAGCCCAAAAACGCCCACCAAAACAGACAAAGCCCTGAAGAATTATCCATTAATCTGAATCCCGTGCAAATGCTGTGTTGTTTACTAGGCTATGATTTCCTCGAGGGGCGCCACTCCTCAAGTGGGAATAGAGTTAACTGCAAGGTCCCCAGTCTTGCGGGTACCCCGACATGGTCGAGACAGCCCTTTGCAGAGGCCATTGTCCATAGAATTGGATCTTACACCCTGCTGCAGTTGTCCTCCTATAGAGGATCCTCCCACAATGGTGTTCTGCGTCACCATGCAATTTATCCGTTACTGGGAGAATGTTTGTAACTCATGGGACGTTACAAGCATAGAGGTATTTCAAAAATTACTTTTCATTTAACAAATACTTAAAAATTCATATCATTTCCTTAAAGCTAATGGTGTAAACACAGATTTTAACGTTTTAAGAAAGCTTTTAGAGATCTTTGAATGAAAAGAGGAAAAAGCAAATTGATTTGGGTAGTGCTTTTTTTATACAGGTACAACATACATGTGTGTGCTAATACTTACTATCAAGTCTTTCTTGTTTAAAATCCTTTAAGGTTGTAGATGAACAAACATAAAAGTCTGTAAAACGTTTTCAACTAAAAAAAAAACGACAACAAAAAACAAAAACAACAACAAAACATCAAAAAAAAAAAAAAAATAAAAGCTTATGTAAAAACTTACCAAAGTCCTTTTGAACCTCAGGTGGGGCATCAGAAGGAAGTTTAAACGTTTTCCTTTGCTTTATCTGCTTGTGGGACATCTCTTTATCTGTATATAGTCAAGTCCATTAAATATAATACCTGAAAATATCAAATAAATTCTATTTTGGCCCTTCCCTTATTCAACAAAATATTCCAAAGCTGAATAAAAAATAATACAGATTTTGGATATTAAAAAACACAGAAATGAATAGTTTTCATAATACTATTATCGCAGAAATGGCAATAGCAAAATGAATAGCCATTTTGATAAAAAAAGAACATTTGTTTATTATTTGTGTATGTATTTTTTCTTGAAAACTGCTCAATTTTTTTTTTAAATTGACTCCTTAAAATCTTTTGACCTGAAAAAAGAAGATCTAGATAGGGCATGAGTTAGAATAAATTTTTTTTAGAGCCTTAATTTTGAAAAAAAAAATCCTATGAATGATGTCATATGGAACAAGAAACAGAAAAAATGACACTGAATTGCAAACAAAAATGTTAAACAATGAAATTTGCAGTTAGAAGACAAAGCAAAATTATAATGGAACGAAGGGACGCGTTAGTTTAGCGCACGTGAGTTGTTAGAAGACGAAGCAAGATTACTAAGGAATAAAGAAAGCGTGTAAGTTTAGCGTGTGTGAGTCTGTGATTCGTAAACAGGGAGGAGGAATTAATATTTAGCATCTATGACACATGCAAAATTACACAATAGCATAATCATCATGTTACTCTTCAGTTTTAAGTCACATTTTCGTTTGCAATTCAATTTAATTTGTTGACGGAATGAAGAAAACGTGTTAGTTTAGCATGTGTGAGTCTGTGATTGCAGAGATTTGCAAATGTGTTCTGTTCTTGAAAACAGAATTTTCCTCTCCTGTTTCTGGTTAAAATGCCAGGTTTTGGCTGCATAAAACAGAACTGGCATGACATTGCTGTTAAACAATTCAGCTATAGAGAGAAGCTTTGGGACTGCCAAACATGCTTCCTAGGTATTTGAAATGGATGACTAGTTCTATGTGTCAGTCTCCACAAGCGACGCTCAGGGGTGAGCACTGCTTGCATGATTCTAGTACAGCAATGATGTCTGTAAAGTTTATATTGCTTAGGCATAATTCAGGATTCAGCTGGATGCTGTTTGTGCTGGTATTTTTTATTATTTAGTCAATGACAGTTACGAACAGTAGCAGCAACAAGATGCAGCCTTGTTTAACTCCTGACAGGATGCAGAAGAAGTATGTTTGGCAGCCTGGCATCTTTAAACAGCATTCATTGTCTTCAAAGTGAGAAATTGTTCTGCAAAGCTATCTTTTCAAGGATTCTGTACTACACCAGGATCTTCCATAGACTCTTGGTGGTCCACTGAGTTAAATACTTTCTCAAAATCAGTGAGTATCCTATAGATCTTGGTATACTAAGACTAAAACAATAAAATCCTTACTTTACAATATGCAACATGTTTTTTTTAATCAGATTATCATGTTCCCTTCCATACTTACTGCATAAAAGGTAATGATTTGGGTAAATATAAACAAGATCCCATGACAGACATCAGGATAAGGTGAACATAATACTCAATTTATTTTTTATGCTCTTTCCAAATATAGTAATCAATTTACAAATGCCCCCCCCCCAATAGTCCCATATATATATATATATATATATATCCCAAGGAATATATAAAAACTGAAAGAAAACAGTGAAATTCTTACTTTGTAATTAATTTTTTAAATCTCCAAAAAAAAAGTTTTTTAAACAAAAGTAAAGAGCCAAAATAAACTTAAGATCAGCAGAAATAAATTTCTACAATAATTTGGGAGCTGCCCCCCCCCCCGGAAAATTCCCCCATATACATGATTGAGCAGCAAAAGAGAAAGTACAAAATAGGTACCTCAAAGTTTTGATCAGATGTCCTAAGGGTTAACAAAATGACCAGATATCAAAAGCACTTAAATGACAGGGGCTGGTTGGCCTCCAATCACTTTTGACTTTATAAAAAAAAGGACTAGAGCTCTCAATTTATGATCAAACGAGCATCCTCTGATGTTTCTACAACCATAAGGTGGAGGAGGATATGAGGAAGGGACAGTCCCCCTCCTATACGTAATAAATTCTGCTCATTTGGGATATAATGTTACTCTTTACTTTCAAATAACAGTGTAGACTCCAGGAATATTGCCAGAAATCAAGAGCAATTAAATATCAATTTCAACCGCTAACCCACCCCCTGCCCCTTTCTTAGAACTATTTCTGTATTTACCTGAACGTTCAATGAGAGATAGGATGTTTTGGCACTAGAATGCAACCTTTGAGGCATCTGCCCCACTCCCTAACAGTAAAACAGTCAGAGAACCTTACTGTAGAGGTTTAAACCTTTTGTCTACAAATATTTGGAATTGTATTTTTTTTACCAAAGAAAGATCATGGATGTGTGATCACTTTCCAGACATCAAAACGGAATATATATCAAAATGGCTCTTGGGCAGGGATTGACATCCTCCAAAGTTTCTACAACCATCAAGGAGAGGTGGGGATTAAGAAGGGGCAGCCCCTCCTATACAGAATAAATTCTACTTATTTTGGGTTTCAATGTTATTCTTTAATTTCATGATAACAGCATAGACAAGAAATATTCCTAGAAATTAAGAGGGATTATCAAGACTGTATTCAGGGGAGGACTTAGGAGGTTTGACTCATCCTCCCAGAAAAGTTTGTCCCGCTAGTAAAAATGTAATAGAAATGCATGAAAACACATTTTTGATACTTTTTAAGTTTTCTACACCCCCCCCCCCCTCTCTAGAAAAAAAAAACCCTCAAACAAAAGTTCTAGATAGAACCCAAGGGATTATATATCAACTTCTACCTCCAACCCCCTCCCCCTTAGAATAAATTATGTATTTATCAGAAGGCTCAATGAGAGTTGGGATCTTTTGGCATTAAAATGCACTCTTTGAGGCATCTGCCTCCCTCCCTAACTACAAAACAATCAAAGAGCCCTAATATAGAGGTTTCAAGCTGTTATCTGCCAATATATAGAATTTGTATTTTTTTTCAGCTTCCAGCTGCAGAGGAAGTAATGCCACAGGGTAGCACATTTGTCAGTGAAAAGTCATGTAATCCATACAAGACAAATTGCTAATGTGGACATTTATCTTAATGCTAGATTTAACCCAGTTGATTCAAAAGATTTGTGATGAAATTATGTTTAGTGATGCAAAATTGTGTATCAAGTACTATAAAAGAGGGGTGGTGGGTCATTTTGTCGGCTGGGGGGGGGGATGCCAGATGTCTAAAAGAGCACATTTCAATGCCCAAATTGTCTAATTCTCCATAACCCTTCAGATAAATATAGGAAAGGGTATAAGGGGGCGAAAAGGAGTTAATCTATCATCTCTCTTCATTTAGACAAAGCCTGGATAAGGGTGCTACAGGGAGATGCCTCCCTTTTTATTACAGAAAACGTTTCTAATATTTATTTTAATGCTTCATTTAACTAAGCTGATTTGCCTCATATTTCATAAAAATTATATGAACTGATGTATAAGTACACATCAGCTATATGAAGGAGCTGCAAGGGACAGGTGCCTCAAAGAGTGCATTATAGTGCCCAAGTGTTCTAATTCTCATTGAACCTTCATATAAATATAAAATGAGTTTTAGGAAAGGGGGGAGGTAGAAATTGATATCTAATTGCTCTTGATTCCCGTGGACATTTTTGGCCTACATCTTCATTATTAGTACTGGGGGTGGGGGTAATAGTTTCACTCTCATTGCTACAGTCTTTTTTTTCTATTTACATGCCTACCAGCACAGAGGGAGAAAAGGCATCATGGGCCTTGCCATTATAAGAACTGCTAAAATACAAGGGCTATTGAACTAGAATAAGAAACTTTTTGAAAACATGGTAGCTGCTAACAACTCATTTGGTAGCAACTGGTTTAAAAGTATGCCAAATCTTACAAAAGGCACTGAAACTATCAATTTCCAATTGAATGAGACCCCTCCAAGGTTTATATAACCACCCTTCTCATAAAAACTTTATATCTTAACAATGAGCCACTTGCATAGCTTACAGCCCTTGCCCTGGGGGCTGGAAGGGGGTTTGTCAAACCTGGAGGCATGGTTATCCCTTTCAACTGTTTTGAACATAATGGCTATCTCAAAAATTTTGATCAGATACATTTAGAGAAAAAAACCGTGTGGGGTGGCTTGTTGCCCTCCAATCATGCTTGACTCTTAAAAAGAGCACTAAAAAGTTTAATTTGCAATGGAATGAGCCCCTCTAAAGCTTATACAACTACCCTTCCATGTGAAGTGCCTCAGGAAAAAAAATATGGCTCTTTACTATAGGCAATGCTATAGCATTGCCTCTGACTTAAACAAGTGAGTAAAACTTTTCAATTTCCCTTCTAATGAACATCTAAAATTATCCAAGGGGAGGGGTAATTTTCCGCAGGGAAATTTCAGGGGGGACAAAATGCCTAGTCCCAATAATTTAAACTCAAAATGACCAGAAATTACTATTAAGTAATAAATAAAATCAAAACAAATAAAAATTAAAATAAACCATCATAGAAAATATAGAGACAACAGAGTCAAATGTATATGAATAAAAAAAAAAAAAATCCTAAAACGAGTAAAAATTAAGCTCAATATTAATCTCAAACTTAAAATAAACAAAAATTACTACAAACAGGAGTTTAGCTATTGCCCTTTCCCCCTTCCCTAACTGTAAAAGCCTAAAGCTTGTTGCATCATTTGTATTTTATTGAAAACAATATGTATCTTGAACACTAGGCTTTTGTTTTTGAAAACATCAACAACAAATAAATATTAGATTACTATAATAATCAAGATGACTGGAAAGAACTAATGAAAATACTGAATATTTCATATATAGTGATATTAGTTCCTGAAAACTCAGCAATTCAAAAAAATTTTGCACTGTAATTTCTATTTTTATTTTTCTGTGTTATAAATATAAAAAAAAAATATCTGTAATACATGCCTATTTTGGTTTCAGTAAAGCATAAATGATGCAACAAGCATTAGACTTTTATGAATAAGGAAGGGGGAAAGGGCAGTAGCCAAAATCCTTTTAGTAGTAAATTTTTGTCTATTTTAAGTTTGACTTTACAAATTTATTTATGCAGGTCTTAAGTTTAATATGGGTCTTCACTTTTCTTTGGAAAACTTCTTTTTGGGAAAGTTTCTTTAAATAATTTCTGTTTGTTTTTGATTGCCAAAGTTTTCTTATTGGTTAATATAATAAATATTTCTCCAGTTTTTCATGTTTCTGGAGTAAGAATTAAAATATCCAGTTCTTATTTAATAGTTCTAACTCGTGGCTTTTAATTTATTTCATTCCCTTAAAGTTTCAACTAAATGCCATTAGCTGTCCTGGGATATTTCAGATACACCCTTGTGACAACCAAGATGAATATAGTATCTTTTGATTGAATATTCTGACCTTTAGCTGTACTTACTTACTTACTTGTACTTGTAGCAGGACTTAAGTATCTCTGCTCTCCCAGGCGTCCAGTAGCTTCGTCATTGTAGTAAGCCAAGAGTCCCGGTCGTTTGTGAGTGGCTCACTCAAATCAAGCCAGGACTTTTCCCATCTTCGTCCATACTTCTTGAAGCCACCAATTGGGTCTAGGTCATCCTTGATACAGGCAAGTCATGTTTTCTTTTGTCCTCCATGTCGCTTTTTCCATCCCGAAAGAGGTGTACATCTGAGGACTTTATTGACAAAGATGCGGTGTGGGTGGTGAAGTGTATGGCTGAACCATTGGAGTCTTCTTTGTTTAATTATAGTGGCCAAATCAGACCGCTGATAGCAGATTTTGTAGAGTTAGACATTGCTGACACGATCACGGAGTTTAGTGTCAATGATTCTCCTTAAACATGAATGGTCAAATAAGTTGAGGGCTTGAATGTTGGATGCTTTCATAGTCCATGTCTGACAGCTGTATAGTAAGACAGACAAAACAAGGCCTGGTAAATCCTTATTCTTGTCTTCAGACAAACATTTTTCTGGTTCCATAGAGAGTGATTTAGCTGGGTAAAGACTCCAATTGCTGAAGCAATTCTTGACTATATTTCTGATGTGCATCCTCCTATTGGGTCTACCAGAGAGCCTAGGTACTTAAATTCATGTGTCTTGTCTATGGGCGACTGTTCTAGGAAAATTGGGGGGTCTTGAGATGATATACCAGACGCCATGACTTTTGTCTTCAGGGAGCTTATTTTCAGGCCAACCAGAGAGGATTCTTCAGCTACCTTTGATAGCATAGATTGGGCTTCTGAACGAGATTCAGCTAACAAGCAAATATCGTCAGCACAGTCCAGATCAGTTATCACAAAATTGGGACTTACTTCTATGC
Source organism: Artemia sinica (assembly GCA_027921565.1). Lineage (NCBI taxonomy): Eukaryota > Metazoa > Arthropoda > Branchiopoda > Anostraca > Artemiidae > Artemia > Artemia sinica. The sequence goes on along the minus strand of CM051266.1, from coordinate 32,428,427 downwards.
CTGAAAAAGTTGTCATTGCTCTAGTCATAATACAGTCGATCACGAAATTAAATAAGACGGGAGACAATATACGTCCCTGTCGGACACCAAAATCAATTTGGAACATTAAGGAGAGTTCTCCAATGACCTGAATTTGGGCTTGCATATGCTGGTAGTATGCTTGGATAAATCTGACTATCTTGTCTGGTACTCCATCCTCTGTCATGGCCTTCCAGATTCCATCCCTTAGAACAGAATCAAAAGCTGTAATAAAATTTATGAATAGAGATACTGTTGGTTTCTGGTGTTTTGCCCTGTGTTCAAGGGTTTGTCTTAAAACAAACAGTTGGTCAATTGTTCCCATACCTGGGCAGAGTCCCTCCTGATTGGGCCTTGTCTTTGCATTGTGCTGGATACGAAAACGATTATGTAGCACTAAAGCAAATATTTTTTTTTTTACCCTTAAGCAAATCCTAAGATATTGCAGATATACCCTTCTGATACTCTGGATTCACATATTGTCTTTTGATTTAATTTAACATCCCCATCAACATTCTGAAGGTTCAAGGATTGTTCAAAATGCCTGAAAGTTACAACTTTTGCCCTTGGCCACTCATGAGACATTGCTAATGTACCCTTTGACAATCAGCCTGCACATAGGGAATTTGGTTTTGTCAAACATCCCTTAACATTCCCTGAAAGCAGTCACAAATGTAGCACCAGTTGTAAGCAGTTGCAGTCACAGTGGCAAAGGATTGGATGCATTCGATAGAAAATGAGTGAAGGGGGGGGAGCTGGTTCCCCTCCAATCACTTTTAACTCTTAAAAAGGGCACCCCTCAAAAGTTTATACAACCACTTTGTGTATACAAAGTGCCTCTGGGAAAAACGAATAATGAATAAATAATAATACCTCTGATACGCAGAATATTTTTTTCCAGTCCTAAAGTTAAAGGGTTGTTTTTTTTTTTTGTTGGGTGGTTGCACACCCTCTAAAAATTTTTGCATACCCCCAAGGGGTATGCATACCACAGTTGAGAACCACTTCTATAGGCAACACTATAGTGTTGCTTCTGATATGCAGGCTGTTTCTAGTAATAGGGTTATCATGTTTTCTTCCATTATTATCCATGTTTCAAAATCATTTCAAATAATAGGCAATTTTGGTGAATTATGTGCCAATCACATAGAGATGATTTACAGATTGAGAAGATACCATCGGTGATTTAATATAGGAGCTCTAATGTAGCATATGACTAGATTGATGTAAGGGAGAAATACATTCTAAAGGCTATGCATGGGACCATCAGGAACATGGAGTACATTTGCAAGTGAATTGATATAGTATATTTGCTTCTGATATGCAGGCTGTTTCTAGTAATAGGGTTATCATGTTTTCTTCCATTATTATCCATGTTTCAAAATCATTTCAAATAAAAGGCAATTTTGGTGAATTATGTGCCAATCACATAGAGATGATTTACAGATTGAGAAGATACCATAGGTGATTTAATATAGGAGCTCTAATGTAGCATGTGACTAGATTGATGTAAGGGAGAAATACATTCTAAAGGCTATGCATGGGACCATCAGGAACATGGAGTACATTTGCAAGTGAATTGATTAGTATATTTGGAAAGAGCATTAAAAAAAACGAATCAGGTAGAGGGTTCATCTTGTCTCTATGTCAGCTATGGAATCTTAAGGCAAGGGTATTTATTTAGGCCTACCAAAACATGTTGTATTCCATTATTTTATTATTGTAGTTTTGCACATGTCCAAGTGCTATATATGGAACAATCAAGGGAAGGGGGGGTTGCATTATCAGAAATATAAATATAAAAAGCAGGCTATTTGAAAAGGTCATAAAATAAAAAATCTAAGTGCACTGCTTTAAGATATTTCCTTCCAAAGAGCCCCTAATCTAGAACCATACCTGTCTTTCATCTTAGTTCTAACATGATAAACATAGGCAAAGGAACTATCTGTCACCATAGACTACACTTTGAACCAATAAGGAACTTGCAATTGCAATTGTTGCAATTAGTATATCGGAATTACTATCAAATGGGGTTTGTTGAGTAGCATACTCATGTTTGATAAAATTCTAGACATGATATCTTTTTGCTGTCTTTAAAAGGGGTAGGTTGGGAAAATGAAACTTTCAGTATTGAATCCAGGCCCAAAACCATACTCTGGGAAGGTATTATCAAGCTACAATGTTGCCCTTTTTTCTGACTTCTAAGTCTAGAAATTTGTCTACTTGACAGGTCTACTGCCATTTTGACAAAACAATGTTACACCTTAATTTTCATTTTCTTTTTCTCTGATTTTAATTATTAAAATGTATTCCTGTCATTTGAGTAGTTTTTAAGCCACATCATTGATATTTTTTTTGTCTAAATTTAGTATACATATTTGCAAATCTTTGAAATCTCATAAACTGGAATTGAGCAAAGTTGTTAAGCTAAAAATACTTTTCTTGTAGGCTACTTCATTTAAGCAGAATATCTGGTAAATATTCAGCAGTTCAAATTATTGACCTACCAATAAAGTGAATGTACCCTTAGATGCCATTTTTATGCTCTTTCTGAACATAATAATTGCTTTTCTTACACTCTATTTTAAGCCCTTTTAGGACCCTTGAAAATAATAATTTCTTTCTATATTCTTGGACAAAAAACAGGTTATAACAATCATTTCAAGCTTACTATTTCATTGTAAATCAATTTTGTAAAAGTTGTATAATTCACAAACACTGAGTTTTCAAGATTAAGATGAACAAAAAAGATTCAAAACAAATCCACCATGCTTTCTTCTTATTCTGTTAAGCCACTAGAAAACTGCTGTTTCACCTATATGTAAAAAAAAATTCAAAGCCAACAGAAGAAAAATGGCAGATGGAAAAATGGAGAAATTGTTGTGAAATTTTATCCAACTTATTTGTGACAAAATCAGTGCGTGTGGATTATATAACAGTAACAAAATAGATTATATAATGAAATAGTAAGTTTGAGATCAATGCTCTTTCCTTTTTATGCCAAAAAAACATAGAAAGAAATTATCATTTTCAAGGGTCCAAAAAAGGCTTCAAACTGAATTTGCAAGAAAAGTGATCATTATATTTAGAAATAGCATATAAATGCTATATCTATTGGTATGTTCACTTTATTTGTAGGTCAATAATTTGAACTGGTCAATATTTACCAAATTTCATCAAAGAAAATGTCATTTGATGCCTTTTTTATGCTCTTTCATAATTCAATAATTGCTTCTGGGGCTAGTTGCATCTTGAGCCCTTAAAGAGGCCCCACAGGTATTTCATTTTTGTAACCACACAAGGAAGTTATCAACACTAGTTAAGTTATTGAAAACTGGTTAAAACATATCACTAGTTAATAAACAAGTTGTTCAAGAGTAATATATTCCAAAAACACTTACTTATAACTATTCAAACCTCATTTATTAGGCAACTCAAATATATTGTTTTCCTACTGTTTCAAGTTTTTCAAATGCTGTTGACAAAAATAGCACTGAATTTTGCAATTCAAAACTTTGCTGTCAGCAATTCAGGGTATATATTTGCACATTAGGGGGGTGGGGTGGGTAAATTTTATGGTAACTTTGCAGTGGACCATATAATTTAGCTAGGATGAAAGTGAAAACATTATTTGATGCTTTTTTTATGTTTTTTTTAATTCATATATAATACCTATTATTGAAGTGTGAAAGAGCATAAAAAGGCATCAAATGACATTTTCATCTTAACTAAATTATAGTGCTACCTAGAAATTTACCAGAAATGGGTTTAGGTTAGGAAAATAGGCAAATTTTAGGTGGCACTATAATTTAGCTAGGATGAAAGTGAAAACATCATTTCATGCCTTTTTTATGCTCTTTCATAATGCAGTAATTGCTTCTGTTGTAAATTGCATCTTGAGCCCTTAAAGGGGCCCCAAATGTATTTCATTTTTGTAACCACAGAAAGAAGTTATAACCTAAACTAACCTAACCTACAAAATACTTGGTTTTTGATTCAAACCATTTTCCTACTGTTTCCAGTTTTTGAAATGCCACCAACAAAATAGCACTGAATTTTGCAATTCAAAACTTTGCTGTCAATAATGCAGGGTATATATTTGCACATTAGGGGGGTGGAGAGGGATAAATACTACTACTACTAATAACTCACCACAGCACCAAGCCACCTTAGGTCAACACAGCTACACACACTCCTCCTCCATCCTAATCTATTAAAAGCCTCCCTTTTTACACCCTGGCACAAAGTTCCCATTTCCTTTAAATATTTCTTTATGATGCCCTCCCACCCCAGATGAGGACATCCTGCTTTCCATTTAACCCTGGACAGTTGGCCAAAAAAAAACAACCTTTGGCAATCTGTCATCCTTCATCTGCACAATGTGCCCTATCCACCTCAACCTTTTTTCATTATAGCCCTAGAGAGCAGTATTGAACCACATTTTTTGCACAGCCTATTGTTTGAAATATGGTCAGTCAGCTGGGTACCCAGAACAATCCTTAAGCGATTTCTCTGGAAAACATCAAGCAAATTTTCATCTGCTTTTTGGAGTGCCCATGCTTCAGAGCCATATTTGACCACTGTCATTGCTGTAGCTTCAGATATTCTAATCTTGGTTTGCAGACTTATGTTCCTATTCTTCCAAACTTTTTTTTAACTGTGAAAAAACACCCTGAGCCTTGGCTTTTCTACTTTTAATATCTTCACTACTCCCACCATCTTTACTAATAATACTACCAAGGTAAGTGAAGCTGCCCACCTGCTCAATCTTTTCATTACCCAATGTCACCTTTCCATATTCACTTATTCCTAGCCTTAGTGACTTGGTCTTCTTAACATTAATTTTCAAACCTATTCTAGTATGCTACCCTGAACTTTGCAAAACCTCTAAAAGTTCATTCATTTTGCTAACACTTTCATCTAGGATGCTTAAATCATCAGCATAATCTAGGTCCAGGAGACTTTTTCCTCCCCATTTGATTCTGTGGTCTCCCATTTTGTGTGCTCCTTAAGACAAAATCCATCAAAATAATCCATATAAAGGGAGATAGAACACAACCCTGCTTAACTTCTGGTTTAATGTGAAACCAGCTGCTAACATCATTTCCTACCTTAACTGCAGCAGTGTTTTTCTTGTGCATAGCACTAATCACTTTAATGTATTAGTCTGGTAGTGGTAAATTTGCAGTGGGCCATGTAATATAGCTTGGATGAAAGTGAAAACATCATTTGATGCTTTTTTATGCTCTTTCATAATTCATATAAAATACTTTCAGGGTCCCTTTAAGGGCTCAAAATGCAATTTGCAACAGAAGCAATATTGTATTATGAAAGAGCATAAAAAAGGCATCAAATGATGTTTTCAGTTTCATCCTAGCTAAATTATAGTGCCACCTAGAAAATTACCAGAAAATGAAACTTTCAGAAGGGTCTACAGACTAAAAGTATGTTCAAAGAAGGTATTTTTGGAGTAGGCTACCTAGCCTACCTCTACTCCTCTCCCTCTAAAGGTCAGTGGGTAAATTTTTAATAAATCATATTACTGACTTACAAATAAAGTGAATATACCACTTGACACCTTTTTTTATGTTCCTTCCAAATATAATAATCATTTTTGTTGGAAATGAATGAATTTTACCCCTAACCCTATATATACCAATTCAGGGTATATATTTGCACATTACAAGGGGGGTGGGGCAAATTTTATTTCTGATGTAAATGGAAGGTAAGTTTAAACTTTACCCCCACCCCCTAATGTGCAAATATATACCCTAAATTGGTATATAGCAGTGGGGGTAAAATTCATTTCTGACAAAAATGATTATTGTAGGCCTATTTGGAAAGAGCATAAAAAAAGGCATTGAGTGGTAAATTCACTTTATTTGTAAGTCAATAATATGATTTGGTAAAAGTTTACCAGTCAGTGACCTTTCATGATTTTTTAAAAATCTTTGTGGTGGCCTATCATAGTGAAATGTGGCAAAACAGATCTTATGCTTACATGAAGTAAAAGAAGACTGTTTTTGGCTTTACAACTTTGCTCAATCCTAATTTATGATGTTTCATAAATCTGCAAATACATTTCCTAAATTTAGAAAAAAAACACTGTTTATAGAGCTTAATATTCTACTCAAATAACAGGAATTGCATTTTCAGAACTAAACCCATAGAAAAGAAACTGATAGCTGAAAATTGGTCAATATATACCAAATCATATTATTGAGTTTCAAATAGGGGCTGGTGGCTGAGTGAATACACTATTCAATGCCTATTTTATGCTGATTACAAATATAATTAGCATTTCTATTGGAAATGAATTTCAGCCCCCCCCCCCCCTATATAGGCTATACCTAACCTAACCTAACCCTGAATTGGCATATTTAGGGGGGGGGCTGAAATTCATTTCCGATAGAAATGCTTATTATATTTGTAATCAGCATAAAAAAAAGGCATTGAATGGTGTATTCACTTTAGTCCTAACTCAATAATATGATTTAGTATATATTGACCTGAAATTAAGGTAAAATGTTGTTTTTCTAAATTTCAATAGGTGTGGACCTCTCAAGCAGGAAAAAATTTCGAAGACTTAGAAATCAGAAGAGGGTTAGCATGGGAGCTAGACAATCCCTTTCCAGAGTAGGCTAGCCTGTTTTTGGCCCTGGACTCATTACAGAAAGTTTTATTTCACTAACCTAATCCCATTCCAAGATAGAAAAAACCAGCTATAGTAGTATTTTAACTAAGAAAATCGCTATATTTATCCTCTTGAGAAGCCAAGGCAGCCTTACTGTGACCAAAAGTAAAAAAAAATTAGTGGCCTACATGGTAAGGCTTTTCTAAAATTTGACTCATCCTACACCTAAATATTATAGGCAACCAAATATATATATAGAGTCTACTTTTTAGGCACTGCCATTAAAGAATAGTCCAGAAAGAGATTCCAGCAATTTTTTGTTTCGTTTTTTATTTCATTCAACAACCTAGATGTTTTTATTCAATGATAAAGACGATGCTAGTTCAGAGCCATCTAACAATCTCGTAAAATTTTGTGGATGATAGCGCATGAATCACTTCCCATGTCTTCCGGGGATAATAACTTTCCATTCGGGTTTTCGCAACTTGGAAACACTTTCTACTTTTTAGAAAAGTGAATCCGGACGGGTCATGGAAAGTGGGGCTGGTAAACCACATATCTGGCGTAATTTTCAAACAGGCCAAAGAACGGGGAAGATCATGGCTACAAGTTTAGTTTTTGAAACGTACGATAGAGCGAAAAAGTGCTTCCGTGAATCTTGCGAAAAAAATCCTTTTTTTCTGACTGATTGACTTTGAGCATGTTAAGACCTTGGACTTTAGATGAGCTAGTCAACTTCAAGCGTTTTACCCTCCATCATCACAGTTAATCTGACTCTTTTAACCTCAAACTCTAGTTGACTTCTGGTAATTCCTGTGTGACTGAGTAATCAGTTAAAGATATCAAGATTAAGAATATTAAGTGAAGTCTCAAAAAAATGTTGGGAATTTCGCTTATGAATCTTTTAATCTTTTATACAGACACTTCAAAATGCCATAGGGCACTTCTAGGGAACAAGGCACTACTTAAACCGCAAATTCTTGTTTAGTAATTGGAAACGCCCATAAGAAAAGTTCATGTATCTAATGAGCCTTTTAGATAACTTCTTAATGAAAATCATACCATCAGATTCAGCGTATCAGAGAAACCTACTGTAGAGGTGTCAAGCTCCTATCTGCAAAAATGTGAAATTTTGTATTTTTTGCCAGAAGAAAGATCGCGGATGTGTGTTTATTTGTTTTTTTTTTTTTTTTTTTTCCAGGGGTGATCGTATCGACCCAGTGGTCCTAGAATATCGGTGGAGGGCTCATTGGAATGGAAATTAAAAGTTCCAGTGCCCTTTTTAAGTGACAAAAAAATGGAGGGCAACTAGGCCCCCCCCACGCTCATTTTTCCCTAAGTCACCCGATAAACATTTTAAGATAGCCATTTTGTTCAGCATGGTCGAAAATATGATAACTATGTCTTTTAGGATGGCTTAATTCCCTAAAGTCCCCGGGGGGAGGGCTAAAAATTATTAACTTTACCCAATGTTAACATATAGTATTGGTCATTGAGTAATATACAGACGTTTTCAGGGGGTATTTTTTCTTGTAGTGGGGGCGTAGGTGGGTCGGGGATTATGTGGGAGGATCTTTCCATTGAGGAAGTTTTCATGGTGGAAGACCCATTGCTATGAAGGGGACGCCGGATTTCCCAGCATTATTTAAAAACAAATCTAAAATTAAATAAAAAAAAAACAAGTTTTTCAACTGAAAGTAAGGAGCAACATCAAAAACTTAAAACGAAGAGAAAACATTACGTATATGATTGGGTTCACCCCCAAGTCAATGCCTAGCTCTTTAAGCCAAAGATTTTTTTAGTACTTTCATAAGAGCTATTTATTCTAATTACCGGCCTTTGTGACTAAGGGGTCATTTTTAAAGAATTAGAACAAAATTTGAACTTTAGAGTAAAGAGCGAGGTATTGACTAGGGGGCGAACCCCCTAATATACGTATTAAAAATATAAAAATATAGTAGTTCGTTACGAAAGTTAATTCGTAAGTTACGTGTATTTATTACTAATAAAAACGTTCGTAAATAAAATTAGACAACTTTCGAGAAAGCCATTTAACCAAATAAAAGTAAAATTAATATGGAAATTTTGTTTTAATTATTCATGTACGGTGAGCCAAAATCAAAACCTGCATTAATTCAAAAACGTTCAAAAATTAGATAAAAAGTTTTTTTGACTGAAAGTAAGGAGCGACGCTAAAACTTAAAACATTCCGTATATGAAAGGGACTGTCCCCTCCTCAACGCCTCGCTCATTACGCCAAAGATTGACTTTCTCATAAATCTATTTTTTTTAAACAATAGAAAACTTTAGCGTAAAGAGCGAGGCGGTGAGGAGGAGACAGCCCCTTTCATATACGGAATATTTTCTGTTCGTTTTAGGTTTTAACGTCACTCCTTTTTTTTAACCGAAAGTAAGTAACGACTTTAAAACTTAAAACAAACAGAAATTATTCCGTATATGAAAGGGGCTATCCCCTCCTCAACGCCTCGCTCTTTACGCTAAAGTTTGACTTTCTCACAACTCTATTTTTTTAAAACAATAAAAAACTTTAGCGTAAAGAGCGAGGTGTTGAGGAGGGGGCAGCCCCTTTCATATACGGAATAATTTCTGTTCGTTTTAAGTTTTAACGTCGCTCCTTACTTTCAGTTAAAAAAAAATTTTATTTAATTATTGTTATAAACAAACTGTGTCAGAGAAATAAGGTAAAACGTTAATTTGGAACCTATGTAAATGATTTTAAGAAGCTGATGTCTAAACGTAGCTTTTCAATGAAACTGCAGTACTGCAGGGGTAACAGTCCTTGAATTGAATATATATATATATATATATATATATATATATATATATATATATATATATATATATATATATATATATATATATATATATATATATATATATATATATATATATATATATATATATATATATATATATATATATAATTCTTCTAGATGAACTAAAGTTCAAGCATTTTTGGAACTCAAAATTTTGTAACATTATGCTGTGGATATATTACTACTACTACTACTACTAACAACTCACCGCAGCACCAAGCCGCCTAAGGCCAACGCAGCTACGCACGCTCTTCCTCCACCCCAATCTATTCAAAGCCTCCCTTTTTACACCCGCCCACGAAGTTCCCATTTCCTTTAAATCTTTCTTTATGACATCCTCCCACCCCAGACGGGGACGACCTGCTTTCCGTTTAGCCCTAGATGGTTGGCCGAAAAGGACAATCTTCGGCAATCTGTCATCCTTCATCCGCACAACGTGCCCTAGCCACCTCAACCTTTCTTTCATTATAGCCCTAGAGAGCGGTATTAAACCACATTTTTCGTATAGCCTATTGTTTGAAATACGGTCAGTCAGCCGGGTACCCAGAACAATCCTTAAGCAATTTCTCTGGAAAACATCTAGCAAATCTTCAACCGCTTTTTGGAGCGTCCATGCTTCAGAGCCATATTTGACCACTGTCATCACTGTAGCTTCTAATATTCTAATCTTGGTTTGCAGACTTATCTTCCTATTCTTCCAGACTTTTTTTAACTGTGAAAAAAACACCCTGAGCCTTGGCTATTCTATATTTAACATCTTCACTGCTCCCACCATCTTTACTAATAATACTACCAAGGTAAGTGAAGCTGCCCACCTGATCAATCTTTTCATTACCCAACGTCACCTTTTCATCTTCACTTATTCCTAGACTTAGTGACTTAGTCTTCCTAACATTAATTTTCAAACCAATTCTAGCACCCTGAACTAAAAACCTCTAAAACTTCATTCATTTTGCTCACACTTTCATCTAGGATGCTTAAATCATCAGCATAATCCAAGTCCAGGAGACTTTTTCCTCCCCATTTGATTCCGTGGTCTCCCATTGCCTTTCCTGTGCTCCTTAAAACAAAGTCCATCAAAATAATCCATACAAAGGGAGATAGAACACAACCCTGCTTAACTCCTGATTTAATACAAAACCAGCTGCTAACCTCACTGCCTACCTTAACCGTAGCAGCGTTATTCTCGTACATAGCACTAATCACTTTAATGTATTTGTCTGGTATACCATACAAGGATAAAACCTTTACTAAAGCTCTTCTATCAACACAGAATCGAACGCTTGCTCATAATCTATAAAACTGAGGACCAAAGGTGTTTGAAAACTCAGGCACTTCTCAATTATTAGCATAAGAGTGAAAATTTGGTCGACACATCCTCTACTTTTTCTAAAACCCCACTGCTCTTCTCTTAAAACTTTGTCTACGGCATCTCTCAGTCTAAAAAGTATCATATTACTAAGTAATTCACTACCTACAGAGACCAGACTAATGCCTCGATAATTACCACACTCACTTTTATCACCTTTCTTATAAAGTGGCTTAATTAAGGTTTTCCTAAAATCGTTAGGTACTTCCCCTTTTTCGAAAATCATATTCATAATCTTCAGTAACTTATTTCTAACCTCAGAGCCACCATATTTAAGAAACTCATTTACCATCCTATCAGCACCTGGAGCCTTATTATTCTTTAATCCTTTTAGTACTGTTGCTAATTCCTCCTCACAAAACAAATCTTCCTTCACATCCAAGGTATCACAAACTTTTTCATTTTCCTCTATATTTTTTCCTGCAACTCTATCACGGTTTAGCAAATTCTCAAAATGTTCGGCCCATCTCTCTTTAATTTTTTCCTTATCGCTAATTGTGACCCCATTCCTATCTTTAACTGGGCCAAGTCCGGATTGACTACTACCTCTCAATTTGTTAACGTGCCAGTACAATATTTTACTATTATGCCGTCTAGCTGCATCTTCCAGATCCTCGGCAATTTTATCCATGGCCTCCACTTCACACCTCCATAGTTCATATTTTAATGCTTTCTCCACTTTCTTTACATTTCTTTTGTTTTCATACGATCTATCACTCAGATAATTCTTGTACAAGTCCTTTCTCCTTTCTATTAAACATAAAGCTTTTTCACTAATATTCTTAGCTGCAGTTCTAGCTTTCTTCCCTAATACGCCTTCAGCAACTTCACAAATTATTTTTCTAAAATCATTCCAACCATCTTCCACATTATCAAATTTTAAACTCTCAAGTTTAGTATTCAACTGTTCCTGGAAAGTTTCTCTCAAATTCTCATCCTGGAGTCTACCAACATCATAACTTCCCGGGAGGTGGTTACCCTTCCAATATTTCAGCTTTAGATTAACCCTTGACACTACTAGATGGTGATTTTTAATTTTAACATCAATAACAGCACTCCTATATACCCTAGTATCTTGTATTGATCCTGCCAGTCTTCGGTTTACTATAACATAATCAATAAGGTTTGCTGTCTTACCATCACGTGAATACCATGTTAACTTATGCCATTTTATGACCAAACACTGTATTGGTTATAACTAGATTGTTATACCTACAAAATTGCAAAAGTCTGTATCCATTACTGTTTTCTTTTCCTACACCAAATTTACCTAGGCTGGGATACCATCTATCCCTATTTTTACCAGCCTGGGCGTTAAAATCTCCCAGTAATAACATCATATTTCTACCTGGGACCCTGTCTATTTGCTCCTGTAACTGTAAGTAAAATTCATCTGAGTCACTAGTATCTCCGTCAGCCGGTTCTACAGGGGCGTATACTACTATAACTGATATCCTGAACTTTCTAGTCATAAAATGAGCAATTAGTATTCTATTATTAATACCTTCCCAGCCTAAACAAGACTTAGCAGCTTCCTTATTCATCATGAGCCCTACTCCCTGTCAATGTACCCCATCCTTCCTGCCTGAGTAAACAAATTCTATATCACCTAATTTCATGCTTCCTACCCCTGGGATATGAGTTACTGAAATTCCTAATAAATCCAGTTCGAATCGTCTGAATTCGTCAGTCAAAATGTCGATACGATGGTCATTTTTTAACGTTGTAACATTCCAAGTTCCAATTTTCATGTTCTTTAAATCATTGAAATTATTTTCGCCTCAGGAAAAGCAATGATCCCGGATACCAGTGCAGGACGGGGATCACATATCTTCTCAAGTCTACACCGAAGTGCTTAAGCCGGCTTAGAACCGAACAGCGAGAAGTCACTGGGACCTCCAGTATGAATGAAGGCTTTGTGCAATCCTGGGCCCATCTTGGTCACAATATGGTTTTCAGCACTTGGCGATGCTCTTCTATCAACAAGAGTCGAAATCCTGCACAGACAGTCTCAAGCCTATTACCTCCGACTCATTATATATTCATGCATACAAATATTATGCTACTACGGGGAGGCAACCCATAATAGATAAAAAAATTGTCTAATTAAAGGCTAAGTTATTGCAGAAGTCTTATTTTAATATTTTGAATGTGCAAAAATCCCTGCGTACTAACTTATAGATGATAATAACAAAGAGAGAGAAAAATCTCAAGATGAAGAAAAAAACGGAACTACGGCCAGTAGAAGGAAAAGACAAACTAAAATGACGCAGATATCTTGCCTGTATAAAACAAGGCATCTTCAACGCTAAGAAACAAAAATGGAAACTAAAATAACCAAAAATTAAATAAAATCTAAAACTATGAAATAAAAAAAATATCTACGTATACAATATTTGCTACTGTGATTGAGCACCACAGAAGCTAAATAGAGTCTAGTGGTGCTCAATTACAGTAGCAACAATTGTACATATATGTTACCGTAAATCTCCGAGATTTGTGATTGTCCGAAATACCTTATTTTCTCCATGGATTTAATCAGCGTTGCCAGTCAACTTTTTTAGTCTTATGCAAGGTTTGATGGTGACAGGTTAGGATTTTAATCCATTTCTGACATTTATATCCTAGCTTTAACTTTTATCATCAAAGCTTGCATAAGACCGAAAAAGCCGATTCGCAAAACTAATTTAATCCAAACAGAGAAAAAGGATTTTCAGACATTCACTGGTGAATGTCAACATTAGCCAGATTTTGGACATTCACAGTAACATATAGATATTGTTTTTTTCCCTTGGTTTTAGATTTTATCTTTGTTCCTTAGGATTAAAAACGCCTTGTTTTATACAGGCAAAATATCTGCGTCATTTTCGTTTGTTTTTTTCCTTCTACCGGCCTTAATCCCGTTTGCTTTCTTCCTCTTGAGATTTTTTTTCTCGCTTTGTTTTGTCTTGGCTAGTTCGGCTTAAGATATTTCACAGATGACAATACTGTACCGTCAAACGAGGTTACTTTGAACCTTGTCGGTTACTTAGAACAAAAACAGTAGCTCCCTCGTGGCATCTCCTGGCCAAACACACAATCTCTGTAGATCATCCACAAGGTGTCATTCAAACTGGAATAACATCAGGGATTATTGATATCCGCCATTTCTGTTCTTCAAATTTGCCACGTGCATCGTCGTAGCCTAGTGCTGATGAATAAGTAATTTTGTTTCCATTAGTGTATAATTTGTAAAAGTGACATATATATTTTTAGAGATATGTGAGAAAATTGTAATTTGGTAAATTAGTAGACAAATATAGAAAGTTTAAGACCAGGCTATTATCGATTTGCTGTTTGCGATGATTCGAGCAGAGAAGAGCTGTTCAAAGTTACTTGCGTGCGTTCAATGTTACCGTTGTCAAACTTTTCAGCTGCAATTTTGATGTTTTGTGTCCCTTTGGACTTGAGGTACCCGGAACTAAATATAATTCTTTCAGGAAGATGCCCTGAACTTATGTGCGCAAGGTATGGAGTCGACCACATGCCAATTACAATGAAAATACCCTCCAGGAAGCTTTAATTGAGTTTTCAAATGGAGCAAGTTATCGCGGTGTTTCTTAAAGACCCAACATACCTGTTGGCACTCTGAATAACAAGATGAAGAATCGACACACACAGAAAGCTGGGCCTTCCATCTTCCTTGATAAAGAAGACGAAGAAGTCCTTGTGAAAAACGTTATAATTGCTGCAGAATGGGAATTTCCTTTCGACAAATCAGACATGCAATGGATACTTGCATTGTACCTTGAAAACATTGGAAAAAGGGTAAACACTTTCAAATTTTCATCCCAGTTTGTGAATGGGTTGACTCCTTCTTGAAGTACCACAAAGACCAACTAGCAGTATGAATGCGCCAAAACTATTCGAGAGAGAGAAATAAAGAAAAAGCGACTCACCAAGGCTACGTAAAATGACTACTTTGATAACCTTAAATTAACGATCAAAGATGTGCCAGAATCCAACATTTTAAACATTGATGATGCAAATCTAAGCGACGACTGAGGCAGAAAAAACGTATATAAAAATGGGTGTTAAATACCCAGAGCGCATTATGAGCCACACTAAAACTACAGTTTCGACTATGGTCTGTGGTTCAGCTACTGGATAAATGTTGGTTCCTTACGTTTGTCGTAAATGCAAAATGTTTGTCTTCGAGTTAGAGAAGTGGGAGAACTCGTGGTACTCAATATAACGTTAGCAAGTCCGGTTGGTTTTAAGGCTATGTGTTCGAAGATTGGTCCACGTCTCAGTTACTACCACACATGAAAGCTCTGCCAGAAGAAAATTTGTAATAGGCGATCGGTTAAGCTCTTACTTCAGTGACAAGATCATTGAGGTATGCAAAGAAGAAGAAATTGCTTTTGTTTGTTAACGAGCGAATTGCACCCATTTCTTGCAACCCCAGTGTAGCATTTTTTGTGCCGACTAAACGAATCTGGAGAAGAACACTTGAAGAATACCTGATGCAAAACCCTGACAAAAATTCAGTCCAAAAAGAGGTGGTTCCGAAGCTCCTCTGGGATGAGCTGGCAAAAGATGACAGTGTCAACCTTCAAAATGGTTTCACAACATGCTTTGACAGAAAGCGTTGCATCGAATATTTCCGATGGGCGATCGCAAGACGAAATCTGTGAGGCAGCTGGTGATTCTGTCATAGCTTTCTCTGAAAAAAGATGGTTTCTCAATATTGGTGCGAAGCAAGCTTAACAAGGCTCCTGAAAAATTACTAGTTGAACCAAGCGAGGAAGAAGATACAGATTTTGGTGATTCAGGGACAATTGAAGTGAAATCTGGCAGAACTAAAATGAAGCCAAATAAAGGAGAGGGGCCTGGAAAGTTACGAGAAGTCCTGAATCTAGACTACTCATCTGACGATGCATCAGACAACTTGCAGGAAAATTGTTTGACGATTCCAGTGAACTTAGCTGGGATAAAGGCCAGAACACTGGACATAAGGGTGATGAAAATTCTACTAGTAAGAAGAACTCAAGTCCCCAATCAAACTGTCTGACTTCTATGCAGTGTTCTATGAGCAATTTTTTTTTTCATTTGGCCGAGCACAAGCCTTTCCAGATAAGAGGATGGCGAAGTTCAAATTTTTGGAACGTGTGAGCAATGCTGAATTAAGTTACAACTGACCCAAGAAAGAGAATGTCGGTGTTGTTGAAGAAGATAAGTTTTTGCAGAATAACTCGTTCGCAAACGACGTGGCTCCTTCCAAATTACAGGGAACCATGAAGTTAAAAAGTCACACGAAAGTTTCCAAAGAACATAAGTTCTAGCCTCCATTTTCCGTTATTTTTCTGCAAGTTCTGTTTTTTAATCTAATTTTCTGCTTTTTATCTTTTTTTTTTAATATAAGCGACCTCTTTTGACATTGAATCTAAGATAAAAGTCTGAAAATAAGTGGTTGTTCAAACTTAGCCAAAACATGGCCAACTCTGAGCAAATTAGGAACTTACATGAAAAGTACGCATAACAAAATGACGTCGTTCAAAGTCGAACGAAGTGTGGGTAACTTTGAACAAGATTTTCAAAAAATAAATTATGGCCACGTGGGAAGGGATAGAAAATATCTGTAGCGTCTGTCCTCTTCAGTGGTCAGAAATTCATATGTAAATGTTTATTTAGGTTGTTGTGCTATCATTTACAAAAGCTGTTGCGAAATAAAGGAAAAAAAAAGTATTTTTAGTTCAAAGCAACCCTGTTTGACAGTAAAGAATAGGAAACATCTTCAAATTCAATATATGATCTAACTTATTTAAAGGAGATTTACAGCTTAAAATATGAGTTAAAGCAATGAACTATGACTGTCTTCTTTCCCGGTGTACAGAAATGACTCAGGGCCTGCCTGAAACACCCCAACTTCAAGGTAAAATGCATAGTAAGATAAAATTGAGCTTTGACACTCTAAATAGTCGATTACAATTAATTCAGTAAAAATGATGTCAAGGACGAAGGACAACGTAGAAGTTGGCAATCCTGGCAAGTATAAGGTCGTTGGCAGTTAATTACCTTATAAAGCAATGTATCTCAAATATTCTTTTCTGTTGTATGAGAAAACAATCCCCTCCTCCCTCCTGCTGTCAGTTATTATCCATCAAAACTAGCCGTATAATTCTGCGGAATTGATACCACCATGAATTTTAAGGTATAAAAAAGAAAAATAAAGTGAGGTACGAATTTACAGCCAATCTATATCCATATTAGAAGGACAAAACCAAATCTAGGCCCAAAAGCCTAGAAGACCTGCCATAAGATAATATGATAATTGAGGATTTCCATAACGTTTAATTTTTATAAAACGGAGAGAAAACAAAAACAAAACAACACTAAAATTTTAAAACAAAAAAGTCAAAACCAAAACAAAATTCCTTATAAACGAGAACAAAACAAAATTTTCACTTCTAAAATCATGGATCATAAAGCATTTCATATAAAAATTTTAGTTCAGAAACTGAGGCTAAAGTTTTTAATTTCACTAGTTTTATTTCAAAATTTAAAACAAATTGGGTTGTGTAATATCTCTTATTAGAAAATTGCAGTGACAAGGAGGAGATAGTTGTACTAGTGGGCTGTGAAAACCCTACGGAGCTAACCATACGTCAAGGTCAGGAAACAAAAATCAATAACAGAAAAAAACAGTATTATAGCAATAGCAAATTTATTGCCCCTTTACATTACATGAGCCATTCACAAGCAAAATTGATTAGCTCCTGTTTTTATTTTGGTGTTAAATTATTTCATTGATTCATAAAACTCCACAGAGTTTTAAAGAATCACAAAACAAAATTTGGTCATGAATAACCTATAACTTTCCCTGGAAGCGAATTTAGAAAACTTCCCACGTATTTTCCATCAAATGAACAGTAAGATAAAATCAAACCCTGCAGTATATATTCTCTGCAGTATATATACTGTCTCCTTTACGGTAATTGAATTTGGCATGTGAACAGCCCACGTGGGGTTTCTATTAGCCAAGCAGCCTATAAACTAACAAAATACCAAATTAGTGACTAGTACGGGTTCAAGAATGAACTTGCCACACAATCAAATGGCTTAACTGATCAGAAGAGTATGGCTTAACTTTACCCTCAGTTATATCACATTCTTCACCTGAGCGAAAATCTATATAGCCTTCTCCTCCAGAAATGACCAAGTTGGTTTGCGACGTCTGTGTTTCTTCCCCTTTAAGACTAGGAACCGAAACAAAAAATTTTACAGCGTTTCTATGTCCGTGGAAGGACAATTGCGCATGTGCCATTGAACAGAAGGGAATGAAGGTTCCAGACAACCTCATTGGACCACCAGGAGGACGAGGAGCAGTTGGAAGATGTACCCTCTTTGAACAGATGTAGACGGGAGGCCTTCGGAAATCGGAACCGATATAATCACACCATTTCCGGTTCCCATCCAAAGTCGATTGGCGGCAATAAGCAAGGATGTTATACGCACAAAACTGAAGCCTAATTTGCCTGCACCCCCTGGAACCACCTCTAACATTTTGCTGACATACGGCTCTATATCAATATCCTGTAAATGTTGATGTGTAATCGCATGAAAGAGTCTTAAGGATGAATCTAAACGAATACTAATCCAGACACCATCTCCTAAACATGCCATCTGCCTTATCTGACTTTCTTTTCGTGGATGAGCCTCGAAAGATGTCTCTATATGCAAAGTGCAAGGATCAAGAACAAATATGCGATTGCCAAAACTGCACCAAGCTTTACCATTAACGGCACACATAGCTCTAACTGAAACGTTTAGGTTTTCTAAATCAACTATTTGATGTTCACTTAAGTCCCATTGACCATCAAACCCTCTTGAAAACACAGCAATAGTTCCGTTTGCTAAAGCTGCTAAAACTCTACCTCTTAAATGGAGTATAGCTAATACAGAGTCTTTTAACTGAACAGCATGACAAACTTTTTCCCACTGGGCAACTGCAGAATGTACAAATATTGCACCGGATTGAGTACCAAGCCACATTGTAGGCAGAGCACTGGTTAATGACATTGCACTCTCAACTGTGCTATGAAACTGGGCTTCTGGAAAATCTACTGTAGGAGCTTGGGCATCTTTTACATGATTAATGGTACAAACAAGCTTATCATCAGTGCCCAGATGCGAGACGCCAGAGTCACTTGAGCTGGAGGGACGTCGACTCGGCTCTTTTGATTTTTCCTCTTGGATAGGATAATCAAGCTCACTAGCACCAGGAACACTGGCTATACTAAAAATTTGAGACAAACTCACTTGAAAAGAAGTCATTACTTCGGCAGGGCTGCAACCATTTACTATAGTAACCTTACTCACTGTTTCTGTGCTACTACATATCCACACAAGAGAATTTTGTTGCCACTTATTTTGATCCACTTCACTGTCATAAAATATACTCCCACCAATAAGAGCACCCCCATCAGCAGTTTTACCCCCACTAAGATCGACACCAGCAGCACACCATACTTGAGTACCAGGTTCACTGTCTGCAAGAGGTCTACAGTAAATGGGTACTGGCACAGGTAAGTGGCTTGACTTTTCTGGCTGTGTGGCTGGTTGGTTATCAGCAGGTAGACTCCAGCCATAAGCTTGAACTCGGCCACCTTCTTGACGAGAAAGTCGTGTTTTCTCGATCTTGTCTATCTTTCGTGTTGGCGAATCTTTCGTTGTATCTGATGTAAGTTTACGCTTTGGCTCAAATCGAATAAGCTGATTCGAATTCACTCGGCTATTTATATGTCGCTCGTTTGTGGGATTAAACAGATTACTGAAAAATTTCCAAATCGAGATCTGTTTTCCTTTCTTATCTAGTTCAGCGTCTACTCTTGATGCTCGTACCATTTCGGACCACCGTACTGCTTCCTGGAGCTCCATAAATCGCTCCTATAAAACAAAACTGAATTAATACACAAATAAACACCTAGAGAGAAATAGAGTTTAATTTACATTGATTGAGTTGATCGAACCCTCTCCAAAACGCAAAGCAAAAAGTAAAAACCGCCCAGGGAAAATCCTTTGTATGCAAGAAATATGGCCAGTTAAACAATCTAAAAGCCTCAACACAGTGGGAAACGAATACATAAACACTCTATCACCAAAGGCTCTCTTTATCTGTTCCTCAGTTTTTTTTTTTTGGGGGGGGGGATTATCCCCTCTAAGAGTCAAAAATGCTCTGCAAGATGCTCCAAAAGGTAGACACTCCGAAAAGGTTAAGATGGGTATGGTTTTGGCAGGGATTTTTAGAGCCATTGTCCACCCAAAAATTTTGGGCTCTTAGCCCCATGAGACGTCTTGAGCTTTACCGACCCCACTTCCCCCCGAGAAAATTACTCTAACATCTCTGCTAGCCTTAATATACATTTCAAAATAAGTATTGCCAGTCGTTTTTTGATATCATATTGTTCTGAGCGTTCTTGCATGCGACAGTTATGGCAAAATTCAGTAAAATGGTTCTCCATACAGTCTATTAAAGTAACGTGGATTAGTGTTACCCTGAAAAATTCCAGAATTGTGTGCAAATGGTACCACAGAGGTATCACATGGGGAAACAAGAGGTACAACCCTTACGGGAGAAGCGCATTAGCCAATGTTTCCTAAAGAGACAGGAAAAAGAGCATTTGTAGACCACAATTTGCAGATTTTTCCCAGAAGGCTCTTTGAGCGAATTCCCCTTTGGGGGGGGGGATGGGTTCAAGCCCCAAGTGCGGCATGACCAAAGAACGTATCTCATTTGTTTTTCTATTTGACAAATTTATGAATGTGTTTTGTAAAATGTAAATTACCCGCATACTTCTATATTGGCATTGCAATACTGTATTGTTGTCTATGAACACATTACACTCGAGCTCAAAGGACTAAAAATGCATCATTATTGACAAAAAAACTAAACAATTGATGATTGTTCATAAGAATTGTCTTTTAGAAGATAACCTGTATCTTTATCTCGGACGCTGCTAACATATACTCCCATCCAAAGAGTATGGGCAATTTATAAGAGTGGAAACTGGTACTATTGCCAAAAAAATCTTCAATGCCATCTAGCAGCTGGCGTTTCATGGCATTTTTTCCAGTTTCGTAATTTTTTTGTTTTACGAAACTGAGATCAACCACTTAGTGTTACAGTATTTTGCCAATTTCACTAATTTAATCTTATTCTTACATTGAAAAAACGCTCAGAAACGTCAAATGCTAGATAGCGTTGATGATTTTGTTTTGGCACTAGGGCTAGATTTCCCTCTTGTAAGTTCCCTACATTCTTTGTTCCTATCCACAAAAAAATAACAGGGAAATACAGTTAAACAGACTGCACATTATTCAGTACAATTAAATAAGCAATTCCAATTGCAAAATTTCATTTACATTGCTTACTAGCTTAAAAATTAAGGCTTTTGTCAACTCTACTCTACTTTGTTTCTGTCTAATTGATAAAAACAATCAAGCCCAAACACAGGAGATGGCTCTTGATGGCCGGTTCCCAAAATCTTAAGATTACCCCATAGTTTTCTGGATAGTAACAAAAAAAACAACAAAAAACAAATTATGGTTTAACTGTTCTTCATAAGTAAAAGAGAACTGACACAATAAAAAAGAATCTGAAACAAAAATTAATAAATTTTCCCATTAATGCTGGTAATTAATAATGATTTAACTTCTTCCATTGCTATCAATAGAAGTTTCATAAAAAAAAAGAAAAAAAAAAGAAGAAATCAGGTATATCATCCCAATACATAGGAAGCATTAGTGTACCTTAAATCTCAAATTAAGACAATACAGGGTTATTCAAAGGGTTATTCAACAAGAAATGAGATAATTTGACACCATAGTAGCCACTGTGACTCTTTCTTGAGAAAATGCAAAATTCCCCCCCCCCCCCCCGAAAAAAAAAAACGCGCCAGTATTGGGCTAGCTTAGACTTGATACGGTTTCACTATTATGATAAATAGAAACCGATTGAAGATTTATCTTGGTAAAGAATAAAATTGCAAGCTCTTTTACTTCTGCTGGCATCCAGAAGAGTAGAATTTTTTATTACCCTACTTTGCAAGGAAATAATAACAAATGATTAATAACCCAATGGGTGTGCAAATGCTGAAATACATGTTTCATTCTCTTGGAAGCTCATATACGTAGATGGATGGATAAATTTATGGGAAAAAACTAGCCCCTCAGGCGATCCAGAAGAAACCTGATACGCTAGGCCTGTTCTTTTTTTTTGTTACTGAGGTTAATACAAATCGTAACTGGAACTAAATAATCCGATAAATTTCTAAGACAAATAATACCAAAAAAAAAATAAAGTTTGAAACCAAAGGCTGCTCAAAAACTCCAATGACGAAAAACAAATGACAAAAACTAAACTTAAGATTTACTTTTCTGTGCAGTAATTCTTTGTTAACAAGCGTTGCAGCCTGCATGGCTGTGTTTATTCCCATCTAAATTGGATACACATTCAATATTTATTTGTCATGCATCTTATTCATGACACTTTGAAGAAATAAAGAACAGACTGTTAATTCCTAGGTTTATAAAAACATTCTACCTCTACATGCGCTGTCATGTGAGTGCTTGTCAACCACATGTGACCACCGAGGAGCATTTTATGCAAGCCTACTCTGAACAGTATATAAGAAGTACTTATTTTTAAAGTATATTCTAATTTTCTAAATGACCAACAAGATCCAAAGGATGGTACAAGGTCAGGAGGCCTTTTGGCCTCGAAGATAATTCATTACAATTACTGGATATGCGTAGTTTCCTCTGACTGGTGACCATTATTCGAATTGTAAGGAGATAGCAGAAAATCTCAGCAACAAAAAGCGAGTTACTTTGACAGTTTTGACAGAGCATCTAGAAATAAATCCTTTTTACCACAACTGTTCTGAATGACTTATTCATGAGAAAAATTACTACGGTGATTAGGCCACAGGGCAATTAGCCACAGGCCACAGCTGTGCCAAAAAGGCTTTGTCCAGAGTAAAAATTACCAGTGATAAATTTACAGGGCAATTCGACCCTTATATTGGACTAAAGTCGCAAAACAAAAGGTATAAAGGGTTTGTTTTTGCCCTGGATGTTATTCAATATTCGTTTTGACTATCTTAAAAAAAAAAAAAAAAAAAAAAAAAAAAAAAAAAAAAAAAAAAAAAAAAAAAAAAAAAAAAAAAAAAAAAAAAAAAAAAAAAAAAAAAAAAAAAAAAAAAAAAAGTAAGCTGAACTTTCTCCTTAGGATCTCAGGGTCCTATATTAAATGACTGATAAGCAAGGCTAAGAGGTTGCATTAATATACCCCTTCCCTCACAACCTAATAGCCCAAAGAACAGACAAAAGCAAAGATAATCGCATATTGCCCTTATGAAATACCATCTAATGGGAATTAAAAAGCACTATTGCCATAAAAGGATCAGAAGTATATGGTTCAATTAAGCCAGTGAAAAGGCTTATAATGCTAGAACCAGAAGAAACATAGGAGTACACAGGTAACAGAGAGTTGACAAAGAAGTTCGTGATTTTTCTCTCGGATACCCACTTCAATTTCCACTTTTACAAGTATCCCATAGCCTTTGTATGATTCCAATACAGAAAACTTTTGACAGGCATCTTTCTTAATCATAGTCGACGTAATAGGATTGAATTAGTAAAGAGCAATGGGTCTCTCAGGGGTAATTTTCCCTAGAGTCAACACATAATCAGATGACCGCACTCTATGGGGAATTAATTTCATTTAATTATTCCTCAGTCTTATCATATAGAATAGAAAATTTAGAACCTCAGGGAAGAGCTGATTCGCTCACAAATTATGCGTTCAAACGCAGGTATAAGGGCTAAAAACAGATTGGTGAGTAGTCAACCGCTTGTTCTATAGCCTTTAAACTTACAGGAGGGCAACACCATTCTGAACTGAGATAATTAATGTTCATTTTATGCTCGCCTCTGTTCATTTTAATTTTGTTCGTATTTAGTTTCATTCCTTCACCACAGTAATTTCTGTCCATCATAGGTTTTAAATCTTGCATAAGCTAATATCTGCTTCTTTCAAGTTTTAAACTCACTCCATACTATTCATGGAAAAACTTTTCTATATATTTAATTTCAAGTGTAAGCAAACCTTGTACTGATTTCTCTCCATTAGTACTCTTGCCATTTCAATTCGGGTGAATTTCTTACGCTGTGACATTGGTACGTCTTCTTCATCATCTGACTTATTTCCTTTGTTTTTTTCCAGTTCTTCTTTGAGCTGAAATAGGACAGAAGGCTATACTTGGGCAATTTGAAGATGCTTAGGCAGGTTCATATATCAAATCGAGCAATCTTATACAAGTAACATGAGAAAGAACTGAAGGATACTTAAAGTGAAAGGATACATTAATACATTTGATTAGTAGGATTCTTTGGGTGGAGAAAAGATTCTGTTCTTTTTGTGTTTGTATTTGCTCATCACAAACATATTTAACGGCTTTTACTACGGGTATGAAGGCAGTCATATCGGCTTCGGAAGAAAAAATTTTTTTTTAAATCAGCAGTCAAGCTCGTCTGGGTGATTCGAAATTTCTCTCTTTATTTTTATTTTTGGAAGGGGATTTTTTTTTTTCAAAAGTTCATCAAGTTAAGAGCTATTCAAGGGGTTTGACACAAAAATTTAGATTAAATAGCATAAACAATTAAAACAACTTGGCTATTGAATGGCTTCAGTGTATAGTCAGACATGTATTTGATTTAAAGAGACCTGAAATTGGGAAGTTTTAAGAGCTTATGCTGGCTCATTAGAGAAGAGCAAAAAAGAAAAATTATCAACTACTATAACTGCTTCGTATTCTAACAGAACATGTTTGATATTTGTCGACCGAAAGGAGAGGCAGAAGTTCAAAAGATAAATATTTAGAAGTAAAGTCAGTGATTTTAAACACTAAGACATAGCAGAAATTTTCTTCTCTGCAAGACATTGCAAGAAGGGATGTCATATAACGGAGGGAAACCCATATCCTTTACTGCCCCACCCCCGAAAAAATGACAGTAACAAGCGAATCATATGAACAATCATGAAAATATGGGCATGTCCAACATAAACTAGATCACAAGTAGTTTATGCACCTCTGGCTACATAATATGAATCTATTTAAGTAGTCTAATAAGTTGGGCATGATTAAAGAGCAAATTTTCACAAGATAGGCTTAGGTAAGTTTCTTAATGTGATATCTGTAGCAGAAGAACAAACATAGAACTTGTATGGATTCATCAGAGGCAAAGCTATAACGTTACCTATAGTAAAGGCTATAAGCCTTCAATGTTTTATTATTTATTTTCAGAGGCGCTTAATATGGAAGCAGTGGTCACAAAAACTTCAGAGGGGGATCATTCGATTGAAAATCAAAAGTGCCCTTTTTAAGAGTCAAAAGTTAAAACATAAGGAAGGACAAACATAGAACTTGTATGGATTCATCAGAGGCAAAGCTATAACGTTACCTATAGTAAAGGCTATAAGCCTTCAATGTTTTATTATTCATTTTCAGAGGCGCTTAACATGGAAGCAGTGGTCGCAAAAACTTCGGAGGGGGATCATTCGATTGAAAATCAAAAGTGCCCTTTTTAAGAGTAAAAAGTGATTGGAGAGAAACTAGCCCACCCCCTCCCGTGGCCCCTTTTCTCCAAATGTATCTGATCAAAACTTGAGATAGCCATTTTGTTCAAAATAGTCCAAAGATCTGATAACAAAATCTCTGGGGTCGATACGGCCCCAGAGTCCGGAACATGTGTTGTAACTTATGCCCCAGGGGCATATAAGGGTTTTAGGGATGGGGTTGTCTTATAAACTTTGGAAGTGGCTCATTTGGTTGGTAATTGAAAGTTCTGATTCTTGTTTCAAGAACCAAAATTGATCGAAAGGCAACTAGCCCCCACGCCCTCTTTTCCCCAAATGCATCCGATCGAAATTTTGAGATCACAATTTGTTCAAAGTAGGCCGAAGATCACAGAGCAATGCTCCCGAGGTTGAAACGACCCCTCAGAGCCCGAAGGCATGGGGTTGTAAGTTACGTCCCAAGGGCATAGAGTTAAAAGTGTTCAAAGGGCAACTATCTCCCCCATATTCTCTTTTCCCCAAATGCATCGGACCAAAATTTTGAAATAGCCGTTTTGCTCAAAATAGTCCAAGCACCATATAAAATGCATCCATGGAATTACACAGCCCCCCCCCTCCCCCGAGCCCAGGGTTGTATGTAATGCCCGGGAGAATATAAGGATATTTCCGCCGTGGTGTAAAGGAAGGTGCCCTTACATCCAATCACGTTTAATAGCTTTATTCTGGACGCACAGTCCCAAGCAGTGTCCTCTTGTATTTCAGAAGGCATAGATGTATATCTTATTGCTTATGCAGATGTGTGTTCAACCCCAGCCGAACGGTACTGGCATCTGAGAAAAATATTTCAATTCTAAGTCAAGAATATCTTAAGAGAAATCTTAAGTTTAACGCTGAAAAGTCAAAAGTAGTACCGGAAATAAAATATCTTGGCCTCCCAATCGGCGACTATCTTAAAGTAACTAGGAAACAACTCATCCGTCATTTCCAGTGCCGGACGTCCAGAGCCTACGGTAGCATAGTATCTAATTAGCTTCGTTTTAATGACCGGCTACTAGTTAAATTGTATAAATCATATGCACTTCCAATTTTTTTGTACCTTGCACCTTTTTGGCAAACCTTCTTGGTAATGGAACTAAAGCAACTCCGGCGAATTAATTACCGGTATGCTAAATATCTCTTTGACCTCCCACAATGGGCAAGTAATTCTTGGGTCAATAGTAGATACGGTATTATAGACCCTAATGCTGCCATCAGCAGTTGCATTGAAGCTTATAATAAAGGAATCAATGGAAACCCATGTGTTCCTTTTTTAAAACAGTAAATTTATCACGTTTTCTTTTATAATTATTGTGCTTGTTATGTGTATTGTGCAATTGTTTGGTTAATTATTGTGCTTGTGTGCTTATTTTAGGAATTTTAATTGTGTTGTATTTGTTATTTTCGTCTCTTCAAAAAACGTAGTTTTTAGAGGTCTGGTTACTATCGACAAGGGTCACTCTTCAATTGCTGCGCATTATCATGAATAGTTTTATATTTTCAATTATTACTGGGCTGGATGCTGGAGATATAAAACTGAAGCTTTTCTTATCATTTTTAATTTCACAGTGATTCACGAGCTGGTATTTGGCCGTGATGAGTGAGACCCCCCCCCCCGCTTGGTCCAAGAATCTTTTGACAGCTTACTATCATAGTTATGTAAATATATTTCCCCTTCCCTTGCATTCATGTGTACCAGTGGTTGTTCCTAAAATCTAAAAAAAAAAAAAAATCCAGGTTGTCGATAGATAAAATCACTTGTAGAATTCAAAATTTTTAACTCATGGTTTTTTATATTCGTAGCATCACAAGTACTTAAAGTGTTCTTGCAATTATTTTCTTTCTCTCTCTCTCTTCATTTCTTCTTTGATTCAAAAGAACCTCACCAAGCCATGCTGACTGAGATGGTTTAAATTTGATTTAATTTATTTATTGCAAATATAAATATGGATGAAATAGGAGGCTGTGACGAACTACACAAGGTTTAGTTGTAAACTTAAATAGCTCTAAAAAATCGAGAAAGACGGTTTCTTTGATGCCTTGAATGATAAAATGATTAAATAGCACAAAATCTTTTCATGAACTTATGAAAATGGAAGCAATGAGAACCTTTTGAGAAAGATGCAGGAACTTAAATATTTCTTTGAATTTTTTTGGTAACAAAGAATCTACTGACCTTCTTTATCTCATCTTCTAATTCTTCAACTCGTGCTCTCATACGAGATTTAACTATCGTTAGGGATCGGATCTCATCCCGAAGAATTTCATGTTCACCATTCAACTCATCCAATTTGGTAATAAGGTCATCTTTGACTATATTTAGTGCATTCTTTGTAGCCAAAAGCTCATTATTCTCCATTATCAGATTCTCTACTTCTTTACCCATGCCAAAGAAGGTATCACTTGTAGAACTGGCATATTCACCAGGATGTACCCAATTTCCTGTGATTTCGCCATCATCATTATCAGCCATACTTTCATCATGAAAAACTGATTTCTTGGTATAAAGTATTATTACTCCTCTTTTCATTCTTGGGAGTAGCTTTTTCATTTTTCTTAGGAGAATCTTCCACGGGGATCTCTTCACAAAATTCAGGATCATCAACACTTGGTGTTCGAACCCAAATTTTCTTATCCTGTGCAAGTCTATCTTCACTGTCACATCCATTCGTGTTGTTCGTTTGAACTGATTTAAACTCTGTTTCGAGAGTAGAACCAGGGAAGCCAAGGCTTGTGTTGTCATGCTGCCAAAATCTACCATTGGACTTGTCAAATTCTTTTGGGGAGAGTCCATAGAAGAAAAACCAAAGGATAATGGTCCCGATGACCTAATGAGACTGCTTGGCTTAGGACGCGGGACGCCAAAACTAAGCTGTTCAATTCTATCACTACCCATTAATATTCGGGTGCGTTCTAAGTGGTCCATATGTGTCTTGAAAAGCTCCGTATAACGATCGTGCAACTTTGAATATTCTCTTTTGGTTTCATTATCTTTCTCTTCAAGACGTGTCACGTGATCACTTAAGTTTTTCACTTTCAACTCAAACATCCTCACGATCGACTCTAATGATTCAATTTTCCCTGTGAGCACCTTTCTTTCTTCTTCAACGGCATCTTCAATAGCAAGCAGTTTGATTTCAGCCGCTTTTCTAAACTGTTTTTCCCTTTCGTACTGATTCATCAGTTGTTCATTATCTTCACGAAGGAGCTCAAGCTCCACTTCGTGCTCTGATTTTCAGTGTGTAGATATTCAAGGTTTTCTAAAAGGTTAACAACTAACGGCATCAAATTTTTGACAACACCTTCGTCATATTGGTTGATAATCCTTTGGAATTCTTGGTAAATGCTTCCAGCTATGACCTGGACTTTTTCCGACATCATTGTGTCCGATTCCTCACTAGAATATATTTTTTCCATCTTGATGGTGTTTTACCTGCAAGCAAGACAATCGTGGTGAGATTAAATAACATTTTTGAAAAAAAAACTTATTTAAGCTAAAAAAACAACATGAGTTAAGTATGTATTGTTGAATTTTTTTTATAGTGAATAACTTTGTCCAAAGGCAAAAAAAAAATAGAGAGTAAAAGTAGACCAAAGCAACATCCTCCAGTCCCAAATTTCCAACAGAAAATTGGGCATGTTGCACTTCATTTGAACCCAGTGGCGGCTCTTGGGGTAAGGAAGTAAGCGGGCGCGTTGGGCAGAGTGATAGGAGGTGTCTTGAGTAAAGGGTGCCATCTGTGGCAAAGGGTGTCAGAGATGCACTCTGTGTTGGCGAGAGAGACCACCGCCGGGCACCATATGACTTAATCAAGACAAAAATCATAAGATAATTGCAGGGCATCCAAAACTAATTTATATCACTTAAAGAGTGGTGTGATTTTAGGCATGAAATTGCCTCAACTTGAACAATCCCTCTTGGTGCAACGCACGTCAGTTGCTAGTGATTTTATAGTAGGCTACTAATTTAAAATCAAACAGTTTGTGGTAACGAACTGTAAGTAAGGAGCGACTCGGTTCAATAGTAACCGAAACCCTGAAAAACGGAATTTTTCTACCAATAGATACATCAAAAGAATCGGATTTTTATGCTGATTTCAAATATGTAAATGCGAAATCATATCTTACCAGCCTGAGAATATTTGCCTTATTTTTGATAAAAGTGGAAAAAACACCACCTAAAAGTCATAGAATCTTAATGAAAATCAAACCATCAGATTCAGCGCATCAGAGAACCCTACTGTAGAGGTTTCAAGCTCCTCTCTGCAAAAATGTAGAATTTTGAATTTTTTGCCAGAAGAAACATCACAGGTGAGTGTTTTTTTGTCCTTTTTTCTTCCCAGGGGTGGATCAATTTGGCCCAGTGGTCCCAGAATATCGTGAAAGGGCTCATTCGAACGGAAATTAAAAGTTCTAGTGCCCTATTTTAAGTGACAAAAATTGAAGGGTAACTAGGCCTTCCATACTCATTTTATTCCCAAAGTCAGCCAATCAAAATTTTGAGATAGCCATTTTGTTCAGCATAGTCGAAAATATAATAACTATGCCTTTGAGGATGATTTAATCCCCCCACAGTCCCTGTTGGAAGGGCTGAACTTTGCCCATTGTTTACATATAGTATTGGTTATTGGGAAGCATGTAGACGTTTTCAGAGGGAATTTTTTCTGGTGGTGAGGGGGGGGGGGGGTCAGCGGGAGAAGATTACATGAGAGGATCTTTCCATGGAAGAATTTTTCATGGAGGAAGCGAAACTTCCATGAAGAGGGCGCCGGATTTCTCAGCATTATTTAAAAAACGATCAGAAATTAAATTGAAAGAAAATTTTTTTTCAACTGAAAAGTAAGGAGCAACATTAAAACTTGAAACGAACAGAAAATATTATGTATATGAGGGGGTTGCCTCTCCTCAATAGCTCGCTCTTACACTAAAGTTGTTGTTTTTACTTTCAAAAGAGGTTATTATTCTAATTAAACAGCCTTTGTGATTCAGGAGTCATTTTTAAAAAACGGGAACAAAAATCAAACTCAGGTTATTATAAGGTTATTATTAGTGCAAATTTCGCTTTAATTACTCATGTACGGTGAGCAATTTTCAAAACCTGCATTTATTCAAAAACATTCAGAAATTAAATTAAAAAAACAAAAATTAACTGAAAGTAAGAAGCAACACTAAAACTTAAAAAGAACAGAAATTATTCTGTATATGAAAGGGTTGTCCCCTCCTCAACGCCCCGCTCTTTATGCTAAAGTTTGACTCTTTCTCACAACTCTACTTTTCACAACCATAAAAACTTCACCGTAAAGAGCGGGCGATTGAGAAGGGACAGCCTTTTTCATATACGGAATAATTTCTGTTCGTTTAAAGTTTTATTGTCACTCCCTAATTTCAGTTAAAAATACTTGTTTTTTTTTAATTTAATTTCTCAAGGAGAGTCGTGTTTACGTAGGGCAAGTGTAATGATAAATCGAATGAAGCACTTCAATAATGCCGACGACTAAATTTACATTAAGTCCTTCTTACCGTGTATTGGTTCCCTTTTGAACCCCGTTCTGATTCACACAAGCACACATAAAATTAACAGATATTATATCCCAGACACAAAATTGATCGGTGGCCACATTGCACTCAAGCGGACGGGGGGAAGACTAATGTAGATACATTTTTCTTATAAAGCAGGTTTTTATTGTAATTTACGTGTAAGAAAATCAACTTAAATGAGCTTTGACGGTTAATTTAACAGTTAAACATGCCTCATATCTTTATATACGCGTTTAGACATCGATACATACTTATATTGTGCAGATTATTTCCTTTCTGAACGAAATATATGCAGTTTACAACGTGTCAAAAAATACCAAGGGGTGCCGTCTACCAGGGGGGGGGGAATAGTCTGCTTACCCCCAAAAAACGTCCAGGGCCGGCCCTGTTCTAACCAGATTCAAAAAAAGATTTCCAATCGATGTGACCAAAGTGGGCTTGTGACCTCTCTTTTACCTCCAACTTCCAGTTTCTAAAAGGTAGGCAATATGAAAAACTTGTTTGAATCAGAACCATGTAAGGATTTTTCATTGATATTACCTGAGGCAAAAAAGTCTAATGGGGGGGTTTTATGGGTGGTGAGAGATTCTAGTTTTGTTGTTCGGTAATACCTTCTGATAAGGGAGTTTTAATAAAAATTATTTGTTCTTATATTAATTAATTAATTCAGTGGGGAAATTTAGTTAAACTCTTTGCTGACGGTTCGCGTGTGGCTTACCTGAGTGGAGGCTGAACTTCTAGAGAGGGGAGCTTAAATTAGGAGTACGAGT
Organism: Artemia sinica; assembly: GCA_027921565.1. Lineage (NCBI taxonomy): Eukaryota > Metazoa > Arthropoda > Branchiopoda > Anostraca > Artemiidae > Artemia > Artemia sinica. The sequence continues at coordinate 32,396,605 of CM051266.1, read as the reverse complement.
AGGGAGCTTATGTTGACGGCCATGCTGAGTTGAAACCAGACTGATAAATTTCAGTTTCCCTTAGGAGCGAGTGGAGCCACAAGGACTAACAAACTTGAGAAATATTAACATAGAGAGAATAAAGTAAAAAAGTAATGCATTTATTGTTACTCACATAATTGTCACAGAGCTTCGGTATATCGGTACACTTGCAGTAAAAGACACTAATGCAAAATAGACATCTGAGATAAAGTAACACAAAAGTCAATTCACAGGCAATAACTTTCCTCAAAAGTCTATCAGAAAATTTCTAGTAGTCTTGAAAAAGACCAAAAAAAACTGAAGCAAGACTCATAAAAGGACTGAAAAAGACTCAAACAAGACTGGCAAAAGACTGACTCAAAATTGTTAAGTCCTAACTATCTATCCTCTGCAATTCTGCCGGGGGTTACGTTTAGGCGTTGCTAAAAGTATAATTTACAATTCCTATTGGTTGAATTATTTGTCCTACATCACTATTGGACAGTGCTGTACCAATCAGCTATTTGATTTTAACTAGCTTTTGGTATGATTTATTACTCTCTAAGACTTCACTTTGGAATTTTTCTGAGTTGTACAAAGTTTGTACTCTATAATTAAAGCAAGCTACATAGTCTTACATTGTATCTCAAGAAAATGTTTTTAAAGCTTTACCTTGTAATTATAGCGGAATATTTAATTTTACTTTTGTATCTCGAGAAAATGTTTTTAAGGTTCATACCTTGTAATTATAATGGAACACATAGTTTTATTTCTTATCTCAAGAGACCATCTGTCGATCGTTTGGAATTTCCATCTCAAGATTTAGATTATATGGTTGTTGCATGTCAAGTGAAATTGGTTATTCTGCACATTTGTTGCTGTTAATTGGCGACACCTGGGCGGATTTATTTATTGGATTTTCTGTGGGAAAGATTCTTACGATGTTTATTACAAAGTATAATTACAATGTATAATCAGATACATTCGTTTCACTATGTTAAATTGAAGGCTTGAGTCTCGTTCGATCTGTAGGTTTACTTGAACTTTCCAGGTTCATATTTTGGGTAATTTTATTCTTTATTTGGGTAAGTTAAATTGGGAGACTTTGGGGTTTCTGAAAATTGATCCCATTACATATCATCCTTCCCATTCTTAACGATGTCCTCATCGTTGTTTTATGCTCTCTCTTTACACTTTCAAATTTTGTATTTTTTTTTTTTTTTTTTTTTTTTAGAATTTTTATCATTACTTATTACTTGAATTAGTTCTGCTTTGGCAAAATTTATATTTTGTTTCATATCTCCGATTGCTCTATTAGGCTATATATATATAACAACATTACTTTAAAGTCCATTACCTACTCACTCTATTTGGCGAAAGGGCCAAAAGAGTCTCTAATGACTAACACATAAGATTATATGATTGCATGATAGTTATTATTCCTCCACCTAATATCAATATTCCTCCACCTGATATGATTATCTTATTGCGGAAAATTGTACATATTTGCCTTTTTATAACACTTGACTACACTTCCACCTGACGCTATATAGGTACGATTATATTATTATTCCTTCACCTAATATTAAAATTCTTTTACCTGATGTTCTAATACTTCTACACGGTTTCAACTAGTTAAGTTTTGTTTTTGTAATTACTTTATTATTTGACGTGGTACATGTTCACTACTTCTAATGCTAGTTTATACTTCCACCTGACATTATATTGGTACGATAGTTATTTGACATCAAAAACATCTAACTATATCTAAAACATCTAACTACAATACACTGATATGTATGAATTAAAAATAGTTTGGAGGAGAAAAAAAAATTTTTACACATTAACATTTTTAACTTAATGTTTGATGGCAACACTGGGATAAGGTAGCTTGCACTGGTTTTCATCTGTTTTATGGTAAGTTTAACAATATTTATCAAAGTTGCTAGTTAGATACATAAGACTTCACACTTACTTCATCATTCTACGTGTCTATAATACTCACATACGTTATCACTCTTACTTTGGGCTTCCATTCAATTAATTACTAGGTTGGCTAATTGTTTATGGTTTGTCTTCGTGGTGTTTCATCTTTTTGGCACTTGTTGCTTGGGATAAGCGTTTACATTGTTCATAAGTATGACTGTTGCACAAAATTGTCCGTGCGTGGTTTGTCATATGAAATACGCGGGTTTGACGTCACAGGAATGTTGAAATGTCTATTGGGTACATATCCCTCGGGGAATTGATTACATGAAATGAGCATTATAATCGTTGGCTGGTTAGTTCTTCTTGGACACTTTTATCCTCGGAAAATCTAATACTCGTACAGTCTGTGTTTTCCGTAAATTGATCACGTTCATTTCTTCTTTTATTGGGCACTTTTGTTTTTGGGAAAATCTAATACTCGTACAGTTTGTGTTTCCCGTAAATTGTTCGCGTTCAGTCTATATCTTGGACTATTGGCTGTGTTATAATTTAACGTTAACTATGGCGGGATCAAAACTTGATCTTATGGCCTTGGCTTGACGCATTGTTTTGATTCCCGGTCAAATGATTTACAATCATTGAGGGCTTAATATGAAGATTAGAACAATAATAACTGGTTGTTTCTCTTCTTCGAACACTTCATTTTGGAAAAAAAAATTTATCACGTACAGTCTATATTTCCCATTAATTGATCATGTTTGATTTTTCTTTTCTTGGAGGATGGTTTGGTTTTGCGACATCTAATAATGATTGGATAGAGTCAAAACTTAACTTTTGATCTTGGTTAGCATATTGTCTCTGCTATGGGGCTTAAGATATATAGTCTTTGAGGGACTGACTCTAGGGTTACTCTTGGTATTTCAAACATTAAATCTTAAGGCCGTTGCCGTCTAAGGATAGTTATCGACGGTCTCCACGTAGTTTTACGACGTTGCGGTCGGTATGGTTCTCTCGGTAATTATTAATTCAGATATATGCGTATATGTGGGGTTCTTGGTTTGCCAATATTGCTTGAGATAAGATTACCTGGTACTAGGTTTTGGTGATTTGGGTTGTCGTCAGGGTATTGTCTTCAGGTTCTTTCTTGGTGAGTACATGCCGGTGGTTGACGAATGATGAAAGTAGATGCTACTGGGTTGTATCCATGTCGCCTGCTGGTACACCAATAATTAATTTGCACTGGTTACTCTGCTTCCTAGAATATAAATATCTGGGCAGAATCATATGCTCTTTATAATTACACAAGTTATAACACATATAGCAATAATATATACAATACACATAATACCAGGCGGGGACTATTTTTGAAATAATAGTCGTGATTAGACATATGAATAATATCAATTTCAGTATGGGCACAGTTAAACTCAACGATAGAGCAACTAAGGGCAACTCTCGTGCTTTTACATGCATGTTGCAGCAATCACTAGATTACTGTGATATAAGCAAGGTTATTATAGGAAAAATGATTATGTTTACAAAAAAATAACACTATAAGATTTTCAAGATTTGGTGACTATATGTATACATGTACACATGTGCATTTGGCACATGTTCTAAATTCAATGCATTTTCAAATGTTATTCAACACTCATCTACTTTAGCATTTAATTTTCTATTCTGCTACTACTTGTGAGATAGATTACATGGTTTTTTTTTTTTTTTTTTTTTTTATTAGAGGTCTCGATTTACTATAAATTTTTCAAATCTTTACTGTTTATGCGCGTCCACGCTGCCCAAGAAATATATCTTTGCAGCTGCATGGGCTTGCACAATAAAAAATTAAGTGAAAATTTGGGAGTGGACATGGCACGAATGAGGACCTCTACTCCCATTCGCTCGATCATGTCTCCCTTACTCTTTGCTCAAGGGTTATCAGGGAGTTCCGGGTTTAGGTTTTGCATCTCACTCGGCTCGATGTGTTCTGATTTTGCTCTTTTTCTACGTGTTATTCTCAACATTCTTCCGTAATTTAAGGTTAATAGCATTCTTATTGTCAGAGAGATCATGAACACGAATCCTACCGTCAGGAGGATATTCCACCAAAATTTGTTGAGAATAGTCCATATCTACTTTCTACATATGTCAATCTTTGGTTTTCATTAGTGAAGAGGGGAATTTGAGAGTCTAATGCTTCTCTTATTTTTGTTAGTGGTAAAGTTTCTTTGACATTCTCCATTATTGACCATATTCTAGTTTTTACTTCTTCATTTTCAATATTAGGAATTGTATATGATAAATTCACTGCTTTAAAATTGACCACTTTGGGGCTTATTATATTCGTGCTGGTGGTTATCAGAGGTGTTTGTACTGTGGCTTCTTTGGTTACCAGTCGGCATCCTTGCTTTATGGTTATCGTACCTACATCTTGTAGTAGTAATTCGGTTCTGTAGCTTGGATCGATTTTTTCTGTGTTATTATAACAAGAGATCGTCCCGACTGTTTCTTTTGGAACAGAGAATAGCCATAGATCATTTCTAAGATGAATAAATATTTCTCGCTTAGTACTACCTATTAGTGCTTCACATGAACTTGGAATTTCCTCTTGTTGAGTCTCTTTTAAGAAATATATCCAACATACATGATCCGGGTTTTACATTATAAATGGGCAGTGTTAGTTGACATACTAGGTTTTTGAATGCTACACATTCCTTGAGGTCCTGTGGATTTGCTAAGGCATATTTCCTTCTATCTTGATCGACTAGCAGGTAATCCGCTTCGGGGGTAATAGTCATGAACGAATTAGTTCTACCTATGTTGGCTGGAAACGTAGAAATTTTGTATAAGTCATATATTGATTGTTGGTTTATTAACGGGATTGTTACCACTGCAAATAATTGTTCGTTTATCTCTGTGATGTGAACCTTCAGCTTGGTGTAATAGTGAAATAAGTTTGCTACTTCCGGTTCTGTTGGTAGTAGGTGTAGTCCGAACGTTAAATGCGTTTTTATTTCATCCAAGATACTCTTTAGGTTCGAAGGATCCACTAGGTCGTACGACAAAGTTCCTCCGGTAAGGGCAAATAATGCAAATTCAAATTTGCTAACGTCAGTTGCTAGGTTAAGTAAGGACATTGTCACTATGTCTAGTGATACCATGGTGAGGCTCGAATCGGTAATCACACGATCTACTTCATTTTTTAAATAATTCATTATGTTTACTGTCTTTGATATTTTCTTCGAGATCGCCTCAATTTTGTCTCTCTGGTAATTAGCTATGCTGGCTTGTATTTTTTGAACATGTAAGGTCACGTTCATGGCGTTATTTAGTTTTCCTACGTTTTCCCTTAGGATATTCAGGTCTTCTTCAGTCGACAGCCCAAACAAGCGCGAGGCTAATTCTCCCACGATTGGTATTAGACTAGCTGATCTTCGGTATTTGCTTTTTCGAAAAAATACCTCGAAGATTCTCGTGGTACTTTGCTTTAACTTTTGTATTTCTGTGTTGAACAATTCAAATAGTGCTTGCAGTCTCTGTCTATATAATATTAGAAAAGATTGGTGAATCGATACTTTTAGAGCGTTTTTCTCGTTTAGCTCAGGTAATGGTTCAATATTTTCCCTTGCTGGCTCGTCGGCCATTGCTAATCTTGCACAAGTACGTTTACCGTCTATTATCCAACACTTCTTATGTACATAATCGTCTTCTTTTTCTTTCATGCTTTTATTTTTCTTTTGTTCTGGTTGAATCGCTTGTACTTTGATCGTTTGCATCTCGGTATGCCTTACTGGGATCTTGCTCTTTGGCCTATAGTGAATACGCCGATCGGCTGGGTGCGATAGTACGTGGGCCCTGTTGACCACGTCCATTTTGTAAGTATTGTAGGTCTTAGATAAGTTAGCGTGGTTAAGTTTTTAAATGGTTTATTGTTGAGTGCGCTCATTTCTGGGACTGTATTCGTCGTAGTTTCTGACATTGAAGATTGTATATCTCTCGTTGGGGACTCATATGTAGGTGTGGTTGTCTTGGTGTCTTTTATGTTTCTTTCTATAGGATTTTTATTCTCATCATCATGTTGTATATTTGAGAATTTCAACTCCTTGAGGTTAATAATTTGTCTGTAGTCTTTTTCCTTCGCGAGTTTTGATAATATTTGCTTCGTAACATTTTGTTCAGCATGATTTTGCCACAATTCTTTGAGAAAAGTCCATAGGCTCGGTAATTCATTTAACATTGCGTAGTTTCCATCATAAAGTTTATTTTGCTTGGAAGTAGTCAAGGAGTAACTTGTGGTAGACTTAATTGTAGTATGTTCGCTCATGGATCTATCCACATTATTTAATGCTCTCCTTCTTCGGCTTTCGTTCTTGTTAAATCCTAGAGCCTTGTCAATTTCTGCTATTTTCTTGTCGAAATCTTCTATTATGAATTTCGATTTTAGTTTAGGAAATACGGGGGGTAGATTTCCTTTATTTTCTTTATGGTGCATTTCTTTTGTTGATTGCAGGCTTTTGTCTGATTTTAAGAATTGGAATATGGAGTCTTTTAATTCGTTGGTATTTTTCTCTAGTCGAATAACTTGTTGGAACAAGGTTTCAAATGGTTTGGGGTCCAATTTCATAAATATTTTCCAGGCATTATGACTTGCGAGCAACGAATTCTCGTGTTTAAAGATTATTCCATGTTTTACGATATCTTGGGCTAAAGTTTGGGAAATGAAGATTGTTATGACATTTGTTATCCACATCCTTTTTGCTGTTTCTGGAATTAATACTTCATTAGACATAATATAGGAAAACTTCTTACGATTGATAATTGAACGTGAATTTTGATTTCTATATTTGTTCTCTTTTTTTTTTAAGGAAAGAAGGTGCTAATTATGATATTATATTTATATTACTTTATGATAATCTTTGTTGCCCAAAGGAAACAGGGTGAGACTAAGATTCGTCGTCGTTCAATTTGTTACTTTGCTTATGGTCATCGTACTGTTGACTCTTAAGCTGGGGGGATAGGTATTTTAATTACTTTCAGGTAAGGATTTAATTGTTTTAACGTAAGAGTAATTGGGTTTTAATTATTTGATTGTTTCAGCTTTTTAGTTTTCTTGATCACTTTTGATTTTGACTGATAAGTTTTAATTCTTTTAAACACAATTTCATTTCTTCTCTCTCTATATAGCACACTCCTTGGATTGTACAAGTACTGTTTATAATATTTTATTTCTTGGAGGGGGTCATGTTTTCCTTGATATTTTACACAGTTTGGATTCCCTTCAATTTTGTAGACTAATTTTTGCTTTTTACATTTGTCGAGGAGTAGTAAATCTGTCTGGCAAGGACCTTTAACATACCAGTACCGGATTTTTTATACTGTTTTTGTAATTTCCTAATTTCATGTTGAACAAAATGGAGGTATTTTCCCTTTCTACCGTTATATTTGATTCCTAGTTTGCCTCTCGCCGGCCGATATTTTGGGGTGTTTGCGAGATCTAGACCGAACTCATAAGATTTTACGTTAAACTTCCTTAAATCATACTTAACGTCCCATTTTTTCGCGAAGACTTCCTCCCCTGACTTATTCACGACGATCATTGCAGCCGAGTATATGACGTTTTCTTTGGCATGTTTGATACATATGTATTCCGTATCGATAATTGCTTTGGCCATTGTTCTGAAATGAAAGGTAGTTTCTATTGGTCTCTGTCTAGTTAATAATTTTTGTCAATATTGGTTATGATCATGGTACACTCTAGGTCGAGGTCAAATTACCTTTTCACCGGCATTTCCTCAATACATCGGGTACTTATTCATTCGACCATAATTCGAGTCATCCGAGCTCCATATTAACCAATTTTGAGTGAAAAACAAGGTAACTTCAGGTTGAGGTTGAACTACTTTTTCACCGGTGCCTCCTTGCACCTGGCTATTTGTGTGTTCGAACATAGTTACTACCCTAAAGTTCCGTACTCTAGTTTAACGACTTTGCGGTCGTATTATAGTCTTAAAAGTATAGAGACTTTTGAGAAACTACCTTCTTGTCAATATATTTATAATGTACTTAGATCTTGTGATATTTACTCTAATTCATAGTTCCATAAATATCAATACAATACTGGTTTATAATGCATTTTTTTTTTTTTCTATTATGATAATAATTGATTTTCTTAGTTATAACACTTCAGGTAATATTATAGGGTTCTTTTATCATTTATTTTAACAAGATTATCTATATATACAGTTTCTCCCACTGAGGTTGGGTTTTAATTTCAATATGGGTGCATTTCTTTTGTTCATTGTTTCTTGGGAGGCCTTCACCTCCCTAAGGGATTTAAGGTGTGGTTTCTATCATATTGTCGATTTTCAATTTTTCTGCTATTAATTGTGCCGAGTCGTCGAGAAGTTTTGATCGTATTTGAAATAGTTGATCCATACTTGTTCTGTCAGTAACGGGGTTGCACTAGGTATTTTTCTTTTGGAGGATGGTTTGAACAATTCTTGTTCTTCTTCTATCTTTGGGGTTCCTTACCAAGCCAGGATATAGTTTGTCTGGAAAAATTGACTATTAACTTCTTCTGACCTTTCATGAGCATTTTTCATTATAATATTCTACTCATGTATCCTTGTTTTAAGATTTTTTTTTTTGTTCATTTCGTTTTAATATTGCTTTATAAGTTTTGGGGTATTTTATCCTATATGTATGTCAATTTGTCTGGCCTTTTGCTTATTCTGCCAGATTTCGTTGTAACTTCCTGTTCGCCTTCTTGTTTTTTATTCTTTTTCGATTTTCCCATAGAGATCAGATCAAATTTCTTATACTGTTTTAGTAGGTATTTTTGACCTTTTAATTTTGCGGCTTTCGCATGGGCCGCGGCAGAAGCCGGTTTTTGTTTTGGTGCGTTATGGGGGTAGTCGGGATCTGATTCATCGTCGGACTCATTAGAGCTAGTATCTGAGGATTCATTATTTGGGCTTTCGGGGGCGGTCCTTTGCGATTGAGGGGTGTCTCCTGCCCTTGCTTCATATATTTCGTCTCCTTTTGAGGTTGAGGGTTTATTTTCTATTTCCTCGCGTTGAAATCCTGTTTCAGGGGAGTTAAAAGATTCTTGGGAACTGTGGGAGGAGTCAAATACCTTTGGAGATTGTCTCCATTGCTTGAATGCCATATCTTCCGGGGGGTGAGGTGTATTTCGTAGCAGGGTCTGTTTCCAGGAGTAAGATTCCTTGGGTTTTACTTTAGATACCGTTATGTGATGGTATTGTCCCAAGTTTTCATCTTCCGGGTGTTCCTGTGTCCAAGGCAAGGTACTTTGCCTTGTTTTTATCGGATAATTTACAATGTCCATGGCCTCTCTCAAGCCTTTTGTATTTGTATCCCTAGGAGGAGTCTTCCTCCTTTTTGCACCTGGAGTTTCCACGGCTCTGTTCAATTCCTCCTGTAGCGATAGGGGTCTTTCTATCGGGGTTGCTGGAGATACCATGTCGTCAGGAAATCTTTTGGGGGGACATGGGGTCGAAATTCTATCGGGGAAAAATTGGGTTTTCGGCGATAGCGTATAATCCAATTCTTGCTCCGAGTTTTCTGTGGATGAACTTTTTGGGCTTTTTGGGGTTCTTGCAGGCACGGGTATTAGGGGTTTTCTTTTAGGGATGACTAGGTTCTTCATGGCCAAAAATTCTTCAAAATCTTCCTCTTCGCTATTGTTTTCAAAATAGTTTTGTTTAAAATTAAAGGGTTTTAGTTCGGATAGCCTGGACTTCGGAAATTGATTTTCCGCGTTTGATGATTCTGAAGATGAGGGTTCGGGTGCCCACTTAACGGGGTATTTGGCACCTTTTAAACGGCTAACATGTGCTTTATATGTTCTCCCATTTTCCGGGTTTATCATTTTAAAGGTAAAATCGTTGTCATATTTTTTGATTATTCTGTAGGGTCCTGAATATTTATTGGAAAGTTTTTTGCCTTCCAGTTTAGCTTCATTTTTTAAATATACACAGTCGCCTACCTTAAAATTTATATTCCTTTGATTTTGGATTCATTCCTCAACTCTTGTTCACTTTACATTTTTCCAACTCTTGTCTAACTATTTTATAGGTTTTTCTCATCCTATTTATAAAATCTTGCTTGTAGTCCTCTGTATTATTATAATATTCTCTTGATTCTATAATTTCTTGATATGGTATTTTAAAATCACGTCCAAATAAAAAAAAAAAATGGACTTTCCTTGGTCACTTCTGAATAAGCAGTATTAATTACATTGGTTAAGTAAGGTAAATACAGATCCCAATCATTTCGGTTATCCCTTGAAAAAATACTTAAAACATTGGAAAATATTTTGTGCCTATTTTCAATTTTTCCATTAGCTGGGGATGGTAGGGTGAGGTTAATAATTTTTCGACTTTAAGGAAACTCATCAGATCCTTTGTTACTTTAGAAACGAAGTTAGGTCCATTGTCGCTAATGACCCGTTGAGGAACGCCAAACTCCAAAAATATTTTTGCTAGGGCTTTACTTGTGGTATATGCGCCTTGATTTTTCAATGCTTTGGCAAAAGTGAAGCCGGTAAAATGGTCTATTACTGAGAGGATGCAAGTATGACCTCTATTAGAAACAGGTAATCCTCCACTTGTACCAAAAAGGTCAAATGAAACGATGTCGAAAGGGAACCTTGCTACTGGCACTCTTCCCAAGGGGGGATTTGGGTACGTTTGTGGATTTTTTCTTAAGTTACAAGCTTCACATGTACTTATAAAATCTTTTGAGTTTTGTTAATGCCGACGGAATATAAAAGTATTGTTTTAGCTTGTGAAATGTCTTGGTTATTCCTAAGTGTCCGCCTATTTCCGAATGGAAGTACTCAAAGGCAGATATTATTAAGTTTGGGGGAGCACTGGGATTATTAAGGTTTGATTTCTATTCGTTTCGCCTGTTACTATCCTGCAAAGGATTTCTTCGTCAAAGTCATAATAAAAATTGTCTATTTCCCGTCTTAGGGCTTTGAACTTATCAGGGATATTATCAGAATTCACAAAGTAATTAATGAGAGTCAAACACATTTCATCCTTAACTTGGTTTCTTTTAATATTGGGTAGGGATAAGGGAATTACTCGTGGTCCTTTTTCTTCTGTAAGGATTTTTGGTATATTCTTCTTTTGTTTTTGTTTAATGGGATTAATGGCATTTATTTGTTTAGTTTCATTAACTGAAGGGTTATCCTCAGGGTATCTACTTAGGTAATCGCAAGGGGCATTCTGTTTACCGGTCACGTGTTCAAATTCGTAATCCAGATCCTGGATTTTCATTATCCATCGCGCTAAATTCCGGTTGGATTTTTGAATGTGCTTAGGTACTGTAAGCTTTTATGGTCTGAGCGCAGTTTAAATTTTCGTCCTACTAAATAATGTCTGAATTTATCTAAGTGGTAAATTATAGATAGTAACTCCAATTGCGTTGCTGAATAACTATTTTCGCCTTTGGTTAGAGTTCTGCTTGAATAGCATATGACTTTCTCTATATGTTGAGGGGGGTCCTGTTGGGAATCGGGGTTGTTTTCCACGGGGATTATTTGGGAAAGGATTGCACCGACACCTAGAGCTGAAGCATCGGTGGTAACCACAAATGTGCCTTTTTCAAAGTCTGGTAACGCTAATATTGTTCAGAAGTAAGAGCTTTCTTGAGAGTGTCCAAAGAAGTTTGAGCTTCCTGAGACCAGGTAACATTTTGGGAGTTCCCTTTAGTTAGATCTGTTAGGGGTTTTGCGATTTGGGCGTAATTACGTATAAATTTTCTAAAATAACTGGTTAAACCAATAATGCCTCTTAATTGTTTTATAGTTTTTGGCGGCTTAAGATTCTCTACACATTTTATCTTCTCAGGGTCCGGTGATATTTGACCTTGGGTCACTATCATTCCTAAGAATTTTATTTCGGATTGGAACAAATTTACTTTTTCCGGTCTACATTTCAAATTACCCTCTCTGAATTTTTCGAAAACTTTGGTTAATGTGTTTAAATGGTCCTCTGGTGTTTCTCCCACACAAATAACATCATCCACAAAATGGATAATATTTTCTATACCTCGTAATAAGTGTAACAGAGGTCTACATAATGCACTTGAACTGGTTTTGAGTCCAAAGGGTACTCTCAAATATTCATAAGAACCGCATTCCGTCGTTGAAAAGGCCGTTTTATAGACGTCATTATCTGCTATCTTAACCTGATGATAACCTTGCGTGAGGTCAAGAGATGTAAAAATTTTGTTTTTGGTTGAAATGGAGTCTAGGATTTCATCAATTCGGGGGAGGGGAAATTTGTCACTAACTACCTGCTTATTTAAGGCTCTATAATCCACTACAAGCCTAAGGTCCTTGTTCTTTTTTGGTACTAGTATAACGGGGGCTGAATACGGGCTTATACTTGGCCGTATTATATTGTTTCTTTCTAACTCGCGGATTCTATTTTTTAACCAGCCTTTGTAGGGATGGGGGATGCGATAGGGCTGTTTAGCTACAGGTAACCCTGTGGTTTGGATAGAGTGTTGATAAAATGGTATCAATCCGATATCTTCCTCGCATGTAGAAAAAATATCTCTAAAATTCCAGAGCAATTCACATAATTTTTCCTTTAATTGGGTATTTTGGATATGATCTAATTTAAATTTTTCCAAAAATTGGGGTTTTGTTAGGGGGTAGTTATTCTTTGGATTCCTATCACCAACACTATTAACTAAGCTTCCATTGGAGTTTCTCCATTTGTTTAGCTCGTGCTCAGAAATAACTTGTATTTCAACGAGACATGTTCCTTTTTTCAATGTAATCATATCGTTTTCATGTGTGTTAGTTAACCAAATAAAACCTCCGCCTTTTTCGTATGAAATGATCTGTTCTTCACAAAACAGATTTTCTGGAATTTCTTTACACGGGGATGCGAACCAAATTTCGGAATTGTCATTTACAGGGGTGACCATTTGAGAGATTTGCACTCTTTGCATAGTGTTTGGGGGGATTTTTGTTTTACGTACCGCGAACCCATAGTATTTTTCTTTCGAGTCATTTTCTATTAGGTTAAGATTAGCGCTTTCTTGCGTCAAGTCTTTCGCTTGTGGGGTTGGTTGTAAGGGTAAATCCAAGTCCTGTCCCCTTACAATAGTACTTATATTTATTATTTTATTCCATAATTCAGCTACTTTCTTTATTTCTGTTTGTCTATACTCCTGCATTTTTCCCATTTTTGCTTTTATTGACTCGATCCATTTGCTGCTTGAATTTCTCCCACGAGATGAGAGATAGGGTACAAAAGATTTTATTCTATTTACTGTTGCTTCCCCTCTCTCCACGCGTTGGAGAATAGGATCGTATGGATACACGAGTCTATTATTTGCTATATCTAATAACACCTTATTAGACTTTTAAAAAATTAGCACCAATTATTGCTTCATATGGGAAATTTTTGCAGATTATGAAGTTTGTAGAAAAGATCCTATTGTCTTTTATCACATCTAGGCATATGGAGCCTATAGCTTCCAGCCTATGCCCCGTGACACTTGTTAAATTGGGAATATTGAAATTTTTCTGTCGTTTAATATATACTGGTAGTCTATTAAATACATTTGAACTTATTATGTTAACCGATGCACCCGAATCTATTAACGCTTTGAAATTAATACTCGCAACACTAAAATTGTTTAATATGGGTAATATGTCATCATTATCACTTAAGGAAGGTACAATCACTGGATGGGACCTATAGAAAATATTGGCCTCCAGGGTCCGGTTAATTTTCTTGGGGGCCTAATTCGTTTCCCTGTGCACTTATCTGATAAGTTGGCGTTTGAGGTTGGGGTTCGGTGGGAATTTCACTTGTTAGTGAAGTTCCAAGTTGGTTGACATTTGATTGTCGTGGTTGCCACGTATTATTGCGTGGGTTAAAGTTTCTTGTGCCGACGGCTCGCGGCATTTGTTCATTTTGTATTGACGAAAAATTTCTTTCGTTTCCCGGCGGGAAGAAATATCCCCTGTTATCGGTTGTATTCCTGTTAAATCTAGTTGGATACACCGTTCGTGAATTAAATTGGTACATGTTTTGTCGCGTGTTTGCGTTGGGGAACCGATAATTATTTTGTCGGTTGGGTGAGGGATTGGAATAGGGTTGTTGAGGTGTATATTGGGAAGGATTCGAGTACGCAAATCCTTGTTGGTACGGGTTGCGGAACGATGGGAGACGTGGGGGGTTATTTCTATAGTTTCCTGACCCATTTGCATTTGTGTTTGTTCTCCCGAACAAACGATTATTAAAACTTGGGGTTGCTGGTGTATATTTGTTTTTAGTACGGCATTCCCTGGCGATATGTCCTTGTTTATTACATGCATAGCATATAATTGGGGGGTTCTGTACGTAGTTTGTTGTATCCGTGGGTACAAAACGTACTATTCTTTGCCTCGTAGGGGTTGGAGACCTATTTTGGTTCGGTATGGGTGAATTATCTCTTTGTAAAAATCTTGTGGAAATTCCTCGTGATTGTCCCGGAGTTGAACTTTCTACATTATTTATTCTTGACTTGTTGTGATTTGCCACAATCGAGTCAATTTCAATCATTCTCTCTACCTCCTGAACTGCTAGCTCTAATGTTTGAATATTTTTTGAAATTAACATTCGATATAGCTTGGGGCTTAATCCTTGCATGAAAGCATTAAGTACAATTTTATCATATAAAGGGCCCGATTCTTTTCCATATTTTGCCTCAATGGATACCATTACCTTGTGTAGGTATTCCCTAACGTTTTGTGTTTCATCGAAACATACCGTACCATGCTTTAATTTGTGTGTTGAACTGGTTTCAACAAATCTTTCTCGGAACGCTTTTAGCAATTTTTCGATTGAGTTTATCGAGAGGTTGTTATCTTCCCCTATCGTTTGTTCTATTTGTTTCAGGAATGTTAATGCCTGTCCCTTAAGTCTCATTAACAACATGCCCACTAATGATTTTAAGTCCGTTTGAGTTACTTCTACGAATTGGTTTAATTGAATAATAAATTCGTCTACGTCTTCATCGCCGTTATATGAAGGAAGCGATTTTGAAATTTCCACTGTTTTGGCAATGAGTTTTTGCTTTAATAGTTGTTCGTTTTGATCCAACGACATATTGATTTGTTTTTTTTTGTATGGTTAAAATTCGGTACTGGTTTTATTTATTTAGATACTATTTAAATTCGATACTTCTTAATTATATGTATTTTTTTTTTGCTACAATTTTCGGGGGATTTAGGTTTAACAAAATATTGTACTTCAAAATATGCACAAATTATGACACTTCAAAGCATGCAAAAAAAAAAATGTGACACTTCGAAGCATGCGGAAAAAATGGTACTTTAATGCATGCACACTTTTTCCATGCGTAATATTTCTCAACAATCTCTTTTTTTTTTTCAATGTTGTCCTTGTGTTTTTGCTCCTTTAAACAGGCCGCGCCAATTCTAATGGGGGGGGTTTATGGGTGGTGAGAGATTCTAGTTTTGTTGTTCGGTAATACCTTCTGATAAGGGAGTTTTAATAAAAATTATTTGTTCTTATATTAATTAATTAATTCAGTGGGGAAATTTAGTTAAACTCTTTGCTGACGGTTCGCGTGTGGCTTACCTGAGTGGAGGCTGAACTTCTAGAGAGGGGAGCTTAAATTAGGAGTACGAGTAGGGAGCTTATGTTGACGGCCATGCTGAGTTGAAACCAGACTGATAAATTTCAGTTTCCCTTAGGAGCGAGTGGAGCCACAAGGACTAACAAACTTGAGAAATATTAACATAGAGAGAATAAAGTAAAAAAGTAATGCATTTATTGTTACTCACATAATTGTCACAGAGCTTCGGTATATCGGTACACTTGCAGTAAAAGAGACACTAATGCAAAATAGACATCTGAGATAAAGTAACACAAAAGTCAATTCACAGGCAATAACTTTCCTCAAAAGTCTATCAGAAAATTTCTAGTAGTCTTGAAAAAGACCAAAAAAAACTGAAGCAAGACTCATAAAAGGACTGAAAAAGACTCAAACAAGACTGGCAAAAGACTGACTCAAAATTGTTAAGTCCTAACTATCTATCCTCTGCAATTCTGCCGGGGGTTACGTTTAGGCGTTGCTAAAAGTATAATTTACAATTCCTATTGGTTGAATTATTTGTCCTACATCACTATTGGACAGTGCTGTACCAATCAGCTATTTGATTTTAACTAGCTTTTGGTATGATTTATTACTCTCTAAGACTTCACTTTGGAATTTTTCTGAGTTGTACAAAGTTTGTACTCTATAATTAAAGCAAGCTACATAGTCTTACATTGTATCTCAAGAAAATGTTTTTAAAGCTTTACCTTGTAATTATAGCGGAATATTTAATTTTACTTTTGTATCTCGAGAAAATGTTTTTAAGGTTCATACCTTGTAATTATAATGGAACACATAGTTTTATTTCTTATCTCAAGAGACCATCTGTCGATCGTTTGGAATTTCCATCTCAAGATTTAGATTATATGGTTGTTGCATGTCAAGTGAAATTGGTTATTCTGCACATTTGTTGCTGTTAATTGGCGACACCTGGGCGGATTTATTTATTGGATTTTCTGTGGGAAAGATTCTTACGATGTTTATTACAAAGTATAATTACAATGTATAATCAGATACATTCGTTTCACTATGTTAAATTGAAGGCTTGAGTCTCGTTCGATCTGTAGGTTTACTTGAACTTTCCAGGTTCATATTTTGGGTAATTTTATTCTTTATTTGGGTAAGTTAAATTGGGAGACTTTGGGGTTTCTGAAAATTGATCCCATTACAAAAGTGGGCTCACGATCCCACCAAAACACCCCTCCAAAATTGCGTTTCAATAAAATAACGTTAAAAGGGAAACGTGAATCAAAGGCACATTGGGAGCTAATAATCAGCAAGAATAAAAAAAAAAAAATAATTGATAACTAGAAAAATTTCTTGGTAAAAAAAAAAACAAACAAAAAAAAACACTAACTTAAAGCTTAAGCAAAAAAAAAAAAAAAAACAAAAAACAAATGAAACTAAACCAAAAACAAAAAAAAAAAATGAAAAGGAGACACCAGCGACCATATTTATTTTAAGACAAATATCCAAGACTCGTAAAGGTGCTCTGTAATAAAGGGGATGAAAATCCTTCAAAATTCTTAAGTACTAGCAAGGATCAGTGAATAAATTGGGATAACTGAGCAGCATAAGCAGAGGAGACGGGGTCTACCGGGGTCGAGGAACTTAGGAGAAATGTCCATGAAGCGGGTATTGGAAAGGGTGAACTTTGCAAAACGCGGGTGAATACTATCCCTTCCTTTCGTTTTAGGCGGTAAGGTGTGCAGTTTTAGGAGGAAGAAGCATGGGATTCAACTCTTTTGAAAATGACCCTGTGCGAACGCTTATGGGCCAACTTAATTTTTTTTTTTTAAGTTCATCGGAAAGATGTTAATGCCATGTAAAAAAAGCCTGAATAAGGATACATAAACACAGAGAGAATGTGTCCTTTAGCAATTAACCTAATCAGAAGTTTAAATATCGAGAGCGATACATTTACTTGTTTGATGATATTAGAAGCATGTGTACCCTGATTAATATAATGGGAATATGACATCAGGAGTTAATGGCCTGGGGGCTGGAAAGGGGGGTTGTCAAAGTCAACCCCGGAGGCATGGTTATTTGACCTTTGGACTATTTTGAGCAAATTGGCTATCTCGAAATTTTGATATGATGCGTTTGGGGAAAATGAGGGGAATTATCTGCGGGAGAGAATTTTAAATGAAAATCTTCGGGGATGGGGAAAACAACTAGACACAGAACGAAGATCGCTTGGATTTGAAAACAACTGCCTGCAAATAATACTTAAGATTAGCTGGAATGATGTTGCTTAATACCCATATCAGGTCTCTCAGCAACCAACCACAAATAACCGTAAATTCAGACTAAGAAGGTGGCGGCAAGACCGCCACCTTCTTTCTTATTAGTTAATAAATAGGAAATATTTCCAACATTCCACAATTTAACCTGAAAATAAGAATTTTCTTTTCTTTCGTAAAATTTCTTTAGGGATTTTTTTTTTGCGAAAGAACAAATTACCATAGTAGAAAGTCACACTAACTTGCACTTCTTATGACATCAGAGCTTCCAAAGACCAACGAAATTGGATTTAAAGAGTTCTTTCGTATTTCACCTAACTTAAACAGTCAGAAGAGTCCTTTTTGAAGTTTCTGCAACATCACTTTCTACAAAAACCTAACTTACAACCCTTGCCCTGAGGGCTGTGGGGAGGGGGGAGGGATTGTCATCCTTAAGAACCTAATTTCCAAAACTTTCAACTACGTTGAATAAAATGGCTATCTAAAAAATTTGATTGGATGTGTTTGGGGATAAGGTGGGCGTGAGAGAGGTTAGATGCCCTCAAATCACTTTCGACTATTTAAAAGGGCACTAGCCCTTTGAATTTCCAATCGAATGAGCCCTGTTTCAAGTTTCTACGACAAAGATTTCAATATAAACCTTATATGCCCCCAGGGCATAACTTATAAGCCTTGCCCTGAAGACTGTGGGGGGAGTGTCCTGCTCAAAGGTATAATTTCCAGAACTTTCAACTGCGTGGAACAAAATGGCTATCTCAAAATTTTGATTGGATGTGTTTGGGGAAATGGTGGGTGTGGAAGGAGTGTTAGTTGCCTTCCAATCACTTCCAACTATTAAAAAGGGCACTATCCATTTCAATTTCCAATCGAATGAGCCCTTTTTAAAGTTTCTACGACAACACTTTCTATAAAAAAAAAACTCATATGCCCCAAGGGCATGAGGCCCTGCCCTGAGGGCTGTGGGGGAGGGGGGGTTGTCATCCTCAAAGACCTAATTTCCAGAACGTTCAACTATGTTGAACAAAGTGGCTATCTCAAAATTGTGATTGGATGTGTTTGGAGGAAAAGTGGGCGTGAGAGGGGGGGGGGGGTTAGTTGCCCTCCAATCACTTTCGACTATTAAAAAGGGCACTAGCCCTTTGAATTTCCAATCGAATGAGCCGTTTGTGAAGTTTCTACGACAACGCTTTCTATAAAAACCTTATATGTCCCCAGGGCATAACTTACAACCCTTGCCCTGAGGGCTGTGGGGGAGTGTAAAATACCAATCTGTGGTTTTCCAAATCTCTGTCCAGCAATTTTTTTTTGGTAAAAGGCTGTTTTTGTGCCCAATTTGTTCCAACATACAATTTTTTTTACAATAGGTACCCCTTGGCTGAGGGTATAAGGTTGTATTTTTCAAACTGATTAAGGCCAACAAGTTTTTCTGCCCATTTCCAGACGCCTAACATTCTTCCCCTCCCAGCAAAAATGTGTGATCCCCTTAGGCCAGGCAACAACCCCTAAAATTTTGCAGTGAATTGGAAAGAAAAATTTAAAGCTCGATATAATAAAACTGATAATTTAGTAAAGTAGGATGACGGCTTTTTATGCTATAAACATTGATAAGGAATCTATGACTGCTCCAGTAGTTAGCCGATTATTTTGTTGGTAAAAAAAAAAGATATTTTCAGAGAGGCTAATGAGACTATTTTCTAAGCAGGTTACCCCCCCCCCCCACCCAAAACTAATTAATCAGTTTCTGAAAATAGAAAACCCTCTTCTAAATTAAACATCTAATGCTTGGATATAGCCCTGAGCTATAAAGAATTGTTTAGAATGTTGAAGCAATTCTAAAATCTGATTTATAGAAATTTTCTGAATTCAATAAAATAGGGTGGCCTCACTATTAACCTCGACAGATGAATAATTAGACAGAAAAAAGATCTACATTTGGAACCTGTTCCATCTTCCCTCCCTATCTCAGGAGCTGCACAAGCTAAAAGCCTCTGCTTTTTTTTCCTTAAAATGTTCAGCCTTTTTTCTTCTTCTTTTTTTTTACCAGAATAGATGTTTCCTGATATCCAATGTTGCCATATGACACCACTGAATCTGTCAGTACATCTAAGTGGTGAAGCATTTATCCTCTAAAATTTTGTGAGTTCAGCATTTAACAACTGCAGGTAAGAATCCAACAGAAATTTTCAGATGTTTATAATTCTTTAGTCCATTCTAGGTTATTTCACAATCAATCCTATCATCCAATATTAGTAGGAGCTGTCATAGATTAGACATTCCCTCTGTCTAACACCATTTCATCTAACACATAGCCAGATCCAATCTCCCTCTACTAACTACAAACTAACTCATTCATTCATTGTGTGTGTAGTCTCACACTATTCAGTTCAATCTAACATTTCTTTCTGTTTTGGTTGATATGGCTTTGTCATTGTAATTCCAGTCCTAATCATCTGAAAAAGATAGTCGTTTGTTGGTAGACATTTTCAAAGACTGTGAGCTGCCACAAAAAAAGACCACAATAGAAGAAATACATGGAAAGGCTGCAATCATAGAGGCCAACAGTCTTAAACATTTCTGCTACTACTAAAATGTATCATGTATTAGTACCGGGGACCAAGCTTTGCTCAGTGAAGTGAATTTTAGACATAAAAACAGTGTCTGGCATAAAATAAAAAACCAGTATTTTGACATAAAAAACCCCCACCCCTGTCAAAAAAAAAAAACCATAGAGCCAAACCCAAAGTAAAATGTCCTCGTCTGTAGAACAACTTATATAAAAAAAATCCAGATGAAGAATTTTTTGTTATCCTGGAAAGTAGTTGAGTTATGAGAATGAAAAATTTGGGATTGAATTAGAGCCAAAATTGTGCTCTGAAAAGGTATTTCCAAGCTGATATCTCTACTCCTTACATTAGGATTTTCTTTTTCAAATTAAAGTGCGTTTTTCTAGATTATTTAAAAACTTGATAACTAACAATTTTGAAAAGTTATCAAACTTAAGACCCTTTCTTTGAGCCTTATCTTTGCTGTAGATATATCTTATTTATAAAGTTTCACTTTTGTGATGCAGTGCTTTTCCAAAATCATCAATGAATAGTTCACTTTCCAGGGGGAAAAGGTCAAGAAATCAAAAAAACCTTGGCAGGACATACCTTATGCTCTGGGCCCATTTCTTAAAATTTCATTAGCCCAACATTAGCCCATACATCCATCTTTAAAGCTAACAAATTAGTCAAAACATCCCTAAATTTACTGCAGATGGAAACATCTGGTATTTGAGGAGAGTTGCCTATTGCACACTGCCTTTATTTTCATTGAAGGTGCTATTTGAGCAGAATCAAGCCAAACTTCCAGATTGTGCACAATTAGGGGGGTTTGTAGGAATTTCCGGCCTATTGTGTTTCATATTTTATGGCAAACTGTTTTATTGTCCCATATTTAATTAACGAGAGCACCTCTAAGAAATTTGCTATTATAATTTTTAACTGGGCGAAGTTATTTATAGGACAGAAACTAATTTACTCAATTCTTGTCCCAGGAGTAAATTTTTTTCCATTTTATTCCTCATTTTCTTCTCCAATCAATAATGTCAATATTAAGCATCAAGTTTCTTTCATTCACCAGAAAAAACAAACGCATCCATAGAGTCTGTCTGATAAACCTTCCATGAATAAAGCATGCTCAGATCATTTCGCATTTTCATTTACTTACTGAAAAAAGAGATGTCTTTGTATTTGCTTGTTCAAGACATTTATAAAGATCCTATCTCATTTATTAGTTTTCTAATGTCAATTCTGTCAATTCTGATATATATATATATATATATATATATATATATATATATATATATATATATATATATATATATATATATATATATATAATCAATGTGCAGAAATATGATTTTAAGGCCCTTAAATTAAAAGGATGCAGACAAAGTAGTCTATCCTAGACCTAGACAAATTAGTCTATAATACAAATTGGAAAATTTTGTAAGGGCATGTACCTAAAGGTTATAATCATTAAAATATTTTATATTATTCCATTTTGAATAAAGTCATGCCTTTTCAGTTCAAACATCAATGGCAAAAGGCAATAATTTATAATTATCCACAAGGGATGGTGCTAAGAGGATGCAGAAAGCTGGCAAAATGAATTTTGTTGGGCTATTGTTTGTTTGATATTTTCATATTTAGAGCCTAAATTTTCAAATGACTCTTGCTATAATTAAATTACTATATCAGAAAAAGAAATAAAATTGGCTGTTGTACCCTTGGTTGTTCTAAGGTCCAAGCTTAACCACGTATCCTAAAGTAACAATCTCAAATCTAATCTTCTTCTTCAAAAGCAGCCAATTTGCATCTTCTTGTATTTTTACATCATAAGAAGCTATGCACTGGTGTTTTCTGTATTTTGCTGTGCTTAAAATGTTCTTATTCAGTGCCTAAAATTTGGAATTTTACTTCTTGCTGCACTTAAATTATTACTAATACTGCTACTAACAACTCACCACGGCACCAAGCCGCCTGATGCCAACACAGCTACGCACGCTCCTCCTCCCTCCCAATCTATTTAAAGCCTCCCTTTTTACACCCGCCCGCGAAGTTCCCATTTCCTTTAAATCTTTCTTTATGACGTTCCTCCCACCCCAGACGAAGATGACCTGCTTTCCGTTTAGCCCTAGACGGTTGGCCAAAAAGAACAATCTTTGGCAATCTGTCATCCTTCGTCCGCACAACGTGCCCTAGCCACCTCAACCTTTCTTTCATTATAGCTCTAGAGAGCAGTATTGAACCACATTTTTCGTATAGCCTATTATTTGAAATACGGTCAGTCAGCCGGGTACCCAGAACAATCCTTAAGCAATTTCTCTGGAAAACATCTAGCAAATCTTCATCCGCTTTTCTGAGCACCCATGCTTTAGAGCCATATTTGACCACTGTCATCACTGTAGCTTCTAATATTCTTCTTCTTCTATTTAACAGCAGGCGGGCTTTTCAGTAATACTATATAGCCCTTTTCCTTTTGCTTCACTCTGTGGGCTACAGAGCTACTGGCTTGATTGCCTTTTATTTATTAGATATTTTCAGATATCTTTCAGTAGATCTTTCGACTCTAGGAGTTCAAATATGAGATGATAGATGTTGATTTCTATGCTCTGTGTGCAGGTATAGTTGGCTAGGCTCTTGGCTGATAGTGAGATTTTGAGGTGTTTGAAGCATTTTAACAGTTTACAAAGCAAGGTATGTTGTGCAGACGTCAGCATATTACATTCAAATAGGCAATGGTCAATTGTTTCATTATTCATATTACAATGCCTGCAAAGAGGGGGCAGGGGAATTGAACCACTTGAATTAGGAAACTTATACGAGAATGCAAGAAAATTTAGTCCATTTGTTCCAGAACGAATTCTATGATAAATTTTAGAAAAATACTTATTGGAAAAGGGAGAAAGGATAGGATTATTCTTATTAAAATTAATATCTGATAGTCTCCATCGGTAAATATCTCTAATGGGGATTGGTCTCCCACTTGGCTGGTCAATATTTATAGGATTTTTTGCTATTTCATCAACCTGATGATTACCACTTATACCAGAGTGGCTAGGAATATACTGAAAATAAGTTCTTATGCCACTTAAAGCAAGATTATCTATAATACTGAAACAATGATAAGTGTCAATGTCCAACTTATACTGAGGAGCTGAGGCCAGCAACTCAAGGCTTGATAAAGAGTCGGAATATACTATAATATCATTTGAATTAGCAATCAAAGTTTGGTTTTCCATAAGGTGTTCTAATGCCATGATTATGGCATTTAACTCAGCAGACATTATAGATACATTATTATATAATCTCTCGCCCATTGCAATTTTCAGGTGAGGAAGGAAAGCACCACTTGCTACCTTCTCATTCATTTTTGACCCATCAACAAATATTTGGAAGTGGTTTTTATAAGTAATTGTATTAAGTTCAGCAAATTTTTTCTGGACAAAGCAATGGGGGTTAAATCTTTATTCCACTTAGAGAAATCAGTATTTATTATGGGGATTGACCAATTCCATGGAGGGATTGGGGGATAGTAAGTGCAATAGACTTTGCGGGTACAGGGAACTTCTTCTGAATATTGGCATACTCATCTGCAATGCCTCTCTATACATAGCTGGATTTCTTAACCAATTATGTAGGGTGTGTGAGCTATTTGATTCAAGTTTTGTAAGATGTTTTATCAAAAGAAATCTGCGTCTCTCCCTTATTGTTGTTAATTCACTCTCCATGAGCAGAAACTTGGTGCTTGTGGGTTTCCTAAGACCAAATATGAGACGTATTATATCGTTTTGTATTGTTTCAATTTTTTGCATCTGGGTCTTTGCACATGCACCATAGACGATGAGCCCATAATCAATATGGGGTCTTATATGTGATTTATAGAACTGGAGTTAGGTTTTCTCCTTACATCCCCAGGGTGTGGAAAGAAGTCTTTTTAGTATAATTGTTTTTCTATAGCATTTTTTTATTGTGTTTGAAATGTGGAGGTGGAAATTAAGTTTTTGGTCAAGCATGAGACCTAGGTAATTAATATGCTTATCTTCTGGAATAGTTGTTCCATTTAGAGTTAATCTTGCATTAACTTGATTTCGCTTTTGGTGAAATTGGACTATTTTTGACTTGGTAGGTGCAATGGGTAGATCTGAATGTTGAGAGAATTTTTCAAATTGGAAAAGTGACTTTTGCAGCTCTGACTGTGCAATCTCAAAGGTGTTGCCAGATGACCATAGTACCAGATCATCAGCATATTGTAGATTCTTGTGGGGGAGGTTCATGTCCCAGAGATTTAGGGCAAAGAGGAGGCAGCTGAGGACTGCTCCCTGAGGAAGGCCTTTGGTTATTGTCTTTTGAGGTGAAGAGGCTGAACCTACACAGACAATGAAACTTCGCAATTCTATGAAAGATTTAATAAAAGATACAAGCTTGGGTTGTAGTCCAAGGTTTGCAAGTTTAATTAAAAGGATTTGGTGGTTCACAATGTCATATGCCCCTTCAAAATCTAGGAAAGCTGCAACTAGGACATTATTTTTTGAGAATGATTCATTTATTGCATTTGTTAACAATATGAAAGCATCTGTTGAGGAATGGTGTTTCCTGAAGCCAGTTTGAGTTTGAGGGATCATATTATTTTTTCAACAAACCAGAGAAGTCGGTAATATATCATTTTCTCCATTATTTTCCCCATCACAGGAGTAATCATTATGGGCCTATAAGACTCAGGGTTATTTTTGGGTTTATTTTTCTTTAGGATTGGTAGGAGGGACGAACATTTCCAGATATTGGGGAACATAGATGAAGCCCAAGCATGATTATAACAATTTAGAAGTTCCTGTTTGTATGAAGGGGTGAGATTCTTTATCCATGTAGGGTGTATATTGTCATAGCTGCCGCTAGTCTTGGTCCTAATATGATGTATTGCATTATTCATTTCCTGGATTGAAAATGGGCTGGTTATACAGTCGGATCTTGGGCGAGGTTGGTAACTCGGGTTCATAGGAATTGGGGGCATTTTGCTACAATTAGTTAATGTTAACTTATTAACAAAAAGAGTGGCAAGTAGCTTAGCTTTTTCATTATCATTGTCATAATGGGTATTATTATGTATAAGCTCATACAGGAGTAGGTTGGGGGAAGTCTTTTTCCCACAGATGTGGCTTATGACTTTATGTATAAGTGGCTCATGTGTTTCTCTGGAGAGATTATTTGCAAAATTATTCCAGTAGTTATATTTAACATTTATTATGGTCCTTTTTAGATTAGATTCTGCTTGTAATTTTTTTAAATATGTGGTAGGTGATGGTTTTTAAGAATGTTCTCCTAGCTGCCTTTTTTGTTCTCCATTTATGTTGGCACTCATTTGTCCACCACGCTTTGGGAATATGTTTAGGGAAGGTTTTCCTGGGTGTTGTCCTGGGGATGGCATGATTAGCTGTATTTATTAGTAAAGATGCCAAAACTTCAGCATGTGTGTCAGCTGTTGCGTTTGAAATGCATGAATGTTGGGTGAAACTTGTAATTTCATCATTTAGCTTATTTGGAACATAGGCCAATTTGCTTTAGTGTTGATATATTTGGAGGTATGTGATAGGGTTTCAGCAGGTTCGTTTAGGGAGCAAACTATGGCAAAGTGGTCGGTAAATAGACTATCAATTTTATTTCTATAAATTTTATTCAAAATATTTAAAGACACAATTTGTAGGTCAATTGTAGAGAAACTGCCACTTTTGGGGTTGAAATATGTATTCAGGTTTGGAGGGGTAGCAACAGCTAATTCATTATTATTTGAAGTCATACGCTCAATGAACTTACTAGCTTTATTTGCTGGTTTATTCCCCCACACAAAAGGCTGTGGGCATTAAAGTCTCCACAAATAATGATACTTTTCAACATGTTAGAATTATTTATATATCTGAAGAAATCCATGGCATCTGTAGTTTGGCCATTAGGGTTATAAAAGCTCATTATGTAAGTTTTTGTATTATTCAGCCAAACACTAATACCAATTGCATCAACATCATTTACAAAATCTGGAAAGTTGATGCCACATAATTTTATATTATTTTTAACTATTAAAGCTACTCCCCCTCCTTTTCTCTCTGATGATCTATCCTTTCTCAGGATAGTGTATCCCAGAGACTTAATTTGTTGATTTTGGGTTAAATGAGTTTCCTGGAGGCAAGCAATATTGATGGAATGATTATTCATAAAAGATATTAGTTCATTTAACTTATGTTCAGTAAGTGATCTTACGTTCCACTGGAGTATTGATATGTGTTGTGTTGTTGATTTATTTTTCATATGACTGTGTATCAATGTTCAGCTTTGTTAATAGTAAAGCAAGATCTTTTTTTGCTTGAATGAGCATATGATTAGGGATGTAGATTTTTGCCAATTCAGCAATGATTTTTGTTTTCTGTTGTTGTTCTATATTCATGGCCTGAACTGCATTGCAGTTTAGAATGAATAAGCATATATTTGGGGTTTGCGTGTTTGGGTGTGCATCCAGTTTGTCAGTTAAGGGATTAATTCCTGGTAGTGTTTCTGGTTTGTTTCTTGTTGGGAGGGGGTGCCAGGCCAACCTCAGCTCACTAGGCAAGGAGGCTTGTTGGCTTGGTGATTCTTTCTGATAGAGATGTGAGCTAGGGGGCTTAGAGGATGGTGTTTTGTAAGGAGTACTTGATGCATTGGGAGTGTTTGACTTGGGAGTTTTATTTGATTTCAATAAAGGTTTTATTTGGTGATTGGGCAGCATTTGCTTCCATAGCTGCAAAAGGCCTTTTCTGTATGAAATGGCCTTTTCTGTTGCTATTTGGAGTGTTAGTGCTCTTTTCTTATAAGCAGGGCATTGTGATTTATTGGTGGATTCATGTGGGCCTTTACAATTGATACATGTAGGCTGTGTGTTGTTGCAAGTTGTCAACTCTTTAGGATGGGATCCTTTACAATTACTACAAGCTAGGAGAATTTCATTGCATTTGTTTGTTTGTGTGTCCCAGTTTCAGACACTTCTGACACTGGATAGGCTTTGGCTTGTATTCCTTGTGCGGTTTGATTTGCCCAAATAGGAATAACTTTTCTGGGATATTAATTTTTTTCCTTCAGTGTAAATAAGAAGGATCTACTTGTTTTTAGGCCATTGGACTTAGGTTTACCAAGCTGGGTAACATCTTCAACTGGGATTGTGTTGCCAGCCCTATCTGAGAGCCCTTCTTTTAACTCCTGAATGGGTATTTCTGGGGAAACATTATAAACTACTATTTTTGTTGGGGATTTGTTTGGGTTCCATTTAGATGCATTAATTGGGGTATTCAGAAAGGATTTTAGATTAATTATTGTTGTCTGCTGATTTCTGATCTTGGACAGCTATTAGCAGAGATCCATCACGGTGAATATTAAGAGAGAACATTGATTTTAGCAATTTGAAAATTGCAACTCTTATTGCAGTAACCCTTTTTTATTTCAAAGGGGGTATTAGGAGAAATTTTAAGGTAAATTCCTAAGTTTTGGGAGGGAGGATCTTGGGCGGGGAGAGGGGAAATGCTTTTGATTGGGGAGATGTTTTCCTTTTTTTAGAGCTTCTAGAAAGGACCTCTTGAAACCCATTATCATCATTTATAGTGACATCAACCCCTACACTGATCATTGTCCTATTCTCAGAATTGGAGCTATCATGTGAACTTTGTGATAATGAGCTTGACCAGCCAAGATGGGTATCAATTTCACTGGCATTTGGGGTGGGATCTGGGGGGACTTTTTTTTTGGAGGAGTTCTATGCATTGCCTATTTGGAAAAAGCTTTAAACTAAAACAAGAAAGGATATTACAATGATAACAGACCGTCTGCACTCTACTGTGGAGAAAAACTTCACCATCCACAAAAGAAACACCACAGTATGGCCCTGAGGAGGATACAACTACTGATAAATCGAGATAATAATTCACAAGAAATTTATTTTAAATTTCTTAAAATGTTGCTGCTGTTTCTTGGGGAGCAAATTTCGTGAGCTGTTTCTGTTTCTTCAAGAAACAATTTACTGCAGGAATGGATGAATCTTGGTTTGCAGACTTATCTTCCTATCCTTCCAAACTTTTTTTTAACTGTGAGAAAACACCCTGAGCCTTGGCTATTCTACTTTTAACATCTTTACTAATAATACTACCAAGGTAAGTGAAGCTGCCCCCCTGATCAATCTTTTCATTATCCAAGGTCACCTTTTAATCTTCACTTATTCCTAGCCTTAGTGACTTAATTTTCAAACCTATTCTAGCACCCTGAACTCGCAAAGCCTCTAAAACTTCACTCATTTTGCTCACACTTTCATCAAGGATGCTTAAATCATCAGCATAATCTAAGTCCAGGAGACTTTTTCTTCCCCATTTGATTCCGTGGTCTCCCATTGCCTTTCCTGTGCTCCTTAAGGCAAATTCCATCAAAATAATCCATATAAAGGGGGATAGAACACAACCCTGCTTAACTCCCGATTTAACACAAAACCAGCTGCTAACCTCATTTCCTACCTTAACCGCAGCAGTGTTATTCTCGTACATATCACTAATCACTTTGATGTATTTGTCTGGTATACCATACAGGGATAAAACCTTTAATAAAGCTCTTCTATCAACAGAATCAAACGCTTGCTCATAATCTATAAAACTGAGGACCAAAGGTGTTTGACAACTCAGGCACTTCTCAATTATTAGCCTAAGAGTGAAAATTTGGTCGACACATCCTCTACCTTTTCTAAAAACACACTGTTCTTCTCTTAAAACTTTGTCTATGGCATCTCTCAGTCTAAAAAGTATAATAGTACTAAGTAATTTACTACCCACAGAGACCATACTAATGCCTTGATAATTACCACACTCACTTTTATCACCTTTCTTATAAAGTGGCTTAATTAAGGTTTTCCTAAAATCGTTAGGTACTTCAACTTTTCAAAAATCATATTCATAATCTTCAGTAACTTATTTCTAACCTCAAGGCCACCGTATTTAATTAACTCATTTACCAACCTATCAGCAGCTGGAGCCTTATTATTTTTTAATCTTTTTAGTACTGTTGCTAATTCTTCATCACAAAACAAATCTTCCTTCACATCCAAGGTATCACAAACAATTTCATTTTTCTCTACATCTTTTCCTGCAACTCTATCTCGGTTAAGCAAATTCTCAAAATGTTTGGCCTATCTCTCTTTAGTTCTTTCCTTATCGCTAATTGTGGCCCCATTCCTATCTTTAACTGGGCCAAGTCCAGATTGACTATTCCATCTCAATTTATTAACATGCCAGCACAATATTTTACTATTATGCCGTCTAGCTGCATCTTCCAGATCCTCGGCAATTTTATCCATGGCCTCCACTTCACACCTCCTTAGTTAATATTTTAATGCTTTCTCCACTTTCCTTACATTCCTTTTGTCTTCATACGATCTATCACTCAGATAATTCTTGTACAAGTCCTTTCTCTTTTCTATTAAATATAAAGGTTTTTCACTGATATTCTTAGCTGTAGTTCTAGCTTTCTTCCCTAAGACACCTTCACAAAGTATTTTTATAAAATTATTCCAACCATCTTCCACATTATCAAATTTTAAGCTCTCAAGTTTAGTATTCAACTGTTCCTGGAAATTTTCCCTCAAATTCTCATCCTGGGGTCTTCCAACATCATAACTTTCGAGGAGGTATTTACCCTTCCAATACTTCAGCTTTAAATTAACCCTTGACATTACTAGATGGTGATCTTTACTTTTAACATCAATAACAGCACTCCTATATACCCTAGTATCTTGTATTGATCCTGCCAGTCTTTGGTTCACTATAACATAATCAATAAGGTTTGGTGTATACCCTAGTATCTTGCATTGATCCTGCCAGTCTTTGGTTTACTATAACACAATCAATAAGGTTTGGTGTCTTACCATCACGTGAATACTATGTTAACTTAGAAGCCATTTTATGACCAAACAACATATTGGTTAGAACTAGATTGTTATACCTACAAAATTGCAAAAGTCTGTATCCATTATTGTTTTTCTTTTCCTACACCAAATTTACCTAGGCTAGGATACCATCTATCCCTATTTCTACCAACCTGGGCATTAAAATCTCCAAGTAAAAACATCATATTTCTACCTGGGATCCAGTCTATTTGCTCCTGTAACCATAAGTAAAATTCATCTTAGTCACTAGTATCTCCGTCAGTTGAAACTACAGGGGCATATACTACTATAACTGATACCCTGAACTTTTTAGTCATAAAATGAGCAATTAGTATTCTATTATTAATACCTTCCCAGCCTAAACAAGACTTGGCAGCTTCCTTATTCATCGTGAGCCCTACTCCCTGTCTATATACCCCCTCCTCCTGCCTGAGTAAATAAATTCTATATCACCTAATTTCATGCTTCCTACCCCTGGCATATGAGTTTCTGAAACTCCTAGTAAGTACAGTTCGAATCGTCTAAATTTGTCAGTTAAAATGTCGATACAATGGTCATTTTTTTAACGTCTTAACACTCCAAATTCCAATTTTCATGTTCTTTATATCATTGAAATTATTTTCGCCTCAGGAAAAGCAATGATCCCAGATACCAGCGCAGGACAGGGATCACATATCTTCTCAAGCCTACACCAAAGTGCTTAAGCCGGCTTAGAACCCGACAACAAGAAGTCCCTGGGACCACCATGAATGGAGGCTTTGTGCAATCCTGGGCCCATCTTGGTCACAACATGGTTTTCAGCACTTGGCAATGCTCTTCTATCAACAAGACTTGAAATCCTGCACAGACAATCTCAAGCCTAAGAAACAAAATCTTCTTTCAAAAAAGCAAACTTGTCCTTTTCTGTATTTTTTAAATCATAAGAAGCTACATACCAAGTTGCTTTGTGTGTTTCAGTGTGTTTAATGCTTAAGCTTGGGTGATTTAATTTTTTAGGTACAAAATTATCATACAAAAATATAAGTCAATTGTTACCTTTTCATCATGTGCAAACTGCCTTCTTCATAAACCTAATCTTCTTCCTCAAAAGAAGGATAATCGTGCCCTTTTGTAGTTTTGACCATAAAAAGCTACATAATAGGTTACTTCACATGTTTAATACTCTGTAAAAAAAGAAGAAAAGAGTAAAAAATAGGTTCTTTGCTGATTTTTATTTTAGAAGCAAAACATTCTTTTTGAAAACCTAATCTTCCTTGAAACTTATAACAAATAAGGTTATATTCTTTTTGTGCCCTTAAAGCTAGAAGAGCTGCATACTAAGCATGTTTTGTGTACTATAGTCCACAACAATTGTTGGGCTCTTTGATGTTTTTTGGCTTTTTTAATGATACAAGCTTTATTTATGATCAAATTAAAACTCTTGTTCATTTTAAATTCAATTTGGTGCTTATTTGCCTTCTGATTTGAGTATATTTATGTATTCTTAATTTTAGCTGAGATCAAAACTAATTTTCAATTCACATTAAGTAATTAAAATATTTTAAGACATAAACATGTAATGTAACATAATTTCATGTAAATGACTGGCATTTGACAAAAACTATCTTTTTTAAACAAAGTCAAGAGCAATATCAAGACTCAAAATGAACAGAGATTATTTTGTATTAGGGGAGGTTTTGGGCAACCTTCAATACATCCCCTGCTCTTTAAACTAAAGTCTTGGAGTCCTTTAAAAATACTTTTTATTCCAATTCAATGCCCTTGTACGTGAGCAGTTGTTCTTAAAGAATTGAGACAAAAGGTCAAACTTCAACATAAAGAGCAGCAGATTAGGGAGGGTGCAGAGACCCACTTACCTATAGAATAATTTTTGTTTTTTTTTTTAAGTTTTAATGTTGCTCTATACTTTCAATTCAAAAAAAAAAAAACATTTTTTTAATTCAGCATCTGCTCAATAGCATTACCAGAGTTACCCTAAATGCAAGGAGGGTAATTACCCCCTCACATATGCCTCTTTGAATCAGTTTCATTTTTATACAGCAATACTTATAGAAAAAGAGCTTGTTCAGAGTATTTACCTTTTGAAACAAAATTTAATTATGCAAAATAAATCCTTGTCACCCTAATGGATATACCGATCATCTGAATATTCATTCAATCCATAAGCAGAAGAAGAATTTTCATATTTTGTATATAGTGGCTTTATGGCTTTCATACAAGTTTAACTTTATTACAAAACTTCCATCAAGACAGCGCCCCTTTTGGGGGGAGTTTAATTCCTTTTTCTAAAATAATGTAAATTTGTCATTTGCTAATAGCACTGACAACAACTTTAAAATTAATACATTTTGCATATTTAAATCAACCTGAATAATAAATTTTGTTGTTGCATATACTGTAATTTCAACTGCATTTTTTTGAATTTTATTTCTATTGGCAAGGGTTGCACCTTACTTAAAGTTTGCTCCAATGAGCTATTTGATTCCTGGCCTTTTCAAATGTGAGGGAGGCTACTAATCCTTCCTTCAACCCTGTTTTTTTCAATGATTTCAAAAATTTATAATAGGGTCATAATTTTTTCAGGGTTTCCAAGGCTAGTTCTTAAAGCAAATCTTTTCTATAGGAATGTTCCCGATGCACTGTGGCAGGGGGACAAGGGACAATGCCCCCTGGGACCAGGGAAAAAACATTAAACAATGCATGTAAATGGTAACTTTCGAAATATTCCCATTTAAAAGTTTAATGAAAACAAAGCTCCTGGTAACCCTTATTCATCCTGCTCTTGGAAAATATCCTGGCAGCACTCATGATGCCTCTCCTTGACCTCCCTATGTTTTCTTGCTCTAAAAAAATGTATGTATTAAAAGGTTTTCTACAAATTTATTCAGAAGTTTATTAAATTCAGTTGTCAAAACATTTTGCAGTACTATATGATAATTTATTTATGGAGGTTATTTGCAACTATCCATGCCTTAAATGGTTATTAAATAGATAGTTTTTTTTTTCCACTAAAAATAAGAAGCAACATTAAAACTTAAAAAGAACAGAAATTATTCAGTATATGAGGGGGTGCCCCCTTCCAAAACCTTGCTCTTCACACTAAAGTGTTTAATAATTTAAAAAAGTTTCTTATTCTAATAAAACATCCTTTGTGTTTCAGGAGTTGTTCTTCAAAAATTGGGACAAAAAGCCAAACTTTAGCCTCAAGAGCAAGATATTCAGGAGAGGGTGACCCCCCCTCATATACAGAATGATATCAGTTTGTTTTAAGTTTGACTGTTGCTACTTACTTTCAGCTTAAAAAAAAACTTTTTTTTATTTCTGATTGTTTTTCAAATAGCACCAGGAAATCTAGCTCCCTCTCAATGGAAAATTCCATCGCCCAATTAAAAAAACCTCTAAGAGGAGTCCCCCCACGAAATTCCCCCTGACAATTCCATCCTCTCTGAAAATTCTCCCCCCCCCCATTCCCCAGAAAATTTCTTGTAGAAAATTTGACCAGAAAAATTATCCTTGGCATACTTTCATTTGAAAAAGACATTGATTTCTGATGGCTTTTCAAATCCTACTGGAAAACTCCCTCTATGGATTTTTTTTACTGGAAATCCCTTCCCCCTGAGTGAAAGTTGCTCCCCCCCTGAAAATTTCCCCATGGAGAATTTCTCCCACAGATATCTTCCTTTTCCCATGAAAAAATCCTCCAGACAATTCCAACACCACTGACAACTTCCCAGGGACAATTCCCCTAGAACATTTCCACATTTTAAAATTGAGTCAGCAAAGAGAAAGTAAGACAAATAAAACAATTTTGTATAGGAATCCTGTCAAATCCCCAAGTGCAAAATAATCCCTGGAAAGTTCAACCACAGAAACTTCCTTCCCCATGGAAAATACCAACCAAAGTAGAAAATCCCCCCTCCCATGTAAAAAATGTATGCATACTTCCCAGTAACAAATATATGTAACTATGGACAAATTTCACAACTTACAGCCCTTTCCCCATGGGCTGTGGGGGTCATTTTATCCTCAAAGGCATATTTATTGGGCTTTTCAACTATGCTGAACAAAATGGCTAACAGCCAATACCAGGACCAACCAGGGAATTCAGATCCAATATGGACCCCTCTGACTGGAACAGCCATTTCTTCTGCCCAACATATTACATTAATCAGCTTACTTGTATAGATGTTCAGCAGAGCCTGCTTTTCTGACATAGTTATTGATGGGGTTTCTTGCAGTAACTGAAATGACACTTTAATCTTGTTAGGTATATCATCACAGACTGACTGAAACAAATTAATATCTGTATTATCCCACTCAGTTTCTTTAGAACCACTTTTATCATGGACAGAACCACAAAATTTGAATGTACTGATAATTGAGAAATGGTCAGATGTTGTCACTTTAGTGACTGCTTGAGCAGTGGTTTGTGCAGAAATGAGGAAAATCTCTGGACAAGAGGTTGACCCCAAGTTGCGAATCTGCATGAAGTTGGTATCATTTTTTATATATTCCAGATTCTTACACAAAGATAGAAGTATGTGAGCTTCAGGGCTAGATTCATTTAAGATTCCCTTAAAAAAAAATTATGCTGCATCCACAGCAAGTTTGCTGAATGCCATGCTGAATTTACTGTCAGACTTTCAATATTTTTTAATTTAAGAAACTTTTTCCGCAAAACAAGTTTTTCAAAGAAAAGTAGAGAGCTCCATTCAACCAAAAATGAGAAATAAATTCAAATAATCTTCCAAGCATGAAACTACAAAAAACCACCATCAATAAATAAATGATACACAAAATGAACAGAAATTACAAAAACTAACCAAGTCAAACTCAAAACAAGCAAAAAATTAACATCGAGTAGTGGTAACAATTCCCATGCCTTCTCAAGACCAGAACATAACTTACACTTTACTGAAAACAAAATAAATTTTAAATGTTTTCACTTTTTTACTTTAATAAACAAAAATTTCTTGAAACTTTAAAAAATAAATATCAGTATATGTATATTAAACTGACAATCCATAGCCACTTGTTTGATTTTTTTTTTCCATTAAATTACAACTTATGCTCTGGTCTTGAGAAGGTATGGGGACTGTCAGAACTAGTCATGTTAATTTTTGCTCATTTTGAGCTTGACTCAGTTATTTTCTATAGTTTCTGTTCATTTTGGGTTTCATTTATTTATTGATGGTGGTTTCTGGTAGTTTTACACTTGGAAGATTATTTGATTTTATTTCTGCTTATTTTTGGTAAAATGGAAGTCTTAAACTTTCCTTTGAAAAACTTGTTTTGTGGAAAAAGTGTTTTAAATTAATTTCTGTTTGTATTTTATTGACACAGTCTTTTTGGTGAAAAAAGAAAAAAAAAAACATTTTATATCTTTAAGGTTTTTTCTATAAGAATCCATAGTTTGATTTGGTATTTGTATGTTGTAGAAACTTTTTCACTAATGTTTACACAAATAGCTTAGGTTAATTTTATGACTCCTCAAGTTGACCTCAAAAATAAAACATAATATTATTCCCAAAGAATTCTTTCCATGCTCTTTGACAGCTTGGATACACTTACACTCTTTTGATTTATCTAAATTGTAATAGCAGAAATACTAATGTCTTATCAGCAACCATAGACAAAGTGCCTCTTGATTTAGTCTTAAAGCATAATGGGCTGATTACATAATTGTGGGGGTTGACATATCCAACATCCCTAGAGACATAGTTACTGGACTTCTCTACTATGCTGAACAAAATGATTGTCTAAAAATTTTGACTGGATGTACTTAGGAAAAGGGTTACTTGCCCTCCAGGCTCTTTTGACTCTTAAAAATGTTACTGTGAAATCTTAACGGTAACAGAAATTTTTGTGGAGGTACAAACTACAGGTATGAGATCAGCTCTTAATAACACTGAAAGGCCACCAGATAACTGGCCCGTTCCACTACAGATCACCAGAGATACAATAGGTTTATTTCAACCATTCAGCTCAAGTAAACCAAGCCCCCCTTTAGAAAAGAAATGCTCTTGTAATCTCCTTCTTCTTCTTCTTCTTCTATTTAACAGCAGGCGGGCTTTTCAGTGATACTATTTAGCCCTTTTCCTTTTGCTTCACTCTGTGGGCTACAGAGCTACTGGCTTGATTGCCTCATGATTATTAGATATTTTCAGATATCTTTCATTAGTCTTTCGACTCTAGGAGTTCAATTATGAGTTGATAGATGTCAATTTCTATGCTCTGTGTGCAGGTATAGTTGGCTAGGCTCTTGGCTGATAGTGAGATTTGGTGGTGTTTGAAGCATTTTAACAGTTTGCAAAGCAAGGTATGTTGTGCAGACGTCAGCATATTACATTCAAATAGGCAATGGTCAATTGTTTCATTATTCATATTACAATGCCTGCAAAGAGGGGACAGGGGAATTGAACCACTTGAATTAGAAAACTTATACGAGAATGCAAGACAATTTTGTTCATTTGTTCCAGAACGAATTCTATGATAAATTTTAGAAAGATACTTATTGGGAAAGGGGGAAAGGATAGGATTAATCTTATTAAAAATTAATATCTGATAGCCTCCAGGTAAATATCTCTAATTGGGATTGGTCCCCCACTTGGCTGGTCAATATTTATAGCTTTTTTTGCTATTTCATCAACCTGATGATTACCACTTATGCCAGAGTGGCTAGGAATATACTGAAAATAAGTTTTTATGCCACTTGAAGCAAGATTATCTATAATACTGAGACAATGATAAGTGTCAATGTCCAACTTATACTGAGGAGCTGAGGCCAGCAACTCAAGGCTGGATAAAGAGTCGGAATATACAATAATATTATTTGAATTTGCAATCAAAGGTTGGTTTTCCTTAATGTGTTCTAATTATTATATAATCTCTCGCCCATTGCAATTTTCAGGTGAGGAAGGAAAGCACCACTTGCTACCTTCTCATTCATTTTTGACCCATCAACAAATATTTGGAAGTGATTTTTATAGGTAATTGTATTAAGTTCAGCAAATTTTTTCTGGACAAAAGTGATGGGATTAAATATTTAGTCCACTTTGAGAAATCAGTATTTATTATGGGACTTGACCAATTCCATGGAGGGGATTGGGGGAAAGTGGGTGCAATAGACTTTGCTGGTACGGGGAAACTTCTTCTGAATGTTGGCATACTCATCTGCAATGCCTCTATACATGGCTGGATTTCTTAACCAATTATGTAGGGTGTGTGAGCTATTTGATTCAATTTTTGTAAGATGTTTTGTCAATAGAAAGCTACGTCTCTCCCTTATTGTTGTTAATCCACTCTCCATAAGTAGAAACTTGGTGCTTGTGGGTTTCCTAAGACTAAATATGAGACGTATTATATCATTTTGTGTTGTTTCAATTTTTTGCATCTGGGTCTTTGCATATGCACCATATACGATGAGCCCATAGTCAATATGGGGTCTTATATGTGATTTATAGAACTGGAGTAAAGTTTTCTCCTTACAGCCCCAGGGTGTGGAAAGAAGTCTTTTTAGTATATTTGTTTTTCTATAGAATTTTTTTATTGTGTTTGAAATGTGGAGGTGGAAATTAAGTTTTTGGTCAAGCATGAGGCCTAGGTAATTAATATGATTATCTTCTGGAATAGTTGTTTTATTTAGAGTTAGTTTTGCATTAAAATGTTTCGCTTCCGGTGAAATTGGATTATTTTTGACTTGGTAGGTGCAATGGGTAAATCTGAATGTTGAGAGAATTTTTCAAATTGGAAAAGTGACTTTTGCAGATTTGACTGTGCTATCTCAAAGGTGTTGCCAGATGAACATAGCACCAGATCTTCAGCATATTGTAGATTCGTGTAGGGTAGGTTCATGTACCAGAGATATAGGGAAAACAGGAGGCAACTGAGGACTGCTTCCTGAGGTAGGCCTTTGGTTGTTGTCTTTTGGGGTGAAGAGGCTGAACCAACACAAACAATGGAACTTCGCACTTCTATGAAGGATTTTATAAAAGATACTAGCTACTAGCTTGCAAACCTAGTCCAAGGTTTGCAAGTTTGTTTAAAAGGATTTGGTGGTTCACATTGTCATATGCCCCTTCAAAATCTAGGAAAGCTGCAACTAAGACATTATTTTTTGAGAATGATTCATTTATTGCATTTGTTAGCAAAATGAAAGCATCTGTTGAGGAGTGGTGTTTCCTGAATCCAATTTGAGTGTGAGGGATCATATTGTTTTTTTCAACAAACCAGAAGAGTCTGTGATAGATCATTTTCTCCATTATTTTCCCCATCACAGGAGTAATCATTATGGGCATATAGGACTCAGGGTTCTCTTTGGGTTTATTTTTCTTTAGGATTGGTAGGAGGGACGAACATTTCCATATACTGGGGAACTTAGAAGGTGCCCAAGCGTGATTATAACAATTTAGCAGTTCTTGTTTGTATAAAGGGGTGAGATTCTTTATCCATGTAGGGTGTATATTGTCATAACTGCCGCTAGTTTTGGTCCTACTATGATGTATTGCGTTATTCATTTCCTGGATTGAAAATGGACTACTTATATACTCGGATCCTGGGCATGGTTGGTAACTTGGGTTCATAGGAATTGGGGACATTTTGCTTCGATTATTTGATGTTAGCTTATTAACAAAAAGAGTTGCAAATAGCTTAGCTTTTTCATTATCATTGTCATAATGGGTATTATTATGTATAAGCTCATACAGGAGTGGGTTGGGGGAAACCTTTTTCCCACAGATGTGGCTTATGACTTTATGTATAATTGGCTCATGTGTTTCTCTGGAGAGATTATTTGCAAAATTATTCCAGTAATTATATTTAGCATCTATTATAGTCTTTTTTAGATTAGATTCTGCTTGTAATTTTTTTAAATATGTAGTAGGTGATGGTTTTTTTTGTGAATTCTGTCCTAGCTGCCTTTTTTATTCTCCATTTATTTTGGCACTCATTTGTCCATCATGATTTAGGAATGTGTTTAGGGTAGGTTTTCTTAGGTGTTGTCCTGGGGATAGCATGATTACCTGTATTTATTAGTAAAGATGTCAATACTTCAGCATGTGTGTCAACTGTTGTGTTTGAAATGTATGAATTTTGGGTGAAACTTGTGATTTCATCATTTAGCTTATTTTGGAACATAGACCAAATTGCTTTAGTGTTGATATATTTGGAGGTATGTGGTAAAGTGTCAGCAGGTTCATTTAGGGAGCACACTATAGCAAAGTGGTCAGTACATAGACTATCAATTTTATTTATATAAATTTCATTCAAAATATTTGATGACACAATTTGTAGATCAATTGTGGAGAATCTGCCACTTTTGGGGTTGAAATAAGTATTCAGGTTTGGAGGGGTAGCAACAGCTAATTCATTATTATATGAAGTCACATACTCAATCAATTTACCAGCTTTTATTTGCTGGTTTATTCCCCCACAAAAGGCTGTGGGCATTGAAATCTCCACAAATAATGATATTTTTTAACATATTAGAATTATTTATATAATTAAAGAAATCCGTGGCATCTGTAGTTTGGCCATTAGGGTTATAAAAGCTTATTATGTAGGTTTTTATATTATTCAGCCAAACACTGATACCAATTGCATCAACATCATTAGCAAAATCTGGAAAATTGATGCCACAGAATTTTATATTATTTTTAACTAATAGAGCTACTCCACCTCCTTTTCTCTCTGATGATCTATCCTTTCTCAGGATAGTATATCCCAGAGACTTAATTTGTTGATTTTGGGTTAAATGAGTTTCCTGGAGGCAAGCAATATTAATGGAATTATTATTCATAAAAGATATTAGTTCATTTAGCTTATTTTCTGTGAGTGATCTTATGTTCCACTGGAGTATTGATATGTGTTGTGTTGTTGATTTTATTTTTCATATGACTGTGTATCAATGTTCAGCTTTGTTAACAGTAAAGCAAGATCTTTTTTTTGCTTGAATGAGCATATCATTGGGGATGTAGATTTTTGCCAATTCTGCAATGATTTTTGTTTTCTGTAGTTGATGTATGTTCATGGCCTGAACCGCATTACGGTTTAGAATGAATAAGCATATATTTGGGGATTGCATGTTTGGTTGTGCATCCTGTTTGTCAGTTAAGGGATTAATTCCTGGTAGTGTTTCTGGTTTGTTTCTTCTTGGGAGGGGGGCCAGGCTGACTTCATCTCACCAGACAAGGAGGCTTGTTGACTTGGTGATTCCTTCTGATAGGGATGTGAGCTAGGGGGCTTAGAAGATGGTGTTTTATACAGGGTACTGGATGCATTGGAGGCGTTTGACTTGGGGGTTTTAGTTAGTTTCATTACGGGCTTTATTTGGTATTGTTGGGCAGCATTTGCTTCCATTGCTGCAAAGGGGTATGGGATGGCCTTCTCTGTTACTATTTGGAGTGTTAGAGCTCTTTTCTTATATGCAGGGCATAGTGATTTATTTGTGGATTCATGTGGGCCTCTGCAATTGATACATGTAGGCTGAGTGTTGTTGCAAGTTGTCAACTCTTTAGGATGGTATGCTTTACAATTACTACACTCTAAGAGAATTTCATTGCATTTGTTTGTTGTGTGTCCCAGTTTGAGACACTTCTGACACTGGATAGGCTTAGGTTTGTATTCCTTGTGTGGTTTGATTTGCCTAAATAGGAATAACTTTTCTGGGATACTAGTTTTTTTTTCCTTCAGTGCGAATAAGAAGGATCTACTAGTTTTTTAGGCCATTAGAGTTAGGTTTGTCAAGTTGGGTAACATCTTCAACTGGGATTGTGTTGCCAGCCTTATCTGAGAGCCCTTCTTTTAACTCTTGAATGGATATCTCTGGGGAAACATTATAAACTACTATTTTTGTTGGTGATTGTTTTGGGTTCCATTTAGATGCATTAATTATGGTATTCAGAAGGGATTTTAGGTTTAATTATTGTGTCTGCTGATTTCTGATCTTGGACAGCTATTAGCAGAGAACCATCATGGTTAATATTAAGAGAGAACATTGATTTTAGCAATTTAAAAATTGCAACTCTTATTGCAGTAATCTTTTTTATTTCAAAGGGGGTAGTAGGAGTAATTTTAAGGTAAATTCCTAAGTTTTTGGAGGGAGGATCTGGGCAGGGAGAGGGGAAATGCTTTTGATTGGGGAGATTTTTTTCCTTTTTTTAGAGCTTCTAGAAAGGACCTCTTGAAACCCATTATCATCATTTATGGTGACATTAGCCCCTACACTTATCATTGTCCTATTCTCAGAATTGGAGCTATCATTTGAACTTTGAGATAGTGTGCTTGACCAGCCAAGATGGGTATCACTTTCACTGGCATTTGAGGTGGGATCTGGGGGGACTTTTTTTGGAGGACTTCTAATCATTGCCTATTGGAAAAAGCTTTAAACAAAAACAAAACTAAAACAAAAAGGGATAATAGAATGATATCAAACCGTCTGCACTATACTATGGGGAGGAGAAACACCACAGTATAGCCCTGAGGATGAATTGAGCAGGATTGGTTCGGTACAACTGCTGATTAAATGCGATAATATTTCACAAGAAAATTTATTTTAAATTTCTAATAAAGTTGCTATATCATATGTAATATCACAACAATGTGAAAATTCTTCTAAAAAAGGTTAATCCATAAGAACATTAACATTAGTGTTCTAGAAAAGGATTTGGATCATAGAATCAGTCATTTATTAAGTAAAACCTGTGCAACTTGACACTTAAATGCATATGATGGATGCTCAGCCAAGCCACATAGGTTACCTTCCATAGGGTTCTTACATGGAGTGTCTTTAGTTTTTGGATGACTATTGGAACATCTTGCAGATTTGGGAGGATTTTTTCACCTGCTTGGTGGCATGACTGAATAACTGGCAATTATAACATTGCATCAACAGAAACTTGAACTTGTTAATAAGTAAGCACTCATAACCAACCAATAAACTTTCACAGGAGGCTTTGTTTAAGATGTGCCTTTTCAGCAAATTTGAGCTGAAAGGAGCATGTTCTACCTAGCTGCTTAGCTTCAGAGCAGTTTGGTACTAAATTTTCAGTGGTTCAAGCAAACAATTCCAAAGTATGATGGGCTTTTCATTTTAGCTTCCAAAGACTGGCCATGAGCATTGAGAGCATATGCTGCCAACTGAGAAGCATCTTTAACAGACAAAATGAATTGTCAAGCACCCTTACAGGGCTTTAGTTCAATAATATAATCATTACTATTGCTGCATAATTTACTAAGAATGCTTTTTTTGTGATTCAAGATCATTCTGTAATATTCTTACCTTTCTGCTCTAGGTGACCTGGGTTTCTATGTCTAAAGAATAAATGTTGAGACTTTCTACATGGTGTCAGATCCTCCAGAACAACACGGAAGCCAACGTCCCCTACCCTGCAATGGATTGGACAAGTGATAACCTTAAAGAGGCATGGACAAGATTTAAGAATCATGCAAAGCTGATGTCCCAAGGACCCCTTAGTGGAAAGACAGAAAAAGTGCAATGCGCCTTCCTGCTTATCTGGCAGGAGATAAAGGGCAAGACATTGTTAGTATCTTTAAAATTACAGCTGAAGAACAGGACAAAATTCAACCATACATGGACAAGTTCAGTGAATATTTCCTCCCTCAGTGCAATACAGTGTTTCAGATATTCAAGATATCTCTGTGATATCAAGATATCACAGTGTTTCAAGATATCTCTTTCATAAACGTGATCAACAAGATGGTGAACCAGTGGATCAATACATAACTGATCAGAATCTTTGGCTCATGAATGTGCATATTCCATAACAGCCATGAGAGATGAAATGGTAAGAGATCAACTTATATGTGGCATCTCTTCAGCAAAAGTCAGAGAGAAACTCCTCCAAGCAGGTTCCAACCTAACTCTGTCACAAGCAATTACTATAGTGCAAACACATATAGAAACCCAGGTGCAGCTCAGGACAATGTCACAGCCTGATACTTGTGGCAGCCAAGCTTATCAAGAAACATGCATAAAGCATGAAGTGGATTTTTTCAGGAGGGCAAAGAAATCAAACCATGCCCCATCTGTATAAGACAATGCTATTTCTGTGGAGGGCATTATTCACCTTCCCACAAATGCCCCGCAAAAGGAAAAATATGCAGTAACTGTGACAAACCCAACCATTTTGCAAAGGTATGTAAAAGCAGCAAAAAGGTGGTGAACGTAATAAATCAACAACATCAAACAAACAAGCATCAACCAGACAGCAATGATGAGCTCTTCATTGACACCATAAACATGGACAAAGGTGATGATCAACCATATGTGAAGCTCATAATCAATGAACACATCAGTATCACTTTCAAAATTGACACAGGTGCATAGGCCAACATCATACCTGAAACATTTTTTAATACCCTCAAACCAAGGCTCAAAGTCAATAAGATGCTACAAATTCTTACT
Organism: Artemia sinica; assembly: GCA_027921565.1. NCBI lineage: Eukaryota > Metazoa > Arthropoda > Branchiopoda > Anostraca > Artemiidae > Artemia > Artemia sinica. The sequence continues at coordinate 32,352,871 of CM051266.1, read as the reverse complement.
AATTTTGGAGGACAGAAGATCCCAACGCTTGGCGTTTGTAGCTTAACTGCGCATACACCAACGGATGCACTGAGACACAGCCCTTCTTCATAGTGAAAGACCCCCCATCCTAATCCTAGCCTTCAAACCAGCAGGAAACTGAAATTAATTAAGCTGATACTTACTGTGACAAAACCAAACCCATTCATAGAGGAATTCAAAGACGTATTTCAAGGTATAGGACAGCTTGAAGGTGAGTGTCACATAACACTCAAAGAAGGAACCAAACCAAGGCTGTACCACCAGATGCATCCCAATATCTCTCCAAAACAGGTTCAAGAAGGAACTAGACAGGACGGAGGCACTTGGGGTCATCAAAAAGGTTACTTACCCCACAGATTGGGTAAATGCTGCAGTTTGGTCAAAAAGCCTGACAAAAGCCTCTGGGTCTGCATTGACCCACAGGACCTGAACAAGGCCATCAAAAAACCCCACCACCCAATGCCCACGTTTGACAAAGCAATACTAAAACACTCCAGTGCTAAATTTTTCACCAAGCTGGATGCCCATCATGGATATTGGTCTCTCGTTCTCAACAAATCATCTCAACTAACAACATTTAACACTCCATACAGCTGATACATGTTCAAACGCATGCTGTTTGGGTTGATTTCAGTGCAGGATGAATTTCAACACCATATGGAAGAGGCATTTGAAGGCATTAAAGGTTTTTCTGTCATAGTCAATGACATCATTATATCTGGGGAAACTATAGAGGAGCACAATGCAAATGTTCACAGTGCACAAATCAGAGCATGCAAAAGGACTGTGAAATTCAACCTAAAAAATGTGTGTTCAGGTGCAACAGCATCCCATACTTGGGACACATAATATCAAAAGGTGGTATCCACCCAGACCCACAAAAGGTCTGGGCACTGAAAGAAATGAGAGCCCCATCTACCAAGGATGAACTATAGACCATACTGGGAATGATGACCTACCTATCAAGGTACATTCCCAATCTAGCATCACTAAATCAGCCCCTACATAACCTGGCAAAACAGCAACAGCTCAAGTGGGAGCCACAACACAATATATCATTGAACAACATCAAAGAATCCATTTGCAGCTCATTGACATTTTTTGATCCAAAAGCAGGGAACATCAAACTACAAGTTGATGCTTCAAAGTTTGGCCTAGGAGCCACCCTTATTCAAAATGGAAGTCAATCTCCTTTGCATCATGCTTGTGAAACACCACTGAGCAGAACTACTTGCAGATAGAAAAGGAACTATACGGTATTCTCTTCAGCTGCATACACTACCACCAGTACCTCTATGGCCAGAAGTTCATAATTGTATCAGATCACAAGCCTCTCCAAGTGATCCTGAATTGCCCAATATCAAAGTTGTCACCAAGACTCCACTGGATGCTACTGAGAATCCAACCATATGACCTCACCATAACATTCCACCCAGGCAAAGAGATTCCCATTGCCAATGCCCTGTCATGCATGTATCTCCCTGAAGAGGATAGAGATGCGAAAAGAGATTGAATCATATGTGCATTCTGTTATGTCAATCCAACCAATCAGCAATGACAGACTTAAAAAGCTCAAACAAGAGACAACAGCTGACACTCAATTGGTAGAGCTGGCTAAGACAATCAAAAGTGGTTGGCCAGCATCCAGAAGAAACCTCCCAGCAATTCTCACACCCCATTCTGGAATGTCAGGCATGACCTAACAGTCATAGACCAAATCATACTAAAAGGAGATTGCCTGGTCATACCCAAAAACTCCTGCAAAGACATCCTCAACTGCATACATGCATCACATCTGAGTATTGAAAAAACTAAACAGCATGCTTGCTCAGTCATTTTTTGGCCAAGGATGACAAAAGATATTGAAGAACACATCAAACACTGCTATGCATGCACCAGACTCCAGAACTCTAACCAGAAAGAGCCCTTGATGCCACATGACATCCCTGACCTACCATGGGAAAAAAATTGTTGCAACCTCTTTTACAAAAAAGCAGAATACTTCCTCATTACTGTCGACTATTACAGTCAATTTTTCAAAGTTGATAGAATGGGAAGCAGTGCATATGCTCACCAAATAATTCTGTACCTGAAAAAGCACTTTGCTTGTTATGGAATTCCTCATATGCTCATTACCAACAATGGCCCACAATTCACATCATCTGTCTTCCAAAAATTCATATCAGATTGGGAAATATCTCAGACCACATCCTCACCACATTTCCCCTAATCAAACAGATTGGCAGAAAGGTCTATACAGATGGCCAAAGATATCCTGAGTAAAACCAAGACTGCTGGAAATGATTTTGAGCTGGCATTGCTAGAGTACAGTACACCCCAGTTGATGGTCTGGCCTCCCCATCACAATTGCTAATGAGCAGAAATATCAGATCAATAGTCCCATGCACCAAAGACCATTCACCACAAGCAATTTCTACAGAATTGAATGAAGCAACAGTCATGCCAGAGCAAGTACTATGATTGACAGTCAAAGCAACTGAAACCCCTACAAATTGGACAACCTGTACAGGCCCAAATCCACAGCAAACTCTGGCAGGTGGGCATTGTCAAAAGAGCAGATGTGAATCCCAGATTCTACATAGTTGAGACAAATGACAGAGCAACCTACAGAAGGAACAGGCACCACATAAAGATAGTCTGTCAGCAACCTCAGTCACCAGACGCCACCATAACTGAAGAGATCCCCCATACAGATACTCCAACCACACCACTGAGTCTATCAGAAACAATGCCTACTTCATCCCTAGAACACCAGATGAAAACCATCTGAAACCCCTCACTTGCACTCACAGCCCAACATTTAACAGGCCCACACCTGTACCAAGCACCAGTCACGTGACCCATACAGAACTCCATGATACCCCCTACATAACCTGTACTGGTTATGCTGTGAATCCAGTCCAGAGGCTTAACCTGTGAAATGGTAATCTGTGAATTAAAGGAATACCACCACCCCCCCCCCCCTGTTTTTCAAAAGTGAAGTGAACATTGTGAAAAAAAGGGGAGCAAGCCTAGCACCTCCTCATAAAGAAATATAGTAATGTACAGTATTATGGCAGTGTGTTTAGTATTTAAAAGTGGAATTTGTTTATTATATTTTATACCAGCTTGCTAGTTTGGAAAGGAGAAGGATGTAATATTCTTACCTTTCTGTTCTAGGTGACCTGGGTTTCTATGTCTAAAGAATAAATGTTGAGACTTTCTACAATCCACATCTTTAGGTGTGTTCTTTAAAACTACTGCATAGTTTATTTTTGAAGCCTGGGGCAACCCATTATAAAACAGCTGTAGGCTGTCACCTATTAATAACCCTAGGCATTCCAGAATCAACCAGATTATTAAACTTTAGGCATATCTCATTGACTTTTTGAGAAATTACAGCAGTTGTTTTCACTAGGTACTACAGGCACCTCATTGAGTTAAAAAAAAAAACAAAAGGGGTAGGAATTCTTTGCATTCATTATAGAGACCAATATTACCTAATCATATTACCAAAATTATCATCATTTTCTGTCTATTTTCTGTCTATCTGTAGTATGTGTAGAAATGGCAGCCTCAGACAAGGCTTCAGAGCTAAAGGAGCCAAGATTAATGCAATGGAATTACCTCAGCCCTCAGGACAACTTTCTTGGCTTCAAGTATCACATTAGTGGGGGAAAAAAATACAAGTAGATTTTGCAAGATTAATGCAAGCATACCTCACTTTTCTTCCTTAAAATAAAAATTTAGCACACAATTCTGGATCAGTTTCTTGCCTGTCATTGCAGTGTAAAATGAAACACATACAGCTTGACACAGGCAGAAAGAATTCTGTGGGTGGACTTAGTTTGACATCAGTAAAAATCTAAGAGAGCAGAGAACAGGATCCAAAATAAAAGTCTAAATTAATTAGATATTATTACATAACAGGCTTATAGCTAAGTTTTGCAATATGTCACAACTAAGGAAGTAAAAAGTTCATAAGGTATCTAACTTACAGCATCTGTATTCACTTAGAACTCAGTATCAATACTGGAATACTGTATATAGTCCAGGGCTGGATCTTGCCTCATTAGGATGAGGGGGGGGGGGTAAACTTTTGGATAAATTTGCAGTTTTCAACATATTTTTGTAAGGATGAAAGTAAATACATCACTTGATGCCTTTTATGCTTTATATTATTTATTATATATTAGTAATTATGCTTTTCCCAATTTAAGAGTCACTTCTGGGGGAAATTGTTTCTAAAGAAAAACTGTTTAGTGAAAAAAAATTGTCATTTGTTGCTGATTCAGGAATGGTAAGTGTTGTTTTCCTTAGTCTTGTTAGTAAAATATTATTTTAGCCATCTTGAGCCCTTTAAGGGCTGTATATGCTAATTAGCCCCAGAAGTGATAATTGAATCATGAAAGTGCATAAAAAAAGGCATCAAATAATGTTTTTTACTTTCACCCTAGCTAAATTATAGGGCCACCTAGAAATTGACCCTTTTTTTCCATGAGTAACTAAAATACAAAGTAGCCTGGTAAATATTTACCAAATCATATTATTGAGTTATGACTAAAGTGAATATACCACTTGATGCCTTTTTTTATGCTCTTTAGAATATAATAAACATTTTTGTTGGAAATGAATTTTAGCCCTCACCCTTATATATATATATACCAATTCAGGGTATATATTTGCACAATAGGGGGGGGGATAATTTTATTCCTGCTGTAAATGAGAGGTAAGTTTAAACTTTCCCCCCCCACCCCCCTAATGTGCAAATATATACCCTGATCAGTATATATAGGGGTGGGGGCTAAAATTCATTTCCAACAAAAATGATTATTATAAACATAAAGAGCATAAAAAAAGGCATCAAGTGGTATATTCACTTTAGTTGTAACTCAATAATATGATTTGGTAAATATTTACCAGTAGCCTAGTCAAACAACTGATCATTTTCAGTAGTAAATCACAGTAAAAATTCTTATTACATAACCTAGAAACTGGATAGTTTCATTTTTGGATTTGTCTAAATTTTCTTAATGAGTTCCTGACTAGCTTCAGTAGGGTATTTTAGTCATATATAATGCTAGCTATCCTAAATGCACTGATTGCCAATAGTAGAACCTAAAGACACACATTCTAAGTTTGAACCTAGTCTACTAGGCTAGCCGGTCAATATATACGAAATCATATTATTGAGTTAGGACTAAAGTGAATACACCATTCGATGCCTTTTTTTATGCTGATTACAAATATAATAATCATTCCTATCGGAATTTAAGCCATTTTTGAGCTCTTGAAAATGACAAAAAATAGGGTGTAAAAAGCTAATATAGGGTGTAAAAATGCTTAAAACATTTGTTTTAAACTTACTGTTTCATAATAAATCCTTATTTTAATCCACAAGCACTGACTTTCCATGAGTAACAAGTATATAAGTTCCAAAAATTCATTTTCCAAATATTATGTATTTTTTTCTTCCTTAACGCCGAATGTTCAAGAATGCGTTTTTCGACGAAACGTCGAAAATATTAAACCTAACCTAACCAAACCTAACCTAACCAAACCTAATCCTTTAATATTTTCGACGGTTTGTCAAAAACGCATTCTTGAACATTCAGCGTTAAGGAAGAAAAAATACATAATATTTGCAAAATGAATTCTTGGAACATATATACTTGTGATTATCCAACTTACTCATGGAAAGTCAGTGCTTATGGATTAAAATAAGTATTTATTTTGAAACAGTAAGTTTTAAAACAAAGGTTTTAAGCCTTTTTCCACGCTATATTAGCCTTTTTACACCCTATTTTTTGTCATTTTCAAGAGCTCAAAAATGGCTTAAATTTGAATTTCCGATAGGAATGATTATTATATTCATAATCAGCATAAAAAAAAGGCATCAAATGGTGTATTCACTTTAGTCCTAACTCAATAATATGATTTCATATATATTGACCGGCTAGCCTATTGCAAGTCTACTCAATTTTGGACACTGGCTCTTAGGCTAAAGTTAGATCAAAGTAGACTATCCAAATCATAGACAGATTCTAGACTTATTATGGATAAAAAAGTTTCCCAAGATTATAGGCTAGGCTACTCAGTCATTGCCAATGAGCCTATCAGCCAATTTCAACTAGGCTAACTAAAACTTACCCTATATCAAAGATTATGAATCAGTTTGTCCACATTTAAAACTAAGATTAGGCACTGCTCAAGTACTAGGGGGCTTACTCTAAACCATAGCCTTGCCTATCTACAATTTTAGGGCTGGGCCTAGCCTACATTATTATAACATTAATTTTATTAAAAGAAATTTGTACCTGACTACTACCGTTATTCTTATTAGAGATATGTACTATTTTCGATATTCTACGAATCCAAGTTTGGTCAAAGAATTTTAATATAGGCTAATTTGATGTCCTATCTCCTTTGCCCTTTAACGCCAGCTGATTTAGGGATATTTTACGAAAACGGGTCTAACTAAAGCACAGTTGACAGTCGCCGTTGTACTTGAAAAAACTGATTGTAAGGAATAGCGCAAAATTTACCACAGAATCCGCTCTCAAGCTTTCTCTTACCTACGCAACAAGTCTCACCCGCTCCTCCCTATGCTTCAGATTATGGAATATAAAGAAATAAATAAGTGACTATTGCCTATTTGACCTGGATTTACTAATATCCACCCAGTGTATATGCTCTGCAAAATAATTTGATGAAGAGCCTCGAATCCGAAAACTATCACCCTCAATTAAAACCCCGGTTGAGAGCATCTTCACAAATAGCATTCAACTTGGAATGTACGAGACGATAGTTTTAATTCCATGGGCTCAAGAAGGTAATACAAGACATAAAAATCTCATTATGCTGTTAAAGATAATACTCCACTTTAAAGACGGAGAAACGGGAAAAGGGCTAAATAGTCTTGTTTGAAAAACCCATATTTATGAACTAAAGAAGACTTTTTTATGGTTAGACGATGTAGCGCAATGTTGAAAAATCAAATAGTAAGCTCATCACTAGATCACCACATTTGCTGCATTGCAAGACTAATCATAGGCAGCGTAATAGCGCTGCCTAAGTAAAAAACAATGTTGGTACAATGTATTATTATTTTTTTTTGTTTTAGACCAGGGCACTTCGTATCGAAAGAGTTGTCGTAGAAACTTCGAAAAGTGCTCATTCGATTGGAAATTGGAAGGGCTTGTGCCCTTTTCAATAGCCGAAAATTATGACACAGCAATTTACACCCCTTCCACTCCCATCGTTTCCCCAAACACATCCAATCAAAATTTTGAGATAGCCATTTTGTTCAACGTAGCTTAAAGATCTGGAAATTATGTCTTCGAGGAGGACACTCTCCCCACAGCCCTCACGGCAAGGATTGTAGGTTATGCCCTGGGGGCATATAAGGCTTTTATCGAAAGTGTTGTCGTAGAAACTTCAAAAAGGGCTCATTCGATTGGAAATTCAAAGGGCTAGTGCCCTTTTTAATTGTCAAAAGTGATTGGAGGGCAAACTAACCCTCCTCTGACGCCCACCATTTCCCCAGAATATTCCAATTAAAGTTTTGAGATAACTATTTTTTTTCAAAGTAGTTGAAAGTCCTGGAAATTAGGTCTTTGAAGATGACACCCCCCCCCCACAGCCCTTAGGGCAAGGGACGTAAGTTATACTCTGGGGGCGTATAAAGTTTTGTATAGAAAGTGTTGTCGTAATAACTTCAAAAAGGGCTCATTCGATTGGAAATTGCAAGGGCTAGTGCCCTTTTTAATAGTTCAAAGTGATTGGAGGGCAATTAACCCCCCTCTCACGCCCACCAATTCCCCAAAAAAATGCAATCAAAATTTTGAGACATCCATTTTGTTCAACGTAGTTGAACGTCAGAGTCCTCAGGGCAAGGGTTGCAAATTATGCTCTTGGGGTACATAAGGTTTTTATAGAAAGCGTTATCAAAGAAAACTTCAAAAAGGGCTAATTTGATTGGAAATTCAAAGGGCTAGCACCCTTTTTAATAGTCGAAAGTAATTAGAGGGCAACAAACCCCCCTCTCACACCTACCATTTCCTCAAACAAATCCAATTGAAATTTTGAGTTAGCCATTTTGTTCAAAGTAGTTGAAAGTTTTGAAATTAGTCTTTGAGGATGACAACCCCAAACAGCCCTCAGGGTAAAGGCTGTAAATTATGTCCTGGGACCACATAATGTTTTGAGAAATTGAGAGGACTATAAGGTGAGATGGAAATTGAGACGACTAGTGTCTTCATTATTAGTTGAAAGTGATCAAAGGACCCCCCCCCCCCCCTCACACACGCTGTATTGTCCCAAAATGCATCTAATGAAAATTTTGAGACAACCATTGTATTCAAAATAGTCTAAATATCATATAACAGGCTTTTGGGGTTGAAACAAACCCAGAGATTAGGGGCAACGGTTTTAAGTTATGCCCAGAGGGTATTTAAGGTTTTCATAGAAGGGATGGTTGTTTAACTTTAGAAAAGGCTCAGTCTTTTCATAGGCAGCGCATTAGCACTGCCTCAGTAAAGAACGATGTTGGCACAATGTATTATTTTTTTTCTTTAGACCAGGGAACTTCGTATCGAAGGAGCTGTCATAGAAACTTTGAAATGGGGTCATTCAATTGGAAATTGGAGTGGCTTGTGCCCTTTTTAATATTCAAAAGTGATTGAAAGGCAAATAAAACCCTTCTACGCCCACCATTTCCCCAAACACATCCACTCAAAATTTTGAGATAGCCATTTTGCTCAGCGTAGTTGATTTCAAGATGGAAATTATGTTATTGAGGAGGAAACTCCCCACAACCCTCAGGGCAAGGGTTGCAGATGTATGCCCTGAGAGCATTCAGATTTTTATAGAAAGCATTGTCGTAAAAACTTCAAAAAGAGCTCATTCGATTGAAAATTCAAAGGGCTAGTGCCCTTTTTAATAGTCGAAAGTGATTGCAGAGCAACTAACCCCTCTCACGCCCACCTTTTCCCGAACCACATCCAATCAAAATTTTGAGAGAGCCATTTTGTTCAACATAGTTTAAAGTTATGAAAATTAGGTCTTTGAGGATGACAACACCCCCCCCCCCGAATCCCTTGGGGCAAGGTTTATATAAGTTATTCCCTGGGGGCATATAAGGTTTTCATAGAAACTGTAGTCGTAGAAACTTCAAAATGGGCTCATTCGAATGGAAATTGAAATGGCTAGTGCCCTTATTAATAGTCGAAAGCGATTGAAAGGCAACTAACACCCTTTCCACGCCCACCATTTCCCCAAACACATCCAATCGAAATTTTGAGATAGCCAGTTTGTTCAATGCGGTTGAGAGTTTTGGAAATTATATCTTTTAGCAGGAAACTCCCCCCTCCCCCACAGTCTTCAGGGCAAGGTTACAAGTTAGGCCCTGGGGGCATATAAGGTTTTTATTGAAATCTTTGTCGTAGAAAATTCAAAAAGGACTAATTCCTTTGGAAATTCAAAAGGCTAGTGCTTTTTTTAATAGTCGAAAGTGATTGGAGGGCCACTAACCCCCCTCTCTCACGCCCACCTTTTCCCCAAACACATCCAATCAAATTTTGAGATAGCCATTTTGTGCAACGTAGTTGAAAGTTTTGGAAATTCGGTTTTTGAGGATGACACCCCCCCCCCCTACAGCCCTCAGGGCAAGGGTTGTAAACTATACCCTGGGGGAATATAAGGTTTTTATAGAAAGTCTTGACGTAGAAACTTCAAAACGGCTTATTTGATTGGAAATTGAAATGGCTAGTGCCCCCTTTAATAGTCGAAAGTAATTTGAGAGCAACTAACCCCCCACTCACACCCACCATTTCCCTGAACAAATACAATCAAAATTTTGAGATAGCCATTTTTTTCAACGTAGTTGAAAGTTCGTGAAATTAGGTCTTTGAAGATGACAACCCCCCCAACAGCCCTCAGGGCAAGGGTTGTAAGTTATGCCCTGGGGACATATGAAGTTTATATAGGAGTTTTCGTAGAAACTTCAAAAAGGGCTCATTCGATTGGAAATTGAAAAGGCTAGAGCCCTTTTTAATAGTCGAAGATGATTGAAGAACAACTAACTCCCCTCTTATGCCCACCATTTCCCCAAACACATCCGATCAAAATCTTGAGATATTCATTTTGTTCAACGCAGTTAAAAGTTCTGAAAATTAGGTCTTTGAGGATGAAACCCCCCCCCCCCAAACACACAGCCCTCAGGGCAAGGGTTGTAAGTTATTCCCTGGGGGCATATACAGTTTTTATGGAAAGTTTTCAAAAAGGGCTCATTTGATTGGAAATTCAAAGGGCTAGTGCCCTTTTTAATAGTCGAAAGTGAATGGAGAGCAACTAACTCCCCTCTCACACCCACCATTTCCCCAAACACGATCAATCAAAGTTTTGTGATAGCCATTTTGTTCAAAGTAATTGAAAGTTCTGGAAATTATGTATTTGAGGATGACAAACCCCCAAAAGCCCCAGGGCAAAGGTTGTAAGTTATGGCCTGGGGGCATATAGGTTTTTTATAGACAGCGTTGTCGTATAAACTTCAAAAGGAGCTCATTAAATTGGAATTGAGAGGGCTGGTGCCATTTTTAGTAGTCGAAAGTGATTGAAGGGTACCTAGCCCCCCTCCCGTGCTCACCATTTCCCCAAACACATCCAATCAAAATTTTCAGATAGCCATTTTGTTCAACGTAGTTGAAAGGTCTGGAAACTATGTCTTTGAGGATGACAACCCTCCCCCATAGCCCTCAGGACAAGGGTCGCAAGTTATGTCTTTTGGACATTTAACGTTTTTATAGGAATTTTTGTCGTAGAGGCTTCAAAAAGGGCTCATTTGATTTGAAATTGAGAGGAGTATTGCCTTTTTTATTAGTCGAAAGTGATCAGAGGGTAAATGTCTCCCTCCACGCCTATCATTTCCTCAAGCACTTCCAATAAAAATTTCGATATAGCCATTTTGTTAAGAATATCAGAAAGGTCTGGAAAAAATGTCTTTGAGGATAACTAATCCCCCCAGCCCTCAGGACAAGGGTTGTAAGTTTTGCCCTTGGGACATACAGGGTTTTTATAGAAAGTTTGGTCATAAGAAATTCAAAGGGGGTGCATTGGATTGGTAATCAGACGCTCTAGTGCCGTTTTTAAGAGTCAAAGTGATCAGAGGGTAGCTATCCTCTTCCCCCTACACACACGTCATATTGTTCCGAAATGCACCTAATAGAAATTTGAGATAGCCATTCTATTCAAAATAGTATAAATATCATATAAAAAAGGCTTTTGGGGTTGAAACAAACCCCAGAGACTAGGGACAAGGGTTGTAAGTTATGCCCAGGGGGCATTAAAGGTTTTTATAGAAGGAATGGTTGTTTAACATCAGAAGAGGTTCACTTTTTCTCCCTGAAAAAAGACTATGTCAATATAAAACGAACAGAAATTAAATAAAATATTTTTTGCACAAAATAAGTTTTTCAAAAAAAAAAAGTAAAGAACTCAATTAAACCAAAAATGAACAAAAATAGAATCAAATATTCTACCAAGCATTCAGCTACCACAAATCAGTATTAATGAATAAATGAAACCCAAAACAAACAGAAGTTAAATATGTCAAAGTCAAAACGAGCAGAAATTAATCTGAGTAGGGTTCTAAGCCCTATGATTTCTAAGAGCCAGAATATAATTTGCACTTTACTGAAATTTTTTTTTTTTAATGTTTTCACTTTTATAACTTTAAGAAATCAAAAATTAATTAATATTTTAAGGAATAAATATCAGCATATGTATGTTAAACTGACAATGCATATTTTTTATTCAAGGGGCTAGTGTTTTAAGTCATACCCCGGAGGCGTATAAGGTTTTTATGTAAGGGGTGGTCGTATAAACTTCGAAGGTGGCTCCTTTGACTGGACGTTGAAAGTTCTAGTTACCTTTTTATGAGTCAAAAGTTAACGGAGGGCATCTATCCCTCCCTGACACAAACACCCTCTTTTCCACAAATGTATCAAATGAAAATTTTGAGATAGTCAGTTTGTCAGAAATAGTCCAACGGTAAGATTGCAAAAACTTCGTTGTCAACATAATCCCTCCCTCCCAGAGCCACGGGAAGGGTTGTAACTTATGCCACGGGGGCATATAACCTTTTTATGGAAGAGATGGCTGCATAAGCTTTGGAGGGGACTAAAATTATTTGAAATTGAAAGCATTAATTCACCTTTTAAGAGTCAAAAGTGATCCGATGGCAACTAGCCCCACTCCCTCCCAACCTTCTTTTCCGCACATGCGTCTAATCGAATTTTTTATATAGCCATTTTTTTTTCAAATTAGACCAAAGACAATATAGCAGAAACTCCAGGGATAAAAAAGCCCCCCCCCCTCCCCGAAAACTCGGGGCCAAGTGTTTTGAAATGTGCCCTGGGGGTATATAAGGTTTTTTTATGGGAAGCATGGTCGTATAAACATCGGAGGGGGCTTATTCGATTGTAAATAAGAATTTTTAGTGCCCCTCTCAAGAGTGATTGGAAGGCAACTAGCCCGCCCCCCCCCCCCCCCCCAAGGCCCTTTTTTCTCCAAATGCATCCAACAAAAATTTGGAGACAGCTATTTTATTCAAAATAGTTCAAAGCCAAATAACTATGCCTCCTGGGTTGACCCCCCTCCTGGGAAATGGCCCTGAGTTAAGGAACTTAATTATTGTTACTTTGATAGTTTGTTTACTTTGATCCTTGGATTTAGTGATTTACGTGGTAACTTCGATTTACGGTGCAAGGGCTGTAAGTTGTGCAAGTTGCTTATTGTTACTTTTATACTTTGTTTACTTTGATACCTTGTTAAACTTGATCCTTTCTTTGGTTTGATACTTTGGTACTTTGATATTGTTACGTTGATACTAGTTTTGATACTTTGATGAAAGTTTAATGTTCAAATAAAAACAAAAAAATCTTATTTTCAAATAAGGATTTTTTTTTAAGAATTTGAAGCTTTTTGCAATAAACAAAAACGAACAAAATTAATTAAAAGAATCCTTCCGAAAGTTTTTTCCCCATATCTTTCCGAGAGAGTCAGGGTGTACTTCTAATGAATGGTGTCTCCACTACAAACAAGAATATGGCTATTGCCCCTTTCCCAAACGGTAAAAGTATCATTCTCTTACTAAAAACAACCGATTCTTTTACCGATTCTTTAACAACTGATTCAAAATAATTTTTTCAAAGAAAAGTAAAGAACTCTATTAAACCAAAAATGAATAAAAATGGAATTAAATAATCTACCAAGCATACAAGTTTTTCAAAGAAAAGTAAAGAACTCTATTAAACCAAAAATGAATAAAAATGGAATTAAATAATCTACCAAGCATACAACTACCACAAATCAGTATCAATAAATAAACGAAACCCAAACACAAACGTAAATTAAACTAAATAACAGATTCAAACTCAAACGACAAGAAACTAATATGAGTAGGATTCTAAAACCCTATGCTTTCTAAAAGCCAGAATATAACTTGGAATTTACTGAAAAAAAATCAAATGAATTTACTGAAAAAAATTGCATTGTCAGTTTAATATACATATGATGGTACTTAATCCTTAAAATCTTAATTAATTTTTGATTTCTTAAAGTTATAAAAATGAAAACATTTAAAAGAATTTTTTTTAGTAAGGTACAAATTATATTCTGGCTTTAAGAAAGCACAAAGTTTTAGAACCCTAATCATATTAATTTCTGCTCGTTTTGAGTTTAATGGAGGTTTAATGGCGTTCTTCACATTTTTTTGAAAAACTTATTTTGTAGAAAAAAAATTTTCAATTAATTTCTGTTCGTTTTATATTGACATAGTCTTTTTCAGGGAAAAAAGACTGAGCCTCTTCTAGAGTTAATCAACTATCCCGTCCACAAAAACCTTAAATACTCCCTGGGGATAACTTCTAACCTTTGCCCCTAATCTCTGGGCTTTGTTTCAATCCCAAAAGCCTTGTTACATGATGAATTAAAAAACTTTTTCCACAAAATAAGTCTTTCATAGAAAAGTAAAGAACTCCATTAAATCAAAAATGAGCAAAAATAAAATCGAATAATCTACCAAGCATGAAACTACCACAAATCAGCATCGATAAATAAATGAAACCCAAAACGAACAGAAATTACAATAAATAACCGAGTCAAACTCAAAACGAGCAGAAATTAACATGAGTAGGGTTTAAAACCCCTATGCCTTCCCAAGGCCAAAACATAATTTGCACTTTACTGAAAAAATATAAATGTTTTTACTTTCATAACTTTAATAAATTAAATAATATTAACATTTTGATTACTAAATATCAGCATATAAATATTGAACTGACAATTCACATTCATTTTTTAAATGGTAACATAACAACCGAGAAATACATTTCCATATGTATTTCTGACCGCTGAAGAGGGTGGATGTTACGGATTTTTTCTATCCCTTCCCACATGGCCATAATTTTTTTTTAAAAATGGTGTTCAAAGCTACCCACACTTCGTCCAACTTTGAACGACGTTATTTAATTTTATGTACTGTTCTTGTAGTTTCCTAATTTGTTCAAAGTTGGCCATGCTTTCGGTAAGTTTGAACAACCACTTATTTACAGACTTTTTCCTCTAAGATTCAATGTAAAAAAGGTCACTTATATTGAACGAAATTGTAAAGAAATACAGAAAATTAGACTAAGATCATATCAAAAAACAGAACTTGCAGTAAAATCCCGGAAAACCGGGGGCTAGAATTTGTGTTCTTTGCAAAGTTTTTTGTATGACTTTGTAACTTCACGGTGCCCTGCAATTTGGAAGGGGCCATGTCCATTTCGAACGAGTGGTCCGGCGAAAAACATATCTTTCTTCAACAACAGTGACATCACCTTCTTTGGCCAGTTGTAACTGAAGTCAGCATTGCTCACACGTTCCATAAATTTGAACTTCACCATCCTCTCATCTGGAAAGTCTTCTGTTCGCCCAATGTAGAAATCTATCTCCTGTAACGCAGCATAGAAGTCAGACAGTTTAATTGGGAGACCTGAGTCCTTCTTACAAGTAGAATTGTCACCATCCTCATGTTCACTGTTCTGGGCTTAATCCCAACTAAGTTCACTGGAATCGTCGCACAATTTTTCCGGCAAGTTGTCTGATGCGTCGTCAGATGAGCAGTCAAGATTCAGGACTTCTCGTAACTTTTTTCCAGCTCCCTTTCCTTTATTCGGCTTCATTTTAGCTTTGCCAGATTTCACTTCACTCGTCACCTGTCCTTGATCCTCAAGATCTTCATCTTCTCTGTCGCTCGATTCAGATAGGGATTTTCCAGGAGCCTTGTTAAGCCTTGTTCGCCTACGCGACACAGTACCAACTGTGACAAACCGCCTTTTTTCAAAGGAAGCTATGACAGAATCACCAACTGCCTCACAGATTTCGTCATTTGATCGCCTATCGGGAATCTTTTCGATGCAACGCTTTCTGTCAAAGCATGCTGTGAACCCATTTTGAAGGTTGTCATTGTCATTCTTCGCCAGTTCATCCCAGTGGAGCTTCAATAGCTTTGGAAACACCTCCTTTCGGAGTGAATTTTCGGCAGGGTTTTGCATCCTGTATTCTTCGAGGGTTCTTCTCCAGATTCGTTTAGTCAGCCTAAAGAATGAAAACTATTCTTTTCAATATTCTATTTTATAGGATTTCAATAAAAACTTATATGCCCCCAGGGCATAACTTATAACCCTTGCCCTGAAGACTGTGGGTGGAGTGTCCTGCTCAAAGGTATAATTTCCTGAACTTTAAACTGCGTGGAGCAAAATGGCTATCTAAAAAATTTTGATTGGATATGTTTGGGGAAATGGTGGGCATGGAAGGGGTGTTAGTCACTCTCCAATCACTTTCAACTATTAAAAATGACCCTAGTCCATTCAAATTCCAATCAAATGTGCCCTTTTGAAGTTTCTACAACAACGCCTTCTATAAAAGCCTTATATGCCCCCAGGGCATAACTTAAAACCCTTGCCCTGAGGGTTGTGGGGGAGTGTCCTCCTCAAAAACCTATTTTCTATCTGGGAATCAAATACGTTGAACAAAATGACCATCTGAAAATTTTTATTGGATGTGTTTGGAGGAATGATGGGCGTGAGAGGGGGGTTAGTTACCCTCCAATCACTTTCTGCTATTACAAAGGGCACTAGCCCTCTCAATTTCGAATTGAATGAGCCGCTTTTGAAGATTTACGACAACTCTATCTATAAGAACCTTATATGCCCCCAGGGCAGAACTTACAACCTTTGCCCTTGGGGATCTGGGGGGCTTGTCATCCTTAAATACATAATTTCCAGAACTTTCAACTACGTTGAACAAAATGGCTATCTCTAAACTTTGATTGAATGTTTTTAAGGAAGTTGTAGAAGTAAGAGGAAGTGGGGAAGTGGTGGGCGTAAAAACCTTATATGCCCCCAGGGCATAACTTACAACCCTTACCCTGAGGGCTGTGGGGTGTTATCATCCTCAAAGACCTAATTTCCGGAGTTTTCAACTATTTTGAACAAAATGGCTATCTCCAAATTTTGATTGGATGTATTTTAGGAAATGGTGAGCGTGAGAGGGGGGCTATTAGCGCTCCAATTACTTTCGAATCTTAAAAAGGGCACTAGTTCTTTCAATTTCCAATTGAATGAGCAATTTTTGAAGTATCTACGACAAGGCTGTCTATAAAACCTTATATTCCCCAGGGCATAACTTACAACCCTTCAGTCAGCACCTTGCGTCTGTATGGAGTGCAGACGTGGCTAGCTGCAAAATTTATCCTAGGCGCCGTCGATTTCACACAGATGAAACATCTCCGAAGAATCGAGGGACCTCACTGAACTGACTTCGTTAGCAACGAGACCCTTCTGTCACGTACGGCACACAGACCTTTCCCGACGCACCTCACCCAGCGTACTCTTCGGCGATACGGCCAGCTCCTGCGCATTTCACGCGATGCCCCAGCATGGGTCGCATTCGACTTTGACCCCACCCTACACGGATGGAAGCGACCCAGCGTACGCTGCCCTAATAGATGGAAAGGTAAAGCCGATGAATTCCTCACCCAAGCCCACATCCCAGTGGAAGAAGCTGCGAACCTTGCAAACGATAGGTCAACCTGGAGGCACCTGGTCTCACCGTTCTTTACGCCAAACCTTCGACAGGAGCCTTAAGTCAAACTAAGTCAAGTCAAGTTAAGGGGAAATAGTTGGCGTGAGAGGCGGGTTAGTTGCTCTCCAATCACTTTTGACTATTAAAAAGGGCACTAGCCCTTTCAATTTCCAATCAAATGAGCCCTTTTTGAAGTTTTCTTCAAAAACACTTTCTATACAAACCTTATATGCCCCCAGGGTATAACTTACAACCCTTGCCCTGAGGGCTCTGAGGGGGTTATCATCCACAAAGACATAATTTCCAGAACTTTCAACTTCGTTGAACAAAATGGATATCTTAAAATTTTTATTGCATATGTTTGGGGAAATGGTGGGTGTGAGAGGGGGGTTAGTTGCCCTCCTATCACTTTCAACTACTAAATAGGGCACTAGCCCTTTCAATTTCCAATCGAATGAGCCCTTTTTGAAGTTTTTACGACAACACTTTCTATAAAAACTTTACATGCCCCCAGGGCATAACTTACAACCATTGCCCTGAGAGCTGTGAGGAGAGGGTCCTCCTCAAAGACATAATTTCCAGATATTTAAACTACGTTGAACAAAATGGCTATCTCAAAATTTCGATTGGATGTGTTTGGGGATACGGAGGGCGTGGAAGGGATGTTCGTTGCCTTCGAATCACTTTTGACTATAAAAAAGGGCACAAGCCCTTCCAATTTTCAATCGAATGAACCCTTTTGAAGTTTCTACGACAACTCCTGCGATACGAAGTGCCCTGGGCTAAACAAAAAAATAAATAAATAATACATTGTGCCAACATCATTCTTTACTTATGCAGCGCTATTGCGCTGCCTATGGTTATCATTCTCTTACTTAAGTAGCTACAAAGTTCTACAAATTTAGTTTATCTTTTTTTATTATAATAATTGGGAGAACAGAGTTCAAAGACAAGTAAAAATTGGATAAGGATTGGTTGTTAGACCACGGTCGTCTTCAGGGAGTAGGGGTTATGTACATATAATGAATTGCGTCTTCACTACAAACAAGAGTGTGGCTACTGCCCATTTCCCTAACGGTAAAAGTTTCATTCTCTTATTTAAATTAATCAAAAAAAACGTTTTGCACAAAATAAGTTTTTCCAAAAAAAAGTAAAGTACTCCATTAAACCAAAAATGAACAAAATAGAATCAAATAATCAACCAAGCATACAACTACCACAAATTATTTTCAATAAATAAATGAAACCCAAAACAAGCAGAAATTAAAACAAGTCAAACTCAAAACGAGCAGAAATTAACATGATTAGGGTTCTAAACCCTATGCTTCCTAGAAGCCAGAATATAATTTGTAGTTTACTGAAAAAAATTCAAATGCATTTACTGAAAAAAATGTGCATGGTCAGTTTAATATACATATGCTGATATTTTTTCCTTAAAATCTTAATTAATTTTTGATTTCTTAAAGTTTTAAAAATTAAAACATTTAAAAGTATTTGAATGGAGTTCCTTACTTTTTTTGAAAAACTTATTTTGTGCCAAAAGTTTTTTTGATCAATTTCTGTTCATTTTATATTGACATAGTCTTTTCAGGGAGAAAGACTGAGCCTCTTCTGAAGTTAAACAACCATCCCTTCCATAAAAGCTTTAATACCCCCTGGGCATAACTTACAACCCTTGCCCTTAATCTCTGGGGGTTTGTTTCAGCCCCAAAAGCCTTGTTATATGATATTTAGACTCTTTTGAATAGAATGGCAATCTCAAAATTTCTATTAGACGCATTTCGGGACAATAAGACGTGTGTGTAAGGGGAAGAGGGTAGCTGTCCTCTGATCGCTTTGACTCATAAAAACGACACTAGAGGGTCTGATTAGCAATCTATTGAGCCCTCTTTGAAGTTTATATGACCACACTTTCTATAAAAACCCTATATGTCCCCAGGGCAAAACTTACAACCCTTGCCCTGAGGGCTGGGGGGATTTGTTTTCCTTAAAGACATTATTTCCAGACCTTTCTGATATTTTTTTATCAAAATAGCTATATCAAAATTTGGACTAGAAGTGTTTGAGGAAATGATAGGCGTGTAGATAGACATTAGCCCTCTGATCACTTTCGACTATTAAAAAAGGCACTAGTCCTCTCAATTTCAAATCGAATGAGCCCTTTTTGAAGCTTCTACGACAAAAATTTCTATAAAATCATTAAATGCCTCAAGGGCACAACTTACGACCCTTGTCCTGAGGGCTATGGGGGAAGGGTTGTCTTCCTCAAAGATATAATTTCCAGACCTTTCAACTACGTTGAACAAAATGGCCATATCAAAATATTGATTGAAATGTTTGGGGAAATGGTGGGCATGGGGAGGGGGTTCTCCCTCTGGTTACTTTCAACTGTTAAAAAGGGCAATAGCCCTCTTAATTTCTAATCGAAATAGCCCTTTTTGAATTTTTTACGACAATACTGTCTATAAGACATAATACGCCCCCAGGGAAGAACTTACAACCTTAGCCCTGAGGGCTGAGGGGGGTTGTCATACTCAAACACATAATTTCCAGAACCTTCAACTACGTTCAACAAAACGGCTGTATCAAAATGTTGATTGGAAGTGTTTGGGGAAATGATGGGTATGGGAGGCATTCGCTTTCCGATCGGTTTAACTATTAATAAGGGCACTAGCCCTCTCAAATCCCAATGATAAAACTTTAAATGTTAGGGTATAGCTAACAACCCTTGCCCTGAGGGTTAAGGGGAGTTGTCAACCACAATGACCTAATTTTCAGAACTTGAAACTACGTTAAACAAAATGGCCATCTCAAAATTTTGATTGAATATGTTTGGGGAAATGGTGAGTGTGAGAGGAGGGGGGATGTTGCCCTTTAATCATTTTTGACTATTAAAAAGGGTACTATGCCTTTCAATTTCCAATTGAATGAGCCCATTTTGAAGTTTCTACAACACCGCTTTCTATAAAAACCATATATGCCCCAGGGCATAACTTACAACCCTTACCCCAAGGGCTGTGGGGGGGAGGGGCGTTGTAATCTTCGAAGACCTAATTTCCAAAACTTTCAACTATGTTGAAAAAATGCCTACATCGAAATTTAGATTGGATGTCTTTGGGGAAAAGGTGAGCGGGAGAGGGGGGTTAGTTGCCCTCCAATCACTTTCGACTATTTAAAAGGGCACTAGCTCTTTAAGTTTCCAATATAATGAGCCCTTTTTCAAGTTTCTACGACAAAGCTTTCAGTAAAAACCTTATACGCCCCAAAGGCATAACTTACAACCCCATCCCTGAGGGCTCTGGGGGAGTATCATCCTCAAAGACCTAATTTACAGAACTTTCAACTACGTTGAACAAAATGGCAATCTGAAAAATTTGATTCGATGTGTTTGGGGAAATGGTGAGCGTGAGAGGGCGGTTAGTTACCCTCCAATCACTTTCGACTATTAAAAAGGGTACTAACCATCTCAATTTCCAATTGAATGAGCCCTTTCAAAGTTTCTACGAACAATGAGCCCCTTTCGAAATTTCTACAACATCACTATCTATAAAAACCTTATATGCCCCCAGGGCATAACTTAGAACCTTTGTCCCGGGGGCTCTCGGGGATTTTTCATCCTCAAATACATAATTTCCAGAACTTTCAACTACGTTGAACAAAATGGCTATCTCAAAACTTTGATTGAATGTGTTTGGGAAAATGGTGGGTGTGAGAGGGATGTTAGTTACTTTCCATTCACTTTCGACAATTAAAAAGGGCACTAGCCCTTTAAATTTACAACTAAATGAACCCTTTTTGAAGCTTCTACGACAAAACTTTCTACAAAAACCATATATGCCCCTAGGGCTTAACTTACACCCTTTCCCTGAGGGTGGTGGGGGTTGTCATCCTCAAAGAACTAGTTTCCAGAACTTTCAACTACGTTAAACAGAATGAATATCTCAAAATTTTGATTGGATATGTTTGGGTCAATGGCGGGCGTGAGAGGTGGGTTTAGTTGTTCTTCAATCACCTTCGACTATTAAAAAGGGCACTAGCCATTTCAATCTCCAATCGAATATACCCTTTTTGAAGTTTCTACGACAACACTTTCTATAAAAACCCTGTATGCCCCCAGGGTATAACTTGCAACCCTCGCCCTGAGAGCTGGGGGGAGGGGGGGAGGATGCCACCCTTAAAGACCTAATTTCCTAAACTTTCAACTACGTTGGACAAAATGGTTACCTAAAAATTTTGATTGGATGTGTTTTGGGGAAAAGGTGGGCATGAGAGGGGGGTTAGTTGCCCTCCAATCACTTTCGACTATTAAAAAGAGCACTAGCCCTTTGAATTTCCAATCGAATGAACCCTTTTTTGACGTTTCTACGACAAAGCTTTCAATAAAAAACCTTATATGTCTCAAAGGCATAACTTGTAACCCTTGCTCTGAAAACTGTGGGGAGAGT
Source organism: Artemia sinica (assembly GCA_027921565.1). Taxonomy (NCBI): domain Eukaryota; kingdom Metazoa; phylum Arthropoda; class Branchiopoda; order Anostraca; family Artemiidae; genus Artemia; species Artemia sinica. The sequence continues at coordinate 32,331,278 of CM051266.1, read as the reverse complement.
TTCCTGCTCAAAGATATAATTGTCAAAACTTTCAACTACATTGAACAAAATAGCTATCTCAAAATTTTATTGGATGTGTTTGGGGAAATGGTGGGCGTGGAAGGTGTGTTAGTTAAATTCCAATCACTTTTGACTATTAAAAAGGGCACCATCCATATCAATTTCAGTAGGGAGGCCCCAATAGATACTGAACCTACATAATTTATGCATGTTTTTATGGTTTTTTTTCTCACTGAGGATGTTTTTTCATGATTTTCTCACTGTTGATGGATGTCAACATAAGTTCAACTACATTGGTGAATATACACATCTGGTTATTGTTTGATGGTTATGTGTGTTGGTCAATTTATTTGTTGTTTTCTTGGCTGTCAACATAAGTTCAACAACAACTTGGATATAGGCATCTGGTTATTGGATGTTTCTTGGATGGTTATGTGTGTTGGTCAGTTTATTTGTTGTTTTCTTGGATGTCATTAGAAGTCCAACAACAACTTGGATGTCAACAAATATTGCTGGATGTTTCTTGTATTTCAACATAAGTTCACATCAAAAATTGCTGGATGTAGACATGAGTCCAACGAAATTGATTTACATAATCTGACGGGGAATTCTAAATTTCATACAAGGGGAATTAAGAATCAATATGGCTTCTTTGGTCTTTAGGTCTGAGAGATAAATGGTCTTTAGTGACAGAGGTAAATTAATATTCTATTTTTAAATATGGCTTTTCTGGTTTTTAGGCTTAGTGATAAATTCGGGAATTAATATTCTTTCGAAGTCTTAATAACGCAACTTGATTCTTGAATTCATCTCTTGGATAACATAGATTTAAGATGTTTCTAAGTGCACAGATACAGAGGGGAATGCATATGGCTTCACTTAAGGGAAGAGATGAAGCATTTAGTTTGCAGTGTATATGCAGTATGTAATTTGAAATTCTTTAGGCATAGAGATAAATTAATATTCTATCGAAACCTTAATAGTGTAGCTAGGAACACCTTAGAGATGAAGACAGATTGAATATATTTTACGCTGGAAATGGTTTCCTTGGAATTTAAAATGTGACAGCGCAGGGATGCCGAAACAAAGGAACACGCAGACATTAATTTAGGGGATTATTTGGGCGAAACACTTTGAGACATTTTAGAAGATGATTTGGGCGAAACACTTGAGACATTTTATAAGATGATTTGGGCCATTCTCGACTGTGTTCGGTATAATACACAAGTTCCATTTGAACAGTGTTGTAAGGTCCCCTCCCCCAACCCCAAGGACCCCCTACCCTCGGGACCCCCAAAGTGCCCCCTTCCCCCTGGGGCCCCAAAAGGGCCCCCTCCCCGCAGAGAGCCCCAAAAGGGCCCCCTCCCCCCGAGGCCCCCAAAGGCTCCCCCCTCCCCGGGCGGGCCCCCTACTTTTTGTCCCCAATTTTTTAATACTTTTTTTTGCGCACTTGAGACACAGAAGTACTCATTCTTTTCACCTATAACTCTACTTTATGGCTTTTTGAATACCCCAACAACAAGCAATACTTTTCAAAGGCTTAATTATATCTTTTTAGAACAAGTTCTTTACGTAATGTTCTTTCTAAACCAATTTTACTAGTTGAAGTACTCATCCTTTTCACCCACAACTTTACTTTACGACATTTTGCATACTCCCAACATAAAGAAATACTTTTCAAAGGCTTTATTATATCTTTTCAGAACAAGTTCTTTACGTAATGTCCCTCCTAAACTAATTTTACATCTTGAAGTACTCATCTTTTTCACAAACAACTTTACTTTACGACTTTTTACATACCCCAACACCAGCAATACTTTTCAAAGGCTTTATTATATCTTTTCAGAACAAGTTCTTTACGTAATTTCCCCCCTAAACCAATTTTACATCTGGAAGTACTCATCTTTTTCACAAACAACTTTACTTTACGACTTTTTACATACCCCAACACCAAGCAATACTTTTCAAAGGCTTTATTATATCTTTTCAGAACAAGTTATTTACGTAATGTCCCTCCTAAACCAATTTTACGACTTGAAGTACTCATCTTTTTCACACACAACTTTACTTTACAACTTTTTTGCACACCACAACATCAAGCAAGGTTCCAATTCAGTTCAGATTTTTCCCCAAAGACATAAATTTATAGTTCTCCTCAAATTTTTTGTAGAAGATAGAAAAAGTTATACATTGATCGTGAATATTTCACCATGACGATAAGAAGCTCCACTTTAATTATCAGATTTTTTCCAAAGTCCTAAAAAAATTTAAAGCTCTGTTCTAAATTTTAGCGTTTAAGATAGGAAAAGTTATACTATGATTGTGAATATTTTCCATGAAGATAAAATGTCCCATTTTAATTTTAATTTTATCTATAAGAAGAAATAAGTTACAGATCAATTCTATTTTTTTCCAGAGAAAATAAAAATTTACAACTTCAGTTCAGATTTTTCTCAAAGAGAGGAAAAATTTACAGTACTGTTCCAAATTTTTCATATAAGATAGAAAAAGTTATACTCTGATCGTGAAAAGTTAGCTCAATTCTGAATTTTACCAAAGAACTTACATTTCAATTCTAATTTCTCCAGAGAAAATAAAAAACTTCCACTTCAGTTCTTATTCCCCAAAAACATAAAAAAATTAAATTTATATTCTAAATTTTCCAGTAGAAGATAGAAAAGTTATACCATAGTTGTGAATATTTACCATGAAGATACAAAGTTCCACTTTATTCTAAATTTTCTCAACAAAGTGGGGGAAAGTTCAAGTTCTCTTCTGAACTTTCTCAATGAAAAAGAAATAAGTTACAGATCAATTCTATTTTTTCCAGAGAAAATAAAAATTTACCAGTTCAGTTCAGATTTTCTCAAAGAGATGAAAAAATTTAAAGTACTGTTCCAAATTTTTCATAGAAGATAGAAAAAGATATATTCTGATCGTGAAAAGTTAGCTCAATTCTGAATTTTACCAAAGAACTTACACTTCAATTCTAATTTTTCCAAAGAAAATAAAAAGCTTCCACTTCAGTTCTTAGTTCCCCAGAAACATAAATAATTAAATTTCTATTCTAAATTTCCCCGTAGAAGATAGAAAAGTTATACCATAGTTGTGAATATTTACCATGAAGATAAAAAGTTCCACTTTTATTCTAAATTTTCTCAACGAAGTAGGGTAAAGTTCAGGTTCTCTTCTGAACTTTCTCAATGAAAAAAAAAAGAAATAAGTTACAGATAAATTCTATTTTTTCCAGAGAAAATAAAAATTTACCACTTCAGTTCAGATTTTTCTCAAAGAGATGAAAAAAATTTAAAGTACTGTTCCAAATTATTCATATAAGATAGAAAAGTTATATTCTGATCTTGAAAAGTTAGCTCAATTCTGTATTTTACCAAAGAACTTACACTTCAATTCTAATTTCCCCAGAGAAAAATAAAAAGCTTCCACTTCAGTTCTTAGTTCCCCAAAGACATAAAAAATTAAAGTTATATTCTAAATTTTTCCGTAGAAGATAGAAAAAGTTATACAATAGTTGTGAATATTTACCATGAAGACAAAAAGTTCCACTTTTATTCTAAATTTTCTCAACGAAGTGGGAGAAAGTTCAAGTTCTCTTCTGAACTTTCTCAATGAAAAAAAAGTTAGTTACAGATCAATTCTATTTTTTCTAAAGAATATAAAAAAGTTCAGCTTCAGTTCTGATTTTTCTCAAAGACATAAAAAATTTAAAGTTCTGTTCCAAATTTTTCATAGAAGATAGAAAAGTTATACATTGATTTTGAAAAGTTAGTTCAATTCGGAATTACCAAAGAACTTACAAATCAATTCTATTTTTCAAGAAATAAAAGGTTCCACTTCAGTTCTTAATTTCTCAAGTGACATAAAAATTTAAAGCTCTGTTCTTAATTTTTTTCCATGGAAGATAGGAAAATTTATACTATGATTGTGTATCTTTTCCATGAAGATGAAAAGTTTTACACTAATTCTTAAATTTTTATAATTTCAATTCAGATTTTTCTCAAAGAGATGAAGAAATTTAAAGTTCTATTCTAAATTTTACCCTAGATACATCGATTCTGAATTTTTCCTACAAGAAGAGAAAAAGTTCAGCATTAATTACATATTTTCTCAAAGAAGTGAAGAAAACTTCAAGTTCTATTCCAAATTTTTCGTAGAAGCTAGAAAAAAATTATACTTTGATCGTGAATATCCGCCATGACGATATGGAGCTACACTTTAATTCTGAGCTTTCTCGAAGAAGTCCAAAATGTTCAAGTTCTCTTCTGAATTTTCTTAAATAAGAGAAAAAAGTTAGCTCAATTCTGAAATTTACCATAGAAAATGAAAAAAGCTTCCACTTCAGTTCTTAATTTCTCAAAGACATAAAAAATTTTAAGTTCTGTTCTAAATTTTTCCATAGAAGATAGAAAAAGTTATACTATGATGTGAATATTTTACATGAAGATAAAAAGTTTCATTTTAATTCTAAATTTTCTTAATTTCAATTCCAATTTTTTCAAAGAGATGAAAAATTAAAGTTCTCTTCCAATTTTTTCTTAGAAGATAGAAAAAGTTATACTTTGATCGTGAATATTCACCATGACGATAAGGACTTTAATTCTGAGTTTTCTCGAAGAAGCGCAAAATGTTCAAGTTCTCTTCTGAATTTTCTTAAAGAAGAGAAAATTTAACTCAATTCTGAAATTTACTGAAGAAAATGAAAAAAACTACCCCTTCAGTTCATAATTTAACAAAAGGCATAAAAAATTTAAAGCCCTGTTCTAAATTTTAGCGTTGAAGATAGGAAAAGTTATACTATGATTGTGAATATTTTCCATGAAGATAAAAAGCTCCATTTTAATTCTAATTTTATCTATGAGAAGAAATAAGTTAGAGATCAATTCTATTTTTTCCAGAGAAAATAAAAATTTACCACTTCAGTTCAGATTTTTCTCAAAGAGATGAAAAAATTATCATAGTCGATAGAAAAAGTTATACTCTGATCGTGAAAAGTTTGCTCAATTCCGAATTTTACCAAAGAACTTACACTTCAATTTTAATTTCTCCAGAGAAAATAAAAAGCTCCACTTCAGTTCTTAATTCTCCAAAGACATAAAAAATGAAAGTTCTATTCTAAATTTTCCCGTAGAAGATAGAAAAAGTTATATCATGTTGAGAATATTTACCATGAAGACAAAAATTTCCACTTTTATTCTAAATTTTCTCAACGAAGTGGGGGAAAGTTCAAGTTCTCTTCTGAACTTTCTCAATGAAAAAGAAATTAGTTACAGATCAATTCTATTTTTTCCAAAGAATATAAAAAAGTTCAGCTTCAGTTCTGATTTTTCTCAAAGAGATAAAAAATTTAAAGTACTGTTCCAAATTTTTCATAGAAGATAGAAAAATTTATACATTGATTGTGAAAAGTTAGCTCAATTCGGAATTACCAAAGAAATTACAGATCAATTCTATTTTTCAAGAAATAAAAAGGTTCCACTTCAGTTCTTAATTTCTCAAATGACATAAAAATTTAAAGCTCTGTTCTAAATTTTTCCGTGGAAGATAGGAAAAGTTATACTATGATTGTGTATATTTTCCATGAAGATTAAAAGTGTCACTGTAATTCTAAATTTTCATAATTTCACTTCAGTTTTTTCTCAAAGAGATGAAGAAATTTAAAGTTTTTTTCTAAATTTTACCCCAGATACATCGATTCTGAATTTTTCCTACAAAAAGAGAAAAAGTTCAGCTTTAATTACATATTTTCTCAAAGAAGTGAAGAAAACTTCAAGTTCTATTCCAAATTTTTCGTAGAAGATAGACAAAAGTTATACTTTGATCGGGAACATTCGCCACGACGATAAGAAGCTACAGTTTAATTCTGAGTTTTCTCGAAGAAGTGTAAAATGTTCAAGTTGTCTTCAGAATTTTCTTAAAGAAGCGAAAAAGTTAGCCCAATTCTGAAATTTACCATAGAAAATGAAAAAAGCTTTCACTTCAGTTCTTAATTTCTCAAAGACATAAAAAATTTTAAGTTCTATTCTAAATTTTTCCGTGGAAGATAGGAAAAGTTATACTATGATTGTGTATATTTTCCATGAAGATAAAAAGTTTCACTCTAATTCTAAAATTTTTATAATTTCACTTCAGATTTTTCTGAAAGAGATGAAGAAATTTAAAGTTCGGTTCTAAATTTTACCCTAGATACTTCGATTCTGAATTTTTCCTACAAGAAGAGAAAAACTTCAGCTTTAATTGCATATTTTCTCAAAGAAGTGAAGAAAACTTCAAGTTCAATTCCAAATTTTCGTAGAAGATAGAAAAAATTTATACTTAGATTGGGAATATTCCCTCTGACTATAAGGAGCTACACTTTAATTCCGAGTTTTTCTCGAGGAAGTGCAAAATGTTCATGTTCTCTTCTGAATTTTCTTAAAGAAGAGAAAACGTTATCTCAATTCTGAAATTTACCATAGAAAATAAACAAAGTTTCCACTTCAGTTCTTAATTTCTCAAAGACATAAAAATTTTTAAGTTCTGTTCTGAATTTTTCCATAGAAGATAGGAAAAGTTATACTATGATTGTGAATATTTTCCATGAAGATAAAAAGTTTCATTTTAATTCTAAATTTTCTTAATTTCAATTCCGATTTTTCTCAAAGAGATGAAAAAATTTAAAGTTCTCGTCCAAATTTTTCTTAGAAGATAGAAAAAAGTTAAACTTTGATCGTGAATATTGACCATGACGATAGGGAGCTACACTTTAATTCTGAGTTTTCTCGAAGAAGTGCAAAATGTTGCACTGTTGACTTTAATTCTGAGTTTTCTCGAAGAAGCGCAAAATGTTCAAGTTCTATTCTGAATTTTCTTAAAGAAGAGAAAAAGTTAACTCAATTCTGAAATTTACCGAAGAAAATGAAAAAGCTACAACTTCAGTTCATAATTTCTCAAAAGGCATAAAAAATTTAAAGTTCTGTTCTAAATTTTTCCATAGAAGATAGGAAAAGTTACACAATGATTGTGCATATTTTCCATGAAAATAAAAAGTTTCACTTTAATTCTAAATTTTCTCAATGAAGTGAAGAAAAGTTCAAGTTCTCTTCAGAATTTTCTAAATGAAAAAGAAATGAAAAAAGATGAAAAATTGAAAAATTGAAATTGAAAACTCAAAAAGATGAAAAATTGAAAGATCTGTTCTAAATTTTTCCGTAGAAGATAGAAAAAATTATACCTTCGATGTGAACACTTACCATGAAAATAAAAAGTTCCACTTTAATTCTAAATTTTCTCAATAAAGTGAAGAAAGTTCAAGTTCTCTTCTATTTTTTCCAAGAGAATAAAAAGGTTCCACTTCAGTTCTGATTTTTCTCAAAGAGATGAAAAATTTAAAGTTCTGTTCTAAATTTTACCGTAGATACTTTGAATCTGAATTTTTCCTCCAAGAAGAGAAAAGGTTCTGCTTTAATTCTATATTTTCTCAAAGAAGTGAAGAAAAGTTCAAATTCTCTTCTGAATGTTTTCCCAGAGAAGAGAAAAGGTTCCACTTTAATTATGAGTTTTCACAACGAAGTGAAGAAAAGTTCAAGTTCTCTTCTGAATTTTCTTAAAGAAAAGAAAAAAGTTATAGCCCAATTCTAATTTTCTCCAAAGAAAAAAAAAAATCTCTAAGTGTAAGGATTTTGCATGGGGATTAATTTTACTTGAGGAGGAGGGGTTTCCAGGGATGAAATTTTCAGGGGTAATTTTACCGATTTTTTCCGGAGACGTAAGCTAACTTTTAAATTAAATTTTACTTCCTTTGTCTTAGTGATTTACACCTCAAAATTTTAAATTAGAAAATAAGTGGGTCGTTCTATCATTAAAGACAATCTTTCAAGCTCGTTCATCTATCCTTCAAGCTCTTTCATTTCTTTGGAGAAAATTAGAATTGGACTATAACTTTTTTCTTTTCTTTGAGAAAATTCAGAAGAGAACTTGAACTTTTCTTCACTTCGTTGTGAAAACTCATAATTAAAGTTTAACCTTTTTTCTTCTCTGGGAAAACATTCAGAAGAGAACTTGAACTTTTCTTCACTTCTTTGAGAAAATATAGAATTAAAGCAGAACCTTTTTTTTCTTCTTGGAGGAAAAATTCAGAATCAAAGTATCTATGGGAAAATTTAGAACAGAACTTTCAATTTTTCATCTCTTTGAAAAAAAAAAACAGAACTGAAGCGGAACCTTTTTGTTTTCATGAGGAAAATTAGAATTGACCTGTAATTATTTAGAACAGAACTTTCAATTTTTTTTTTATATCTGAGAAAATTCAGAATCGACGTGGAACCTTTTTATTTTCATGGGAAAAATTAGAATTGATCTGTAACTTATTTCTTTTTCATTGAGAAAATTCTGGAGAGAACTTGAACTTTTCTTCACTTCATTGAGAAAATTTAGAATTAAAGTGAAACTTTTTATTTTCATGGAAAATATGCACAATCATAGAATAACTTTTCCTATCTTACATGGAAAAATTTAGAAGAGAACTTTAAATTTTTTATGCCGTTTGAGAAATTATGAACTGAACTGGTAGCTTTTTCATTTTCTTCGGTAAATTTCAGAATTGAGTTAACTTTTTCTCTTCTTTAAGAAAATTCAGAAGAGAACTTCAAAATTTGAAGCTTCTTCGAAAAAACTCAGAATTGAAGTGTAACTCCTTATCGTCATGGTGAATATTCACGATCAAAGTATAACTTTTTTATATCTTCTAAGAAAAAAATTTGGAAGATAACTTTAAATTTTTCATCTCTTTGAGAAAAAAATCGGAATTGAAATTAAGAAAATTTAGAATTAAAATGAAACTTTTTATCTTCATGGAAAATATTCACAATCATAGTATAACTCTTCTATCTTCTATGGAAAAATTTAGAACAGAACTTAAAAGTTTTTATGTCTTTGAGAAATTAAGAACTGAAGTGGAAGCGTTTTTCATTTTCTATGGTAAATTTCAGACTTGAGCTAACTTTTTATCTTCTTTAAGAAAACTCAGAAGAGAACTTGAACATTTTGCATTTCTTCGAGAAAACTCAGAATTAAAGTGTAGCTCCTTATCGTCATGGGAAATATTTTCGATCAAAGTATAAATTTTTTCTATCTTCTACGAAAAATTTGGAATAGAACTTGAAGTTTTCTTCCCTTCTTTGAGAAAATATGTAATTAAAGCTGAACTTTTTCTTTTCTTGTAGGAAAAATTCAGAATCGAAGTATCTAGGGTAAAATTTAGAACCCAACTTTAAATTTCTTCATCTCTTTGAGAAAAATCTGAAGTGAAATTATAAAAATTTAGAATTAGAAGGAAACTTTTTATCTTCATGGAAAATATACACAATCATAGTATAACTTTACCTATCTTCCACGGAAAAATTTAGAACAGAACTTAAAATTTTTTATGTCTTTGAGAAATTAAGAACTGAAGTGGAATATTTTTTCATTTTCTATGGTAAATTTCAGAATTGAGCTAACTTTTTATCTTCTTTAAGAAAATTCAGAAGAGAACTTGAACATTTTGCACTTCTTCGAGAAAACTCAGAATAAAGTGTAGCTCCTTATCGTCATGGGAAATATTTTCGATCAAAGTATAAATTTTTCTATATCTTCTACGAAAAATTTGGAATAGAACTTGAAGTTTTCTTCCCTTCTTCGAGAAAATATGTAATTAAAGCTGAAATTTTTCTTTTCTTGTAGGACAAATTCAGAATCGAAGTATCTAGGGTAAAATTTAGAACCCAACTTTAAATTTCTTCATCTTTTTGAGAAAAATCTGAAGTGAAATTATAAAAATTTAGAATTAGAAGGAAACTTTTATCTTCATGGAAAATATACACAATCATAGTATAACTTTTCCTATCTTCCACGGAAAAATTTAGAAAAGAACTTAAAATTTTCTATGTCTTTGAGAAATTAAGAACTGAAGTGGAATATTTTTTCATTTTCTATGGTAAATTTCAGAATTGAGCTAACTTTTTCTCTTCTTTAAGAAAATTCAGAAGAGAACTTGAACATTTTCGCTTCTTCGAGAAAACTCAGAATTAAAGTGTAGCTCCTTATCGTCATGGCGAATATTCACGATCAAAGTGTAACTTTTTCTATCTTCTACGAAAAATTTGGAATATAACTTGAAGTTTTCTTCACTTCTTTGAGAAAATATGTAATTAAAGCTGACCTTTACTCTTCTTGTAGGAAAAATTCAGAATCGATGCATCTAGGGTAAAATTTAGAACCGAGAAAAATCTGAAGTGAAATTATAAAAATTTAGAATTAGAGTGAAACTTTTTATCTTCTTGGAAAATATACACAATCATAGTATAACTTTTTCTATCTTCCACGGAAAAATTTAGAACAGAGCTTTAAATTTTCTTGTCATTTGAGAAATTAAGACCTGAATTGGAACCTTTTTATTTCTTGAAAAATAGAATTGATCTGTAAGTTCTTTGGTAATTCTAAATTGAGCTAACTTTTCACAATCAATGTATAACTTTTTCTATCTTCTATGAAAAATTTGGAACAGTACTTTAAATTTTTTCATCTCTTTGAGAAAAATCAGAACTGAAGCTGAACTTTTTTATATTCTTTTGAAAAAATAGAATTGATCTCTAACTAATTTCTTTTTCATTGAGAAAGTTCAGAAGAGAACTTGAACTTTCCCCCACTTCGTTGAGAAAATTTAGAATAAAAGTGGAACTTTTTATCTTCATGGTAAATATTCACAACTATGATATAACTTTTTCTATCTTCTACGGGAAAATTTAGAATAGAAGTTTAATTTTTTATGTCTTTGGAGATTTAAGAACTGGAGAATTAAGATCAGTCTTGATTGAGAGTTCAGAGGAGACACTTCTCCTGTGATTTATTTATAATCTGGATTCCTGTAATTTCGCAACCTAACCTGTGTACAAAACGTGATTAATTCACGTTTTTGATAAGACTTCTCTTGTGAATTATTTATAATCTGGATACCAGCAATTTTGCAACCTAACCTGTGAACAAAACGTGAATAATTCCTGTCTTGGATAAGACTTGTGGATACTTTGACTTAAGGTGACCCATTAATCTATTTAACCTTGTTAAAATAGTGAAATTTTTAAATTTTTGGAAACTGATTAGTAAACACTAAACCAGATTACTGGTACTTTTCTCGTTACTGTTGATTATTTTGAATTTATTGAGAAACAATTTCAAATTAGAGTTCGAATTTGTGAGTTTGAATAGCTCAAATGTTTGGAAAAAAGGAGCCCTCCAAAAAACCTCCTGATAGGGATATGAGTAAGTCACCATTTCAAACAATCTTCAAAAGCCCTTGCTAGAACCCCCCCCCCCTACAACTGCGAATGTACCAGCGACCTCTCTGAAGAGTATCCATACCCTAAACATGGATACCACCCAATGTCCATCACCCTCAACAACTGATACTGAAAAAGATGAAGAAGGCTTTAAGATAGTAAACTCAGCTAAGCGTAGAAGACAGAGAACAAAAAGTCCACCAGATTAAGCAATAATACATCAAACCGATACCACGAACAACTCTTCAAGAAATCCAGCCGATTCCTTGGTAATTATTCAACTAGTTCCCCAATCTGATAATTGCTTGTTTACCAACCGTGATCTACCAAAGTTGCGAGTTTCCCTCTTCAAGACCATTCGTTGCAACTTAATATGAAAATAAACAGATCAGAATCCCTAGATATCCTTTTGAACGATCCCACATCAGTGAAAAAGGTAATGGAGCTAAAAAGTGTTGAAAATGTTGTTGTTACAGCCCACCTGTGGTCCCCAAGCCCGATACAAACTAAGATAGTGCTCTACAATGTCCCTAAATCGTTTCTAAACTCGGACCTGATGGAAGCATTGATAAATGAAAAAGGTGAATGCATTCCGGTCTCTAGTGTTCATACGCTTTGTCGCGAAACACCTGAAACCTCAAACTTTAAAACTGTGCTGTTTGAGCTTCAAGGACAATTTTAATATTGACAAAGTGTTCCTCTTTGGCCAACAAAAATCTTTCAAGCCTTTCAAAGAAAAGCCATTACAATGTACTAAATGTCTAAAGCTTAAAAGACTGTAGAGAGGATTCCAAAATTTGTAAGATTTGCCTTGGCAAGGACCATTATGAGTCAAACTGTCAATTTGACCCAATATGTACTAATTGTAAGGGCAAACACCAGTCCCTAGACAAAGGAAACTGTCCCAAATATAAACAAAGGGCAGAGATACTAAGAATAGCAAAAGAGCAACAACTTCCAATCCCTTTTGTAGCATGCAAGTCCCAAGGACACCAAGAGTCCCCCGTCCCCCAACAGGCCTCAGGCAACCAGCAGCCCCTGAACCACCAACAGGCCCCAGGCAACCATCAGCCCCCAGGAAACCAAGAGTTCCCAATGCTTCCCCTAGTGTTGAAATTTTCAGAATAATCTCATCCGAGATAAAACTAATCCATGGTTCCCCTTGATAGCAAGTGCCCCCCCAAAAAACCTGAAGACCCCCTTTCGGAAAATCCTGCGCAAGGAAAGACATCAAGACCGACAAAGCTACCTGGAATTTACTCCCCACAGATTTCACACAGTTTCTCCAAATGCTTTGGAAGATGAATCAAACGTGCACTTTAAATTAGCCAGCTTTACAGTTACCTCTATGCTCATCTCCCAATTAGAGTTACCCAATCAGTTGAAATGCATTATTCTGAAGAATTTGGCAAAAACCCACTTTGGCGAGACCATAGTTTCCGAAGCAGAAATTCAAATTGAGAGTGTTTTAAGCCAACATAGGCTGATTGAGTCACAATCAGAACGCCTGACGACTATTTAATGTGTGACTTTTCGTTTTTAACTAATTTATCCCTTTCTAATAACATTGCTTTTAATTATCCCGATATTGATGATAATCAGCATGCCAACCCCAATAAGCAGCCCCCCTGTTACCTTAACAAATGCTAGCTGTAAATACCTTGATATTTTCGATTTTGCTACCAATGTGAAGCCAAAACTAGTAAATAATAATTCCCTTAATGTTCTTTGTTTCAACATCAGAAGCATCCGGGATAAGTGGCTCAAGTTTAAAGATTTTATTTCATTTAATAGTGTCTGCCCTTTCGATGTAATAGGATTAACAGAGACATGGCTTTCCGATAATGATGACACTAGTGATTTTTTACTCCCTGGTTACCAAATAATCCATATGCCCAGGAGATTGACAAAGTGTTCTGGTGGTATCTCACTTTACATCCGTTCGAATGTAAATTTTACCAGGCTATCAGAGTGCGAATCTATTTTCTCTGCACAACTAAATCTCAGATGTATTTATTCAATAATTGTAAACATAGTTATCGGCCAAAATTCCTATATCTGTTTGATGATTTTTCTAATTTTATTAACCTACCCCATAAAAAAGCAATAGTTCTTGGGGACTTTAATTGCAACCTACTCAATGTTGGTAAAAATATTGAATCTGACACTTTTTTTGATTCGGTAACCGCGAGTGGTCTTCTACCTACAATTTTTTTCCCAGTAGAGTCGATCCTGTGAGATCAACTTCAACATTAATTGACAACATTTTTGTATCTACTTCCCTGGGAAATGACCTGTCCTCAAATATAATATTTTCGGATCTGTCAGACCATTTTCCTATTTACTTGTCACTACCTTCGCAACCACTACCTCTACGGTCTAGAATTAATATCCCAACACCTACTCGAAATTACAGTTCTGCAAATATAAACCATTTTATCGATTGCTTAAGAACCACTGACTGGTCCGATGTCTTAAATTGTCAAGAGGTAAATTCTGCCGCAAATGGTTTTGCGCAAAGGCTAAGTGAGATTATCCATTCAACTTTTCCTATTCGTAAACCTAACCGGAAAAATATCCCTATTTGCCCCTGGATGTCACATAGCCTCATTGTCTCCTCATATCGTAAAAAAAATATATAAGTTAGCCTGTAAGACCCGTAGTGATATTGACCTATCTAATTATAAACATTATAAAAACTTATACACTAAACTCATCCGTGAAGCGAAGAAAAATTATTATTATACAAAAATTCTCAATTGCAAAGGAAATCGGTAAAAGATTTGGTCCACCATTAATGATATACTTTCAAAAAATAGAAAATCAAAGTCTATACCTATTCGTCTTAAAGACACAAATGGTAGATTAATTGACCCTTTACATGCACCTGATGCATTTAATAATTATTTTTCGGATGTTCCTCATACTGACTCCCGCTCCTCCTCACAGGCTGTATTCCCTTGCTTCAATTTTAGATCCATGTTTTTCTGCCCAACTGATAGCAATAAGGTACTTCAAATCATCGGTTCTCTCCCTAATAGTTTTACTCCTGACTGTCTTGGATTAAGTAATAAGCTCCTGAAGACCATATCTTTTTTTGTCTACGAGCCCATCAAGCATATTGCCAACGTATCTTTAACCCACGGAGTTTTCCCTGATTTACTAAAGTCAGCCATTGTTATTCCAGTTCTTAAAAAGGGCGATCCAACTCAGATAGGTAATTACCGTCCAATCTCAATTCTTCCTGTTATATCCAAAGTGCTCGAGAGAATCATCTTCAGACGTCTGTCTCCCTTTCTGTTTGACAGTCAGCACTCCGTATCCTTGATTTCTCCTCAAAAATATGGCTTTAGGCCGAAATTCTCAACTTCTCATGCTCTAATTGACGCCACACAGTTCATACGCTCACAACTCGACCTTAAAAAACTGTATTGGGCTTATTTTTGGGATTTTTTCTAAGGCCTTTGACATGGTCGATCATAGTATTTTAATAAGTAAATTAAATAGTTACGGTATTCGTGGTGTTCCCCTCTCTTGGTTTGATTCTTATCTATCTGGAAGGGTACAGAGTTTGAGCCTGGGTGGAGTATCCTCTCAGCCCTTACCTGTTCGGAGGGGTGTCCCGCAAGGCTCCGTTCTAGGCCCTATTTTATTTCTCCTATATATCAATGATCTTGTTATAGACATGGGCCCTTCAGTGTATCATGTATTATTTGCTGATGACAGCAACTTCTTCATCACTGGCACCAATCTACCATTGGCAATAACCTCTGCCCAAGTTCTTCTGAACAGAGTCCAGGCGTGGTGCCTTACTAATAACATGACCATTAATAGCAAAAAAAGTCAAATAGTATTATTCAGAACCCCCTACAACAAAGACGTTATTCAACCTGCTCTTGGTCTCAGGTACTCCTCCGACATCCTCTCACAAGTGGAGGTTGCCAAGATTCTTGGTGTATTTATTGACTCATGCTTGTCATTCTCTAATCATATTTCTTACATAACAGCAATAATTTTGAGACTAGTTGCTATGATTACCGTGTGAATTATTTTTTTCCTCCTGACATCCTAGTTACCCTCTACTATTCCTTTATTTTTCCTTACCTTTCTTATTGCGGATCAGTTTGGGAAAATACAAAACGGTCCTTCACTAAAAAACTCAAATTTGCCCAAAACCGCGCCATTAAAGCAGTTTTTCGGCTTCCCCGTCTATATCCAACTCCTGATTTGTATTCAGATTTTGGCATAGCTCCACTTGATCAAATCATACAAAAACTAAATTTATCGCTTGCTTACTCTGCTTTCCACAATAATCTTCCACCTCAACTCCTAACCTATTATAATATTAATAATTCGGAAGCCCACTGTCTCCGTTCATCCAATAGAGCCTTTAAAATTCCTAAATGCGTTTCAAGTGCTGCCAAGCAATCTCCCATTTAGAAATCTATTATTCAATGGAACAAAATTCCATCCAGTGTTGAACTGGACACAAGTTTCTGGAAGTCGTATAAAAATATAACAAAACTTGATAGTATAATTTAATCTTTCCATTTTTAAGAAATTTGCTCTAATTAGCCATGTTTTATTCTTCTATATTTTTTTTCAGTGTTACTTTAATTTTTTTCTTTTGGTCCTTAACAAGTTCTCTTCTAGGATCTTTATTGTTATTGATGTTTGTGTTATGTTTTTATTCGAATAAAATTGAATAATAAAATTGAAGTGGAAGCTTTTTATTTTCGCTGAGGAAATTAGAATTGAAGTGTAAGTTCTTTGGTAAAATACAGAATTGAGCTAACTTTCACGATCAGAGTATAACTTTTTCTATCTTCTATGAAAAATTTGGAAAAGTACTCTAAATTTTTTCATCTCTTTGAGAAAAATCTGAACTGAAGTGGTAAATTTTTATTTTCTCATGAAAAAATAGAATTGATTGATCTGTAACTTATTTCTTTTTCATTGAGAAAGTTCAGAAGAGAACTTGAACTTTCCCCCACTTAGTTGAGAAAATTTAGAATAAAAGTGGAAATTTATATCTTCATGGTAAATATTCACAACTTTGATATAACTTTTTCTATCTTCTACGGGAAAATTTAAAATAGAACTTAAATTTTTTATGTCTTTGGAGAATTAAGAACTGAAGTGGAAGCTTTTTATTTTCTCTGGAGAAATTAGAATTGAAGTGTAAGTTCTTTGGTAAAATTCAGAATTGAGCTAACTTTTCACGATCAGAGTATAACTTTTTCTATCTTCTACAAGAAATTTGGAACAGTACTTTAAATTTTTTCATCTCTTTGAGAAAAATCTGAACTGAAGTGGTAAATTTTTATTTTCTCTTGAAAAAATAGAATTGATCTGTAACTTATTTTTTCTCATAGATTAAGTTAGAATTAAAATGGGACTTTTTATCTTCATGGAAAATATTCACAATCATAGTATAACTTTTCCTATCTTCAACGCTAAAATTTAGAACAGGGTTTTAAATTTTTTTATGCCTTTTGAGAAATTATGAACTGAAGTGGTAGCTTTTTTCATTTTCTTCGGTGAATTTCAGAATTGAGTTAACTTTTTCTCTTCTTTAAGAAAATTCAGAAAAAACTTGAACATTTTGCGCTTCTTCGAGAAAACTCAGAATTAATGTGTAGCTTCTTATCGTTATGGTGAATATTCACGATCAAAGTATAACTTTTTCTGTCTTCTAAGAAAAATTTGAAAGAGAACTTTAAACTTTTCATCTCTTTGAGAAAAATCGGAATTAAAATTAATAAAATTTAGAATTAAAATAAAACTTTTTATCTTCATGGAAAATATTCACAATCATAGTATAACTTTTTCCTATCTTCTACGAAAAATTTGGAATAGAACTTGCAGTTTTCTTCACTTCTTTGAGAAAATATGTAATTAAAGCTAAAATTTTTCTCTTCTTGTAGGAAAAATTCAGAATCGATTTATCTAGGGTAAAATTTAGAATCGAACTTTAAATTTCTTCATCTCTTGGAGAAAAATCTGAAGTGAAATTATAAAAATTTAGAATTAGTGTGAAACTTTTTATCTTCATGGAAAATATACACAATCATAGTATAACTTTTCCTATCTTCCACGGAAAAATTTTGAACAGAGCTCTAAATTTTTATGTCACTTGAGAAATTAAGAACTGAAGTGAAACCTTTTTATTTCTTGAAAAATAGAATTGATCTGTAAGTTCTTTGGTAATTCCGAATTGAGCTAACTTTTCACAATCAATGTATAACTTTTTCTATCATCTATGAAAAATTTGGAACAGTACTTTAAATTTTTATGTCTTTGAGAATAATCAGAACTGAAGCTGAACTTTTTTATATTCTTTGGAAAAAATAGAATTGATCTGTAACTAATTTCTTTTTCATTTGAGCGTTCAGAACAGAACTTGAACTTTCCCCCACTTCGTTGAGAAAATTTAGAATAAAAGTGATACTTTTTGTCTTCATGGTAAATATTCACAACTATGGTATAACTTTTTCCATCTTCTACGGGAATATTTAGAATAAAACTATAATTTTTTATGTCTTTGGGGAATTAAGAACTGAAGTGGAAGCTTTTTATTTTCTCTGGGGAAATTAGAATTGAAGTGTAAGTTCTTTGGTAAAATACAGAATTGAGCTACTTTTTCACGATCAGAGTATAACTTTTTCTATCTTCTATGAAAAATTTGGAACAGTACTTTAAATTTTTTCATCTCTTTGAGAAAAATCTGGAATGAAGTGGTAAATTTTTATTTTCTCTGGAAAAAATAGAATTGATCTGTAACTTATTTCTTTTTCATTGAGAAAGTTCAGAAGAGAACTTGAACTTTCCCCCACTCCGTTGAGAAAATTTAGAATAAAAGTGGAACTTTTTATCTTCATGGTAAATATTCACAAATATGGTATACCTTTTTCTATCTTCTACGGGAAAATTTCGAATATAACTTTAATTTTTAATGTCTTTGGGGAATTAAGAACTGAAGCGGAAGCTTTTTTATTTTCTCTGGAGAAATTAGAATTGAAGTGTAAGTTCTTCTTTGGTAAAATTCAGAATTGAGCTAATTTTTAACGATCAGAGTATAACTTTTTCTATCTTCTATGAAAAATTTGGAACAGTACTTTAAATTTTTTCATCTCTTTGAGAAAAATCTGAACTAAAGTGGTAAATTTTTATTTTCTCTGGAAAAAATAGAATTGATCTGTAACTTATTTCTTCTCATAGATAAAATTAGAATTAAAATGCGACTTTTTATCTTCATGAAAAATATTCACAATCATAGCATAACTTTTCCTATCTTCAACGCTAAAATTTAGAACAGAACTTTAAATTTTCTTATGACTTTGGGAAAAATCTCAGAATTAAAGTGGAGCTCCTTATCGTCATGGTGAAATATTCACGATCAATGTATAGTTTTTTCTATCTTCTACAAAAAATTTGCAGGAGAACTTTAAATTTATGTCTTTGGGGAAAAATCTGAACTGAAGTGGAACCTTGCTTGATGTTGTGGTGTGCAAAAAAGTTGTAAAGTAAAGTTGTGTGTGATAAAGATGAGTACTTCAAGTTGTAAAATTTGTTTAGGAGGGACATTACGTAAAAAACTTGTTCTGAAAAGATATAATAAAGCCTTTTGAAAAGTATTGCTTGGTGTTGGGGTATTCAAAAAGCTGTAAAGTAAAGTTGTGTGAGAAAAGGATGAGTACTTCAACTAGTAAAATTGGTTTAGGAAGGACATTACGCAAAGAACTTCTTCTGAAAAGATATAATAAAGCCTTTGAAAAGTATTGCTTGGTGTTGGGGTATTCAAAAAGCCATAAAGTAGAGTTGTGGGTGAAAAGAATGAGTACTTCTGTGTCTCAAGTGCGAAAAAAAGATATTAAAAAATGCAGGGGGGGGGCAAAAAGTTGGAGGGCCTCGGGGGGGGGGGGGGGGGGGGAGGGTGGCCTTTGGGGGCCTGGGGGGACGGGGGCCCCTTTGGGGGCCCCAAGGGGGAAGGGGCCCTTTGGAGGGCCCGGAGGTAGGGGGGCCCTTGGGGGTTGGGGTAGGGGACCTTACAACACCGTTCAAATGGAACTTGTGTATTATACCGAACACAGTCGAGAATGGCCCAAATCATCTTATAAAATGTATCAAACTGTTTCGCCCAAATCATCTTCTAAAATGTCTCAAAGTGTTTTGCCCAAATAATCCCCTAAAGTAATTTCTGTGTGTTCCTTTGTTTCGGCATCCCTGCGCTGTCACATTTGAAATTCCCAGAAAACCATTTCCAGCGTAGAATATATTCAATCTGTCTTCATCTCTAAGGTGTTCCTAGCTACACTATTTAGGTTTCGTTAGAATATTAATTTATCTCTATGCCTAAGGAATTTCAAATTACATATCGCATATACACTGCAAACTAGATGCTTCATCTCTTCCCCTAAGTGAAGCCCTATGCATTCCCCTCTGTATCTGTTGCACTTAAAAACATCTTAAATCTATGTTATCCAAGAGATGAATTCAAGAATCAAGTTGCGTTATAAAGACTTCGAAAGAATATTAATTCCCGAAAATTATCACTAAGCCTAAAGACCAGAAAAGCCATATTTAAAAATAGAATATTAATTTACCTCTGTCACTAAAGACCATTTATCTCTCAGACCGAAAGACCAAAGAAGCCATATTGTTTCTTTTTCCCCTTGTATTACATTAGAATTCCCCGTCAGATTATGTAAATCAGTTTCGTTGGTCTCATGTCTACATCTAGCAATTGTTGATGTGAACTTATGTTGAAATCCAAGAAACATCCAGCAATTGTTGTTGACATCCAAGTTGTTGTTGTACTTATGTTGACATCCAAGAAAACAACAAATAAATTGACCGACACACATAACCATCAAACAATAACCAGATGTCTACATTCACCCATGTAGTTGAACTTGTGTCGACATACATCAACAGTGAGAAAAACCATGAAAAAAATCCTCAGTGAGAAAACCCATAAAAGCATGCATAAATTATGTAGGTTCAGTATCTATTGGGGCCTCCCTACTAATTTCCAATCGAATGAGCCCATTTTGAAGTTTCTACGACAGCGCTTTCTATGAAAACCTTATATGCCCCCAGGGCATAACTTATAACCCTTTCCCTGAGGGCTGTGGGGGGGGGTTGTCATCCTCAAAGACCTAATTTTCAGAACTCTCAACTACGCTGAACAAAATGGCTATCTCAAAATTTGGATTGGATGTGTTTGGGGAAAGTGTGGGCGTGAGTTGAAGTTTCTACGACAACGCTTTCTATAAAAATCTTATATGCCCCCAGGGCATAACTTACAACCCTTGGCCTGAGGGTTGTGGGGGAGGGTCCTCCTCAAAAACATATTTTCTATCTGGAAATCAACTACGCTGAACAAAATGGCTATCTGAAAATTTTTATTGGATGTGCTTGGGTAAATGGTGGGCGTGGAAGGAGTGTTAGTTGCCTTCCAATCACTTTCGACTATTAAAAAGGGCACAAGCCACTCAAATTTCCAATCGAATTAGCCCTTTTCGAAGTTTCCACGACAACTCCTTCGATATGAAGTGCCCTGGCCTAAAGAAAAAAAAAAACAATACATTGTGCCAATATCGTTCTTTACTTAGGCAGCGCGATTACACTGCCTATGATAACCAATTCTCTTACTTAGAATTACCTTACTCAGAGTTTTTCGACAACTCCTTCGATACGAAGTGCCCTGGTCTAAAAAAAAAAAAAAAAAAAAAAAAAAAAAAAAAAAAAAAAAAAAAAAAAAAAAAAAAATACAACATCGTTCTGTACTTAGGCAGCGCTATTGCGCTGTCTATGATTATCATTCTCTTACTTAGGTGGCTACAAAGTTCTGCAAAGTTAGTTTATCTTTTTTTATTATAATAACTTGGAGAACAGAATTCAAGCACAAGTGAGAATTGGTATAAGGATTGGTTATTAGACCACGGTCGTTTTCAGGGAGTAGGGGTTATATACTTCTATTGAATGCTGTCTTCACTACAAACAATAGTATGGTTACTGCCTGTTTCAATGTTCGAATAAGTACGAAAGAAAACATTTGTAATATAATTTGTTTTCAGTAAAGCGCCAATGACGCAGGTTTTATACTGACGTAGGTTTTATACGTCAGTGGCGCAGGTAGCGCCAATGACGTAGGTTTTCGACTTTTACAGTGAAAGAAGGAGGCAAAATCCAAACTCTTCTTTTTTAGTGATTTTTGTTCGTTTCAAACTGGATTTGCAAATTCAATTTAAGTTTCACTCGTTTTGAGATTTATTTACTCATTTATATTAGTAACTATTGTTTTTATTTGCTATGATCGTTTATTTAATTTCTGTTCGTTTTGGGTTTCATTTATTCTCTAATAGTAATTCTGGTTGTTTCGAGTTTGAGTTATTGTAGATTTCTATTTTTTCTAATATTATGTTTAATATGACCTTTACTTTTATTTAGAAAACTTCTTTTTCGGAAAGTTTTTTTTTAACTAATTAGAGTAAAGCCCATTTGTAGAAGCAGAAAATATTCTCTACGACTAAAGCTACGTCTCTTTAGTATTAACATGATATCCATCCTCCTCTACGCTAGTGAGTGCTGCGAATGAGCCAACAACTTGAAAAGAGAATCTTTGCTATCAAAAACATTTGTCTGAGAAGAATTAGTATAACTGGCCAGCCTCTAATTACTGTTGTTCTACAGAAAAGGAAGGGGACATGTTTATGTTACCTACTCCATATGAAATAAAGTCGCTTTCCTCGGACAGTCTACAATTGAAAACCAGACGGCAGAAGAACACGAGGTCGTTCAAAGAACACCTTGTGACTAACTTTTGATCAAGATCTGAAAACGACTGAGACCCTCGTTAGTAACTGAATGGGAAGACATCGTTACTGCAGCACCGTTTCAGGAGGACCCTATATGCCACTAAGGCCTCTGGAGAAACTAAGGGAAGGTTATTTTATTGGAGAACAGTAATTTCTAATTTGGCTCAAAGAATCCAGATGATAATGATAGGAAAGGAATAGAAGCCAGATTCTCACATGATGCTGTCATGAATACAGTCACATAATACAGTCATGATGCTGCATTTATTTTATTCTTTCAGTCTAAGCGTTTAGCATGACTCCTGGTTAAAGGAGGAATCAGTTTAAGGAGAGCATGTGCATTTCTAATAAATGATTAAATAAACCTTGATAAAATATCTTTAGTTCATATTTAAATAATTATCATGAACACCTGTCGGTGCTTATGTGCCGACGGAATATATGGTCAAAATTGACGCAACATATGGTCTGATTGGGGAAGTTGATTCCACCATTGTCCCTCCTCAAACTATTTAGAAAATCTGTAGTGGTTACCTATAAAAGTTTTATTAGAGCCCACGATTTCTTTACATTTGCTTATCATCTGAACTAGATTAATACAAAAAGTAACACTGGGTTTATTTAAAAAAAAAAAAAAATATATACATCAACGATCCCCTGAAGCATGCTTGTGCGGGAGAAAACCCTCCTAAAAAAAAAAAAAAAAAAAAAGAAAAAAAAAAAAAAAAAAAAAAAAAAAAAAAAAAAAAAAAAAAACATAATTAGAGCTCAACTTACCGGACCCGAAAACCAACGAACCTCCAAACAACACCCAACAAAATTATAATAATTATAATCATATTCAGCTGCAACTAAACCCTCCTCAAAAACATAACTTAACTGGCATAGAATAATCCATCCAAAATACACACATCAAAAAACAATGGTTCTTTAGCAACTTACGAAATTCCTGCAAACCCCCAACATTCCTCAAATCCTCTGGCAAACACTCCCAAACTAACGGAACAAAATGGCGAATTGAAAACCTAGACCTAGACATGATCATAGCTGGTCTTCGCACCAACTGAGAAGATCGTGTCAAATGACCGTGAATAGTAGACGCATGACTAAACATTCCTGAAAAACATGATGGTAACTCCGAAGCTGAATATTTAAACATAAACAGAGCATTATAGAAGTAGAGATGCCTCAGGAGGTCCCATTGCTCACCCCTGCTGCCACCTACAACTTTTTTGCACCCCAAATATGGGCATAGAGTCCCTAGAGAGAACATGTGGTTAATGGGGTCAATGACCTCTTTCTCCAGGGGTGTTTTGCCAAGTGCCGGCTAGGGAAGAATGTTATGATCTAGGAAAGAGTATTTGTTGTTGTTGTTTTTGGCCAAGTGCCCGCTAGGGAAGAATGTTATGATGTCAGGAAATAGTATTTGTTGTTGTTGTATGCTCGAGGTAAATGTTATGATCCAGAAATAGTATTTGTTGTTGTTGCTCGAGGCAAATGTTATGAGTTTCCAGGAAACAGTTGGATCACGTGTTTCCTTCTCAGCCAATCAGAGGGCTGGTTACATATCCTTTCTCAGCCAATCAGAGGGCTTGTTACATATGATTTCCCCGTTACATAACAATTCGCCCTTGAGATTTCGTATATAACGGACATGCAATGTGATTAAATTATCAGAAAGTATTTTGACACAATGGATAAATTTGATGAATTAGAAGCATTGGCAACCTCAATTTACCATGTAAGTTCCGTTTTTATTTTCAAAATAAAATTATTTTCCGTGGTCACCCTCCAGTATATTCAGGTAAATCCCCCCCCATACAATACAAACATCACTATACAATCTTTATATTCGATAGAAAACATAAAAGGTGTTCTTTTACCCTCAAAACCTAACCCCCCCCCCTCCATCATTGTTTTTACAACCAAATTCTCGCAAAAAGAAATAATTATCCTTTCGAAAAATTCAGCTTTTCCATATTGTAATCTTTTCTCTAACTGAGACTTCCGTCACTGTCGTTACTAAGCGTTCTGTTTTGACATAATGCTCCAGCGCGAAGCCTATAATTAGCTGTCACCCCTTTTCCTGTTTGTATACATTAGCTGGTTTTAGGCAATCGAGGTTTTCAGTGCTTTTACGTAATTCAGTGTTTGTCTGAAAATAGCGGTCAGCTAATTTTGTCTGCAAATTAGCGATAGACCTAGGGTGGGTTAATTTTCATAAATTTAGGGGAGGGGGCGTGAATCCGTGATTTTTGATGGGGAGGGGGTTAGCACTTTTAATAGTGACAAAATAGAAATGAAAGATTGTTTTTACCATAATTGTTTTCAACTTCAGTGTCTAACCATTTCTCTTTGATATTTTAGTGATTTTAGCTATAGCATTTGAATAAAAGGTAGTAAGATATATTCTTTATTGATATGCCTTTCGCTTGAATATATCGCAAGATTAACTCAATGAGAGGGTAGGTTAATTTTCCTAAATTTAGGGGGAGAGAGTCAATTTGAATCCAGGATTTTTGCTGGGGAGGGGCTTAGCACTTTTAATAGTGACAAAATAGAAATGAAAGATTGTTTTTTACCATAATTGTTTTCAACTTCAGTGTCTAACCATTTCTCTTTGATATTTTAGTGATTTTAGCTATAGCATTTGAATAAAAGGTAGTAAGATATATTCTTTATTGATATGCCTTTCGCTTGAATATATCGCAAGATTAACTCAATGAGAGGGATGGCTTAATTTTCCTAAATTTAGGGGAGGGGGGCAATTTTGTATCCAGGATTTTTTGTTGGGGAGGGGGTTAGCGCTTTTATTAGTGACAAAATAGAAAATGAAAAGATAATTGTTTTTATCATAATTGTTTTCTACTTCGTTGTGCGAACCATTTCTCTTTGACATTTTAGCGATTTTAACTATAGCATTTGAATAAAAGGTAGTAAGATATATTCGTTATTGATCTGGCATGCGCTTGAATAAAAAACTGAAGGTTCATATAATAATGCTTTGAGTTATTTCTGAGAAACGTTGAATTTATTATAATCAAACTATGATTTTCAGAGTTTAGGTTGCTTTCGACAAAGATTTCTCTTTACATACGGCAAATTTCCACATGGTGATTGATCCACGGCCCTTCTAAATGTGATAGAAGCTACTACACCCTGCTTCAATCTCTTTTTACGTATTCAAACTGAATGTTCGTATAACAATGCTTTGAGTTATTCCTCAGAAAATTGACCCCTCCAAATATTTACTCAGAGGAGCGGGTGCTGAAATGTAAAACGTTACTTATTTGCCAATCATTTTCACAGTTTTCAAGTTGGGATCTTTGAACACACTCCCTCCTTCTCAGTTTATTCTATGAAAGTGAGCTGTATTTGTTAGAGTTTCAGAAACATTACATATTTATTTAATTTAAGCACTTTTTTTTCAGATATAATAATGTTTTGGTGTGATTGACACAGAATATATTGGTCTGAAATATTCCTCAACTGGCATTATTTTCGAAGCAGCTTTCTTACTCCTAGACAATCAACGACGTGAAATTCATTGCTATAAATGGAACATCAGATACAATATGTATAAGTACGAGAAAAACAGATGGAGTCCAACACTAAATTTTATAAATCGAAATGGCTTTTACGCTAAACCCATACGACCACATAATGAAAATGGCTATGAAATAAAACATGTACAAGAGGAAATTCAGGAAATATGCAGTTTTTTCGGTGTGCAAGCTGTTTATGTTAAGGGAAACGTGCCAACTGATAAACTCTTACTAGAAAATGTGATAAAAACATAGCATTATTCAATTTAGAAGACTTCAAATGTGAGAAATACACTGCATGCATTCAGTCCATGACCCAGAAGATGAAGTTAGATATTTCACTCAATGGATACCGGAAAAGATACCTGACATGGAAAAATGCATCAGATATCCAAAGTCCTAAACTTGCTCCTCCTCATATCAAATGGATTAAGCTTCTTTTTTTTTTAATGTCATTTATTTTTTTTTCAAATGTTTTTAAATATGTTTAAGCAATAAATATCTTAAGCCTCAACCGTTTTTATTCTTTAGAATAGTCTATCGCCATGAAAATTATACTTTCAGATTCAACATGTCAGGGAACACACTTTCAAGTTCAGCATGTTGGAGAACCCTAAATAGTCACCCCTAAAAAGGTAAGTTAACCCTAAAAGGTTAAAGAATTTCCCTGAAATTGCACTTTCAGATCCAACAGGTCAGGGTACAAACTTTCAGGTTCAGCATGTAGGAGAACCCTAAATGCTCATCCCTAAAAAGGTAAGTTAACCCTAAACGCTTAAAGAATTTCTCTGAAATCACACTTTCAGGTTCAGCATGTAGGAGAACCCTAAATGCTCATCCCTAAAAAAGGTAAGTTAACCCTAAACGCTGAAAGAATTTCTCTGAAATCACACTTTCAGATTCAGCATGTAGGAGAACCCTAAATGCTCATCCCTAAAAAAGGTAAGTTAACCCTAAACGCTTAAAGAATTTCTCTGAAATCACACTTTCAGGTTAGGTTAGGTAGGACCCCGACCCACACTACCACAACCCCGAAGTAACCCCCCGGCCCCAAGGCCCCCGGGCCCCCAAAGACCCTCCGGACCCCGCAATACTTTTCAAAAGGCTTTATTATATCTTTACAGAACAAGTCCTTTTCTTAATATCCTTCTTAAACCAATTTTTACAAATTCTAATTTTTCCTTAGTAGATAGAAAAAGCTATATCATTGCTGTGAATATTTTCTCGAAAGATAAGCAGTTCTATTTCAATTTTAAATTTTCTCAATGATGTGAAGAAAAGTTCAAGTTCTCTTCTGAATTTTCTCAATGAAAAAGAAATTAGTTTTTTATTCAATTCTATTTTTCCAAATAATATAAAAATTTTCCACTTTAGTTCAGATTTTTTCTCAAAGGGATGAAAAATTTCTCTTCTGAACTTTACCAAAGAACACACTTCAATTCTAATTTCTCCAGAGAAAACAAAAATCTTCCACTTCAGTTCTTTATTTCAAAGACATTAAGAAATTTAAAGTTCAATTCTAATTTTTCGGTGGAAGATAGAAAAAGTAATCCCCGACCCGAAGGAACCCCCCAGTCCCCAAAGGCCCCAGGCCCCCGGTCCCCACAATGCCCACCAAATGACACCGAACCCGAAGGTCCCCAAAGCCCCCCCGACACACCCAAAAGACCAACAAACAAAAATTTTTCTTAGAAATAATATTTTTCGTCAATGATAACACTTTTTCTGTTTGAACTAGCACGTTTTCTACCAAAGATACCAAATTTTTTCTTAGAAGTAACATTTTTTGATTGTGATAACGACTTTTCTGTCAGAAGTAGCAAGTTTTGCTTAACACTAACAATCATTCTCATCAAAGTAATAATATTTACCTTAATACTAACATACTTTTACTGAACACATAGAAATTTCTCTTAGAAATAATATTTTTCGTCAGTGATAACACTTTTTCTGTTCGAACTAGCAAGTTTTCTACAAAGATACCAAATATTTTCATAGAAGTAACATTTTTTATTATGATAACAACTTTTCTGTCAGAAGTAGCAAGTTCTGCTTAACACTAACAAACATTCTCATCAAAGTAATGATATTTTACCCTTAACACTAACATACTTTTACTGAACACACACAAATTTCTCTTAAAAATAATATTTTTCATCAATGATAACACTTTTCTGTTCGAACTAGCAAGTTTTCTACCAAAGATACCAAATATTTTCATAGAAGTAACATTTTTTATTATGATAACAACTTTTCTGTCAGAAGTAGCAAGTTTTGCTTAACACTAACAAACATTCTCATCAAAGTAATGATATTTTACCTTAATACTAACATACTTTTACTGAACACACACAAATTTCTCTTAGAAATAATATTTTTCATCACTAATACACTTTTCTGTTCGAACTAGCAAGTTTTCTACCAAAGATACCAAATATTTTCATAGAAGTAACATTTTTTGTTTGTGATAACAACTTTTCTGTCAGAAGTAGCAAGTTTTGCTTAACACTAACAAACATTCTCATCAAAGTAATGATATTTTACCTTAATACTAACATACTTTTTACTGACACACACAAATTTCTCTTAGAAATAATATTTTTCATCACTAATAACACTTTTCTGTTCGAACTAGCAAGTTTTCTACCAAAGATACCAAATATTTTCATAGAAGTAACATTTTTTGTTTGTGATAACAACTTTTCTGTCAGAAGTAGAAGTTTTGCTTAACACTAACAAACATTCTCATCAAAGTAATGATATTTTACCTTAATACTAACATACTTTTACTGAACACATAGAAATTTCTCTTAGAAATAATATTTTTCGTCAGTGATAACACTTTTTTTTCTCTTCGAACTAGCATGTTTTCTACCAAAGATACCAAATTTCTTCTTCGTAGAAGTAACATTTTTTGATTGTAATAGCAACTTTTCTGTCAGAAGTAGCAAGTTTTGCTTAACACTAACAAACATTCTCATCAAAGTAATGATATTTTACCTTAATACTAACATACTTTTACTGAAAACACACAAATTTTTCTTAGAAATATATATTTTTCGTCAATGATAACACTTTTTCTGTTCGAACTAGCAAGTTTTCTACCAAAGATACCAAATTTTTTCTTAGAAGTAATATTTTTTTGATTGTGATAACAACTTTTCTGTCAGAAGTAGCAAGTTTTGCTTAACACTAACAATCCTTCTCATCAAAGTAACAACATTTTACCCTAATACTAACATACTTTTACTGAACAAACAAAAATTTCTCTTAGAAATAATATTTTTCATTTCTATGTCTGAATCTATTTGCATACATGTCTGGTTGGTGTTTGGTTAGGTTAGCTAAGTTAGGTTAGGTTAGCTAGTAAACATTTCTCCATGTTTAAGTTAGGTTAGGTTAGATTAACTTATCATGAGCGCTCATGATAACCTAACTTAACCTAACCTAACTTAAACATGAAGAAATGTTTACTAGCTAACCTAACTTAGCTAACCTAACCTAACTTAGCTAACCTAACCAAACACCAACCCAGACATGTATGCAAATAGATTCAGACATAGAAATGAAAAATATTATTTCTAAGAGAACTTTGTGTGCGTGTTCAGTAAAAGTATGTTAGTATTAAGGTAAAATGTCGTTACTTTGATGAGAAGGTTTGTTAGTTCTAAGCAAAACTTGCTTCTTCTGACAGAAAAGTTGTTATCACAATCAAAAAATGTACTTCTTCTACGAAAAAATTTGTGTGTGTTCAGTAAAAGTATGTTAGTATTAAGGTAAAATATCATTACTTTGATGAGAATGTTTGTTAGTGTTATGAAAAAAACTTGCTACTTCTGACAGAAAAGTTGCTATTACAATCAAAAATGTTACTTCTATGAAAACATTTGGTATCTTTGCTAGAAAACTTGCTAGTTCGAACTGAAAAAGTGTTATCACTGACGAAAAAATATTATTTCTAAGAGAAATTTTTGTTTGTTCAGTAAAAGTATGTTAGTATTAGGGTAAAATGTTGTTACTTTGATGAGAATGTTTGTTAGTGTTAAGCAAAACTTGCTACTTCTGACAGAAAAGTTGTTACCACAATCAAAAAATATTACTTCTATGAAAATATTTGGTATCTTTGGTAGAAAACTTGCTAGTTCGAACAGAAAAAGTGTTATCACTGACGAAAAATATATTTCTAAGAGAAATTTGTGTGTGTTCAGTAAAAGTATGTTAGTATTAAGGTAAAATATCATTCATTACTTTGATGAGAATGTTTGTTAGTGTTAAGCAAAACTTGCTACTTCTGACAGAAAAGTTGTTATCACAATCAAAAAATGTTACTTCTATGAAAATATTTGGTATCTTTGGTAGAAAACTTGCTAGTTCGAAGAGAAAAAGTGTTATTAGTGATGAAAAATATTATTTCTAAGAGAAATTTGTGTGTTTTCAGTAAAAGTATGTTAGTATTAAGGTAAAATATCATTACTTTGATGAGAATGTTTGTTAGTGTTAAGCAAAACTTTTTTTATTTGTGGTTTGTTACTTCTATGAAAATATTTGGTATCTTTGGTAGAAAACTTGCTAGTTCGAACAGAAAAGTGTTATCATTGATGAAAAATATTATTTTTAAGAGAAATTTGTGTGTGTTCAGTAAAAGTATGTTAGTATTAAGGGTAAAATATCATTACTTTGATGAGAATGTTTGTTAGTGTTAAGCAGAACTTGCTACTTCTGACAGAAAAGTTGTTATCATAATAAAAAATGTTACTTCTATGAAAATATTTGGTATCTTTGGTAGAAAACTTGCTAGTTCGAACAGAAAAAGTGTTATCACTGACGAAAAAATATATTATTTCTAAGAGAAATTTCTATGTGTTCAGTAAAAGTATGTTAGTATTAAGGTAAATATTATTACTTTGATGAGAATGATTGTTAGTGTTAAGCAAAACTTGCTACTTCTGACAGAAAAGTCGTTATCACAATCAAAAAAATGTTACTTCTAAGAAAAAATTTGGTATCTTTGGTAGAAAACGTGCTAGTTCGAACAGAAAAAGTGTTATCACTGACGAAAAATATTATTTCTAAGAGAAATTTCTATGTGTTCAGTAAAAGTATGTTAGTATTAAGGTAAATATTATTACTTTGATGAGAATGATTGTTAGTGTTAAGCAAAACTTGCTACTTCTGACAGAAAAGTTGTTATCATAATAAAAAATGTTACTTCTATGAAAATATTTGGTATCTTTGGTAGAAAACTTGCTAGTTCGAACAGAAAAAGTGTTATCACTGACGAAAAATATTATTTCTAAGAGAAATTTCTATGTGTTCAGTAAAAGTATGTTAGTATTAAGGTAAATATTATTACTTTGATGAGAATGATTGTTAGTGTTAAGCAAAATTTTGCTACTTCTGACAGAAAAGTTGTGTTATCACAATCAAAAAATGTTACTTCTAAGAAAAAATTTGGTATCTTTGCTAGAAAACTTGCTAGTTCGAACAGAAAAAGTGTTATCATTGACGAAAATATTATTTCTAAGAAAAATTTGTGTGTGTTCAGTGAAAGTATGTTAGTATTAAGGTAAAATATCATTACTTTGATAAGAATGTTTGTTAGTGTTCAGCAAAACTTGCTACTTCTGACAGAAAAGTTGCTATTACAATCAAAAATGTTACTTCTACGAAGAAATTTGGTATCTTTGGTAGAAAACATGCTAGTTCGAAGAGAAAAAGTGTTATCACTGACGAAAAATATTATTTCTAAGAGAAATTTCTATGTGTTCAGTAAAAGTATGTTAGTATTAGGGTAAAATGTTGTTACTTTGATGAGAATGTTTGTTAGTGTTAAGCAAAACTTGCTACTTCTGATAGAAAAGTTGTTATCACAATCAAAAAATATTACTTCTATGAAAATATTTGGTATCTTTGGTAGAAAACATGCTAGTTCGAACAGAAAAGTGTTATCGCTGACGAAAAATATTATTTTTAAGAGAAATTTGTGTGTGTTCAGTAAAAGTATGTTAATATTAAGGTAAAATATCATTACTTTGATGAGAATGTTTGTTAGTGTTAAGCAAAACTTGCTACTTCTGACAGAAAAGTTGTTATCACAAACAAAAAATGTTACTTCTATGAAAATATTTGGTATCTTTGGTAGAAAACTTGCTAGTTCGAACAGAAAAGTGTTATTAGTGATGAAAAATATTATTTCTAAGAAAAATTTGTGTGTGTTCAGTAAAAGTATGTTAGTATTAAGGTAAAATATCATTACTTTGATGAGAATGTTTGTTAGTGTTAAGCAAAACTTGCTACTTCTGACAGAAAAGTTGTTATCACAATCAAAAAATGTTACTTCTAAGAAAAAATTTGGTATCTTTGCTAGAAAACTTGCTAGTTCGAACAGAAAAAGTGTTATTAGTGATGAAAAATATTATTTCTAAGAAAAATTGGTGTGTGTTCAGTAAAAGTATGTTAGTATTAAGGTAAAATATCATTACTTTGATGAGAATGTTTGTTAGTGTTAAGCAAAACTTGCTACTTCTGATAGAAAAGTTGTTATCACAATCAGAAATGTTACTTCTACGAAAAAATTTGGTATCTTTGGTAGAAAACTTGCTAGTTCGAACAGAAAAAGTGTTATCACTGACGAAAAATATTATTTCTAAGAGAAATTTCTGTGTGTTCAGTAAAAAAGTATGTTAGTATTAGGGTAAAATGTTGTTACTTTGATGAGAATGTTTGTTAGTGTTAAGAAAAAAAACTTGCTACTTCTGACAGAAAAGTTGTTATCACAAACAAAAAAATGTTACTTCTATGAAATATTTTGGTATCTTTGGTAGAAAACTTGCTAGTTCGAAGAGAAAAAGTGTTATCACTGACGAAAAATATTATTTCTAAGAGAAATTTGTGTGTGTTTCAGTAAAAGTATGTTAGTATTAAGGTAAAATATCATTACTTTGATCAGAATGTTTGTTAGTGTTAAGGAAAACTTGCTACTTCTGACAGAAAAGTTGTTATCACAATCAAAAAATGTTACTTCTATGAAAAGATTTGGTATCTTTGGTAGAAAACTTGCTAGTTCGAACAGAAAAGTGTTATCATTGATGAAAAAAATATTATTTTTAAGAGAAATTTGTGTGTGTGTTCAGTAAAAGTATGTTAGTATTAAGGGTAAAATATCATTACTTTGATGAGAATGTGTGTTAGTGTTAAGCAAAACTTGCTACTTCTGACAGAAAAGTTGTTATCATAATCAAAAATGTTACTTCTATGAAAATATTTGGTATCTTTGGTAGAAAACTTGCTAGTTCGAACAGAAAAAGTGTTATCACTGACGAAAAATATTATTTCTAAGAGAAATTTCTATGTGTTCAGTAAAAGTATGTTAGTATTAAGGTAAATATTATTACTTTGATGAGAATGATTGTTAGTGTTAAGCAAAAACTTGCTACTTCTGACAGAAAAGTTGTTATCACAATCAAAAAATGTTACTTCTAAGAAAAAATTTGGTATCTTTGGTAGAAAACTTGCTAGTTCGAACAGAAAAAAGTGTTATCATTGACGAAAAAATATTATTTCTAAGAACAATTTTTGTTTGTTGGTCTTTTGGGTGTGTCGGGGGGGCTTTGGGGACCTCCGGGTTCGGTGTCCTTTGGTGGGCATTGTGGGGACCGGGGGGCCTGGGGCCTTTGGGACCGGGGGGTTCCTTCGGGTGGGGGATTACTTTTTCTATCTTCCACCGAAAAATTAGAATTGAACTTTAAATTTCTTTATGTCTTTGTGTAATAAAGAACTGAAGTGGAAGATTTTTGTTTTCTCTGGAGAAATTAGAATTGAAGTGTGTTCTTTGGTAAAGTTCAGAAGAGAACTTGAACTTTTCTTCACTTCGTTGAGAAAATTTGGAACAGTATTTTAAATTTTTCATCCCTTTGAGAAAAATCTGAACTAAAGTGGAAAATTTTTATATTAATTGGAAAAATAGAATTGAATAAAAAACTAATTTCTTTTTCATTGAGAAAATTCAGAAGAGAACTTGAACTTTTCTTCACATCATTGAGAAAATTTAAAATTGAAATAGAACTGCTTATCTTTCGAGAAAATATTCACAGCAATGATATAGCTTTTTCTATCTACTAAGGAAAAATTAGAATTTGTAAAATTGGTTTAAGAAGGATATTAAGAAAAGGACTTGTTCAGTAAAGATATAATAAAGCCTTTTGAAAAGTATTGCGGGGTCCGGAGGGTCTTTGGGGGCCCGGGGGCCTTTGGGGCCGGGGGGTTACTTCGGGGTTGTGGTAGTGTGGGTCGGGGTCCTACCTAACCTAACCTGAAAGTGTGATTTCAGAGAAATTCTTTAAGCGTTTAGGGTTAACTTACCTTTTTTAGGGATGAGCATTTAGGGTTCTCCTACATGCTGAATCTGAAAGTGTGATTTCAGAGAAATTCTTTCAGCGTTTAGGGTTAACTTACCTTTTTTAGGGATGAGCATTTAGGGTTCTCCTACATGCTGAACCTGAAAGTGTGATTTCAGAGAAATTCTTTAAGCGTTTAGGGTTAACTTACCTTTTTAGGGATGAGCATTTAGGGTTCTCCTACATGCTGAACCTGAAAGTTTGTACCCTGACCTGTTGGATCTGAAGTGCAATTTCAGGGAAATTCTTTAACCTTTTAGGGTTAACTTACCTTTTTAGGGGTGACTATTTAGGGTTCTCCAACATGCTGAACTTGAAAGTGTGTTTCCTGACGTGTTGAATCTGAAAGTATAATTTTCATGGCGATAGACTATTCTAAAGAATAAAAACGGTTGAGGCTTAAGATATTTATTGCTTAAACATATTTAAAAACATTTGAAAAAAAAAATAATGACATATTAAAAAAAAGAAGCTTAATCCATTTGATATGAGGAGGAGCAAGTTTAGGACTTTGGATATCTGATGCATTTTTCCATGTCAGGTATCTTTTCCGGTATCCATTGAGCGAAATATCTAACTTCATCTTCTGGGTCATGGACTGAATGCAGGTATTTCTCACATTTGAAGTCTTCTAAATTGAATAATGCTATGTTTTTATCACATTTTTCTAGTAAGAGTTTATCAGTTGGCACGTTTCCCTTAACATAAACAGCTTGCACACCGAAAAAACTGCATATTTCCTGAATTTCCTCTTGTACATGTTTTATTTCATAGCCATTTTCATTATGTGGTCGTATGGGTTTAGCGTAAAAGCCATTTCGATTTATAAAATTTAGTGTTGGACTCCATCTGTTTTTCTCGTACTTATACATATTGTATCTGATGTTCCATTTATAGCAATGAATTTCACGTCGTTGATTGTCTAGGAGTAAGAAAGCTGCTTCGAAAATAATGCCAGTTGAGGAATATTTCAGACCAATATATTCTGTGTCAATCACACCAAACATTATTATATCTGAAAAAAAGTGCTTAAATTAAATAAATATGTAATGTTTCTGAAACTCTAACAAATACAGCTCACTTTCATAGAATAAACTGAGAAGGAGGGAGTGTGTTCAAAGATCCCAACTTGAAAACTGTGTAAATGATTGGCAAATAAGTAACGTTTTACATTTCAGCACCCACTCCTCTGAGTAAATATTTGGAGGGGTCAATTTTCTGAGGAATAACTCAAAGCATTGTTATACGAACATTCAGTTTGAATACGTAAAAAGAGATTGAAGCAGGGTGTAGTAGCTTCTATCGCATTTAGAAGGGCCATGGATCAATCACCATGTGGAAATTTGCCGTATGTAAAGAGAAATCTTTGTCGAAAGCAACCTAAACTCTGAAAATCATAGTTTGATTATAATAAATTCAACTTTTCTCAGAAATAACTCAAAGCATTATTATACGAACGTTCAGTTTTTTATTCAAGCGCATGCCAGATCAATAACGAATATATCTTACTACCTTTTATTCAAATACTATAGTTAAAATCGCTAAAATGTCAAAGAGAAATGGTTCGCACAACGAAGTAGAAAACAATTATGATAAAAACAATTATCTTTTCATTTTCTATTTTGTCACTAATAAAAGCGCTAACCCCCTCCCCAACAAAAATCCTGGATACAAAATTGCCCCCCTCCCCTAAATTTAGGAAAATTAAGCCATCCCTCTCATTGAGTTAATCTTGCGATATATTCAAGCGAAAGGCATATCAATAAAGAATATATCTTACTACCTTTTATTCAAATGCTATAGCTAAAATCACTAAAATATCAAAGAGAGATGGTTAGACACTGAAGTTGAAAACAATTATGGTAAAAACAATCTTTCATTTCTATTTTGTCACTATTAAAAGTGCTAAGCCCCTCCCCAGCAAAAATCCTGGATTCAAATTGACTCTCTCCCCCTAAATTTAGGAAAATTAACCTACCCTCTCATTGAGTTAATCTTGCGATATATTCAAGCGAAAGGCATATCAATAAAGAATATATCTTACTACCTTTTATTCAAATGCTATAGCTAAAATCACTAAAATATCAAAGAGAGAAATGGTTAGACACTGAAGTTGAAAACAATTATGGTAAAAACAATCTTTCATT
This sequence comes from Artemia sinica, assembly GCA_027921565.1. Taxonomy (NCBI): domain Eukaryota; kingdom Metazoa; phylum Arthropoda; class Branchiopoda; order Anostraca; family Artemiidae; genus Artemia; species Artemia sinica. The sequence goes on along the minus strand of CM051266.1, from coordinate 32,295,055 downwards.
TCTATTTTGTCACTATTAAAAGTGCTAACCCCCTCCCCATCAAAAATCACGGATTCACGCCCCCTCCCCTAAATGTATGAAAATTAACCCACCCTAGGTCTATCGCTAATTTGCAGACAAAATTAGCTGACCGCTATTTTCAGACAAACACTGAATTACGTAAAAGCACTGAAAACCTCGATTGCCTAAAACCAGCTAATGTATACAAACAGGAAAAGGGGTGACAGCTAATTATAGGCTTCGCGCTGGAGCATTATGTCAAAACAGAACGCTTAGTAACAACAGTGACGGAAGTCTCAGTTAGAGAAAAGATTACAATATGGAAAAGCTGAATTTTTCGAAAGGATAATTATTTCTTTTTGCGAGAATTTGGTTGTAAAAACAATGATGGAGGGGGGGGGTTAGGTTTTGAGGGTAAAAGAACACCTTTTATGTTTTCTATCGAATATAAAGATTGTATAGTGATGTTTGTATTGTATGGGGGGATTTACCTGAATATACTGGAGGGTGACCACGGAAAAATAATTTTATTTTGAAATAAAAACGGAACTTACATGGTAAATTGAGGTTGCCAATGCTTCTAATTCATCAAATTTATCCATTGTGTCAAAATACTTTCTGATAATTTAATCACATTGCATGTCCGTTATATACGAAATCTCAAGGGCGAATTGCTATGTAACGGGGAAATCATATGTAACAAGCCCTCTGATTGGCTGAGAAAGGATATGTAACCAGCCCTCTGATTGGCTGAGAAGGAAACACGTGATCTAACTGTTTCCTGGAAACTCATAACATTTGCCTCGAGCAACAACAACAAATACTATTTCTGGATCATAACATTTACCTCGAGCATACAACAACAACAAATACTATTTCCTGACATCATAACATTCTTCCCTAGCGGCACTTGGCCAAAAACAACAACAACAAATACTCTTTCCTAGATCATAACATTCTTCCCTAGCCGGCACTTGGCCAAAACACCCCTGGAGAAAGAGGTCATTGACCCCATTAACCACATGTTCTCTCTAGGGACTCTATGCCCATATTTGGGGTGCAAAAAAGTTGTAGGTGGCAGCAGGGGTGAGCAATGGGACCTCCTGAGGCATCTCTACTTATAGAATACGCATATTCCTGCCAACGGTAGAATTTTATACTCGCAGTAAAGATGCCTAACCGATACAGATAGGTCAATTTGCCATGTTCTGCGTTACACAGAGCGGATGGAGGTGAGTTACGAATGTTTTCGACCAAACCATACCACAGTAAATGAGATATGGGTGAAGCATAGAAAAAAACAACATTCTCAGAATTTCACACGGAAAAAGATATCTAAGTTTACGCATAATACCAATATTACGAGACAATTTGCTGCTAACAGATGCAATATGGTCTTTAAAACTAAGGCTTTCATCAATTATAACACCTAGGTATCTAGTACTAGTAGATCTTACAATAGTATGGTGCCCTACTTCTATCCTATTAATCCATTGATAATATCCAGTAATTCTACCATAAATCAAAAATTTGACTTATTATGATTCAGTTTCATTTATTTACTCGCATCCACTTTTCAATCGAAGAAATACCTTGTTTCAATATAGTCATCAACTCATTTTCAGTTCTAGCAGCTATAGTAAAATGGGCATCATCAGCAAAACAAGGTAGAATTCCTTTAGTACCGTAAGTATCAAGGTCTAAAGAACAAGACACATTACTCGAAGCTCTACAAAGGTCATTAATATAAACCAAAAACAACAAAGGGCCCAAAACGGAACCCTGGGGTACTCCAATCAAAACATGTTCAATTTTAGATGTAACTCCATCCATCACGACACACTGAGTCCTTCCATTAAGAAAAACTAACTATCACATTTAAAAAATCACCACGTATACCACTACTATATAACTTTTGAACTAGTATATCATGATCAACAGAGTAAAATGCTTTAGTAATATCCAAAAATATCGAAGCTATCTTCAGACCCTTGTCTAAAGCATCATTAATAAAAGTTGTTAAAAACAAAACTGCATGCTCTGTAGAATGATGACTCCTAAACCCAAACTGACTAGAACTAAAAAATTGTCTTTTCTCGAAAAAACTTACCATCCTACTATGAATCAACTTTTCAAACACTCTAGAAATAAATGGCAGTAAAAAAATCGGTCTATAATCACTAAAACAATTCTTATCCCCTCCTTCAAATATCGGGATAACATTCGCGCACTTTAGACAATCGGGAAATATTCCAGCTTTTAAACAATTATTTATCAGTCCTAAAAAATGACTAGATATAACAGGTAAAATCAACTTCAAAACCTTCAATGAAATAAAGTCGCCTCCTGATGCACCATTTTTCATATCTTTTATAACATCAGATAATTCATCAATAGTTACAGATTTAAGGTACGCAGACACATCACAATCTTCAGGTAGGAACTGATGAAAATCTCCATCTTGATCAAATACTGACTCAAATACAAATACAAAATACCGAATCAAATACTCAAATACAAATAGGATGTTTAACTCGTCTCACACGAAAACAATCAAGTAAGTTTAAGACAATGACAACAGTTTTGTTAAAACTTTCAGAGAGTATGCTGCTGAACTAAAGACAGACAGTAAAAGAAAAAAATTCCAATCATTAATCGGATAAAGATTTAGATTATGGATTAGACGGTGATGAGCGAGAAAAGTTTTTAATTGCTAGTGTATTTAGGATACTGTAGCCACGCATTTCATCTGATTACCCAAAATGATAATAAGTGAGCATTTATTATCGTCAAATATCAAAGACGCTATTAATCTACCATGTCCAAATAATAAAGTGTACGAAATGCAACAAATTATAGCACAAAAAACTTCGACAGGTTTCTAGCAATCGCTGGAAGGGATTCAACTCTGCGAAATGCTGAACACGGGAGTTCTCTCTATGGTTCAATAGCGTTTGTTGTAGATATATCTGATATTGAAAATTTAATCAGTACCTGTAATGAGCCAAAAACACCGAAGCGGCAACTGATGAAGAGAAATTTATTCAAAGAGTATATATTTTTATTACAGATCCGTTATACCAAGCCTTAGATTATTTGCAAAGTGAAAACAAATCACTGTCTTGGTAGTATTTTACAAGTACTTTCTAGTTTGGTGGCTAAAATAAAAGGACTTCAGAATATTCACATTTCCAAGCTTTCCTTCCCATTAATAGAGATCCTCTTAAATGATATGCAAGAACGTATTTTCTATAAGCTCTCAATAACATTGGAAGGAAAATCATTCAGTGAACTAATTGTAGCTACTTGCTATTATCCTGGGTTCAAACAGCGAAGGTTCAGTTCAGCCTTGCAAGGACAAAAGGACAGAACAATAGATATTGTGGACCTAGAAATGAAAAGCCTCTCTTTTCCGCAAGAGAAAGAAACTGGTTAGAAGATGAGACTTTTAAGAAGCTTCTGACGCTAGAAGTAAACAAAGATGTCGTATCTTTATTAAAATTTATGTTAGTATAGATGAAAGTTTACAGTAGTGTAAGTGAGTGCTGCGAAAATAAAGTTCCTCTTCATTCCTCCACTAAGTAGCGGAACGACGATTTTTTCTCTAGACGATGTGCAAGACATCATCTTTACTTATTCTTCCTTCTTTACTCTGCACATATACCTTGAATCCATTCACAGCAATACGTACTAAAAATCCCACTTGAGTAAAACTTATTTGGACTTCTTAGTACCGATACTTAAATGACAGTTTTGATCGAATACATGTTGCTTATACTTGAATACTTTATTTAGTTACTTGCTGTTGTGGTTTTAGGCCTCATAATCTGGAGGGAGGCAAGGTGTACTACAGGATTGTAAAAATATAATATAAAAAGGATTCAATGTCAAGTGATAGAAAAACTAAGAGAGGAGGGGGAGGCAGATACCGCTACATACCTAGAATCACCACTGGTTACTTTTCCAAACACAGGGCAAATTCTCCCCATGAAATTTTGCAGAATATGGCAAAATTTTGAATATAGTTTTTGAGATAGAAGAATAAAATAGACACCAATAAGGGAGGATCTGGTCTCGCAGACAACATATCAAAGACTCATTGACAAACAATAGAATAGAAGCCAAAATCTTGCTAGTTTTACTATTTAATTAAAAAAATCAAATGAAAGTAAAGTGACTTCAAAACTTGAAGCAAACAGTAGTTATTCCGTATATGAGATGGACTAGCCCCTCCTCTTGACGCTAAAATCTAACAATATAGTGCTATATACTGACAGCAATTATGACTACATCTACTACTACCTCCTACAGCTCACTGCAGCACCAAGCCGCATGAGGTCAACACTTCACATATAGTTGATGACGAATTGTTAGTGTTTTATTAAAAGATTGCCTTTCGAAGCTTGAACGTAAAATGTTAGTATGTTAAAGCAAACGCTCATCAATTCAAGTTTTTATTCGTCAGGTATTACAATTTTTTTTTTTTTTTATTCCAATTACGCTTATGCAGTCGCTCTAAAGGAATGGGAACAAAATTTAGACTTTAGTGCGAAGAGCAGGGGGTTACTGCGGGGACAACTTCCTAATATATATGGAATAAATTCTGTTCGTTTTAATGTAGATCTTTACTTTCACTTGAAAAGACTGTTCATTGATTTCTGTCGTATTTACGACTATACCAAGGGTTACCTTAAATATAAGGAGAGCTACCAACCTGATTCTTAAAAATCGAAGTTTTACTTTTTCAGAACAGTACTTCGAGAATAAGAGCTCATACAGCGTATTCACTTCTCAAAATAAGGCATAATTATTTAAAATAAACTACCGTCTCCGCAACAATAGGGGTCTTTTTTCCACCTCAGCAGTCATACCACGTATTCTATCCTATATTTATCCATATCAAAATATTCTTCCTAAAGAAGAGAGTCAAAGGTTAAATCCACGTTAATCTTAACATTCATTCAATTCATCTGAAGCACTTCTCATTTGAAGTAAAAAAAAAAAAACGGTCTAAACGCCGTTTAGGGACTTCTATGTGCCCCTCCCCATATGAAAATCTGTTTACCAACACTCTGACAGATCATGTACAACTATGTAACACTATGGAGGTTAATCTTACTGGATAAACGATTTATAATAACGGTTTATTTCCATGGGCTGCATTTATATTTAGAGGAGTAATGGAATACTGCATACCAGTATGGCATTTGAGACTGGGAGGCTAAAATAAAAAATCTTTGAACAGTTACAAGCATTTTTCCTCATTACCATTTAAGCCCTGTTCGGACCAAGACAATAGAATGTGGTAAAACAAGAAACATTCCCATTTAATGTTCTATAAAAACAAAGCCTTTGGTAGCACCTCCCGCACCCCGGGAACTTCCTAGCGGTACTCATGATACTACCTCACCTCTACCCCCTTTATTGCCACTAAGCATATGCATCTATGAATGCAATCAATTGCGTTACTCAGAAAAAAAATTGCCAATAGGAAGCGGCGATATTTTACCCCACAGTACCGATATTAAAGACTTAGTCTAAAAATAGTCACGAGAATAAAGAATATGACCCCTTTCCCGAAAACTGTTCCTAAGCTTACCTAAAGGCTCATAGACTTAGAAACCTTAGGCATAAAAATGCTCCTTTTGAGGCTACAGGCACACTTTCCCCTCCCAGTTTCGTAATTATCCACCAGCACTCCTCCACAATAGCTCTTGCACAATTATACACAACTTTACATTATTATTTAAGTCCTAAATGAATCAAACCAGCTAAATGAAGCTTTAAGATAATTGTCTAAGTTAACTGTTTATTTTGAATGAAATACGTTAATCTTTAGGAACGAATGTGCTGCCGCATGGCATTATTGCCTCTGAAACTGGGAAGCTACATATGTTATTTTTTAGATAATTTTAAACCAATCCGCTATCTCAGAATTTTTCACTCGGTAGCTTTTTGGTACTCTTTGGGCCAAAATCGTTGTTTTCCGCTACAAAATGCCTTTTCCTCTGGTAAATCTTTCCTGCTACTTAGAAAAAGCATTACAGTTATTAATTTTCGCATCACGCATCACAGATTTTCTTGCACACATGCTAGATCAAATTTTTTCCCACCGTCACAGATAACAATCAAAAATCGTTTTGGCCTATTTTCAGGTGGCACAATTTAATACAACCAAATTTCCGTTCAAAATTATTTGATTTCATTGAAGTGTCCTTAACCTAGTTTATACGTCCCGCAAGTTTAAAGTTGATCAGAGGTTAAAACATTTTGAGCGGATTGTCAGACACCACAAATAGAATAAAGCCACATCTACTTAAATTTTTTTTAGGCGTCACGAGTCCTTCGATCTGGGCTGATCAAAAAATTTTAAGCAAATAAATCCTTTAAATCTGGGCATTTTCTTGAGAGAACTACACTTAGTTTCAATTTTCTATTGTGTTTATTGGATTCCCCATGATCTATGGAGTTACAAATATAAGTTTCAAGCCAATCGAAAAAAAAGGCCCAATTTTGACGTGTGCCACAATTCGTTTGTACACTGAAGCCCCCTGGCCGAGGGATTTACAGAAGCAAGTTTCAAATTAATCATAGATAAAAAAAAAAATATGGGACTATTTTTGGGCCTCCTTCAACGCCCAAAAAATTGAGCTTCCGAAGTCTCAGGGAACAATCCGTGAAAGTTTGAAGCAGATCCGATAGCCCAGTGCCAAAAATATCACCCTTTTTAACTAAAGCATATCTGTGAAAAACGGACAACTTACATACTTTAGGGCTTTTGAGCCTGGAGTTACACAAGGCAATGTCACCCCTGGAGACATATTTATTGGATATTTCAACTACTCTACCCTGAGAAAAATGGATATTTTAAAGTATGATCACATGCCATTACAGTTTTCCGGGGTAGTAAAAGGCAGAAAGGGCTAGGGTTAGAGAATCGTGTTACCCTGCAATCATTGAAGGCCCTTAATATGGGCAATATAGGTTTCTATTTCCGATCTCATCCTCCTAAGTTTCTACGGCCACCCCTTCTCTAGGACACGGCCGAGGGGAAAACCCCATGGGAGACACGTTGCTCTTAACTTGGTTAACAATGTTGCCCTGAATCTGTTTTTATTTTTACATAAAGATAAATATTATGTAATTTTGACTTGCTTCGCTAATTTTCTGCATAAGTCTGGATAGTTAAGCGGGGAATCAGCCATATGACAAAATATGGCATTCTCGACCTTGGACGTCTTTTTATTTTTACCCAGCACATTTTGAGGTATGCTGCTAAAGAAGGCAAGGAAAGGTAAGCTTAGAGTATATAAGCGTCTTTGCAAAACTCTTCTTACCCAATCCTAACAGCGTCCTGTAAATTATTGGACTATAGAGTAGATTCAAATTCTCCTCCACTGGCAAATAGAAGGCACCCATTACCACAGAAGATCAAAGAGCACGCTCCGTGAGACTAGTGGCACCAACTTACAATTCTTTTTTTTTGGGGGGGGTGCAGGTGAATGCATAGGTCATAATCTATAGAGGGAGGGGTGCAATTTTTTTCAATGGAAACATCAAAAAAGCTTATTTTCATTGGAAATACCAAAAACAGATGTTTTTCGAAATCAAGGGGGAGAGGGCAAATGTCCCCCCACTTGGCACCACTCCGTAGGCTGTGAAGGCCCATATAAGAATAGTTCAAAGGATAATCAATAGAAATCTTTGTGCCTCTGAAGGCGCTGTAGAAACTAGTGTCTAATCTAAGGTAAGGATAGTCAAGTAACGCAACTTTATTAGTCATTCATTTCCATGTTTTCACAACTCAATAGTGTGACGTTTGGATCATATGTCCACTTTGGATATACACGCTTATAAAGATTCAACAAAACAGTGTCCTGAGATTTGATTTGCTTGTTGAATATACATTTCATGTGACCATGTGTTCCAAGAGGCTCTCGAATATGTCCTCGTAAGCCATATTTTGTATGTAACTCCAATGGTTTGAACCAAAGAATATCCTCCTTATTGTAGAACATAAATCTGACTACAGCATGCCTTTTCTTCACCTGAAATTAATAGAGAAGTAGGAACAAGAGAGGGAAAAATATCCTCATACGAATCATTTGGTTAATATAAAAAATCTTGTGATGGTTCTTTATCTGCCTTTAATGGACGTAAAAAAAGGAAGTCAGCATAATCAAACGTTTTAGAGAAAAGGTTGAGTCTTACACCTTGAAACAAGTTTTTAGGCCCTGGTACCAAGACTTTTACGTTTTTTTCGCTGATTGTTTGCCCAGAAGTTTTCCTTGGAACAATTTTACAGAGTTCGCGGAACAGTTTTAGAGGAGATAGACAAGGAATCTTAATCCTATTAGTAGCATTCATCGTTTGAGTTTAATAATATATCCGTATTCGACATTAAATGTTTGACCTAAAGTTTCTGTAACATACTTTTCAGTTTTGTTACAGCAGCTCGAAGAAGGCACATTTAAAGAGCATTGGAACTACTGCCTAATCATTGCAGTGCCCGTATCAAAAAAGCATATTATTTGCCACATTTTGAACTATTTTATATAGGCATTTCTGGCTCGCATTACTGACGTAAATCTAGACCCTTTAGAAAGTGAGTTATTTCAATGAGCCTTCACTAGACCCAATGGGATAGAGAGATATTCCCATCCCCAAGACGTGCATTGATGATCACTACTCAGGGAAAGTTTTTATGAGTCAAAAGTACAAAATCCAGACTTTTTGGTATAAAGATACACTTTTCTGAAGAATCCCGCTTCTCTCCAAAGGAAAAATTCCTCGGTGCCCCCTAGCGTCTTGGAAGTTACGCGCCTTCTAATGGACCCGTATATTGCGTTTTGTTTCTTTTATTCTTCATAAACCTCATTATTCAGGAAAGACCTATCATCATGGCTGTTATTTCTTTCTTTTCTTTTAATCGCGTTGAACCTGAAGTAGCATTTGCATTTTTTGCGTGGATGCATCGACATTCTTATGTTACCTTTAAGGTCAAAGAATATGGGTAACATAAGAGTGGAAATTGTTACTAGTGTCGACAAATAAACTATCAACACTATCTAGCGTTTGATGACAATTAAAAATTTTTCAAGCTTTGTAATCGTTTTTTTTTGTTGGGAACAGAGATAAAACACTTATTACTAATCTAATTTTACCAGTCCCACTCACTAAATTAATTATTCTTATTACTCCACTGGAAAAATTATCAAGTGTCAAACGGCGTTGATACTTTTTTTTGCCTACACTAGCGCTAGTTCTCATTCTTATAAATTACCCATGTTCTTTGTTTAAGCTATTGAAGACCATAAATATATTCAATCCTACAATATACCACAGATCAAAAAATATTTTTTCGGATTGATTTGTAAAACATTCAAAGGAAGTTCCAAACAGTTCGTGGTAACGGAACTGTAAGTAAGGAGCGACCCGGCTCAATAGTAACCGAAACTCTGAAGAACGAAATTTTGACACCAAGAGATACATCAAAAGGATCATATTTTTATGCTGATTTCAAATATATAATTTCATCAAGCTTAGTCTTACCGATTAAAAGTTACACGCCTGATACAATTTGCCTTATTTTGGAAAAAAGGGGAAACACCCCCTAAAAGTCATAGAACTTAATTGAAAATCACACCATCAGATTCAGCGTATCAGAGAACCCTACTATAGACCTGTCAAGCTCCTATATGCAAAAATGTGGAATTTTGTATTTTTTGCCAGAAGAAAGATCACGGATAAGTGTTTATTTCTTTTTTCCCCAGGGGTGATCGTATCGACCCAGTGTTCCTAGAATATCGCGGGAGGGTTCATTCGAACGGAAATTAGAAGTTCTAGTGCCCTTTTTAAGTGACCAAAAAATGGAGGGCAACTAGGCCCCTCCCACGCTCATTTTTTTCCCAAAGTCATCCGATCAAAATTTTGAGATAGCCATTTTGTTCAGCATGGTCGAAAAATACAATAACTATGTCTTTGAGGATGACTTAATCCCCCACAGTCTCCGGGGGAAGGTCTGCAAGTTATGAACTTTTGCCCAATGTTTACATATAGTATTGGTTATTGGGGAGTATACAGAAGTTTTCGGGGGGGGACTTTTTTTGGTAGTTGGAGGTGGGGGTGGGTCGGGTGTTACATAGGAGGATCTTTCGACGGAGGAAGTTTTCATGGGGGAAGGGATATTGCTATGAAGGGGGTGCCGGATTTCCCAGCATTATTAAAAAAAAACGATCAGGAATTAAATAATAAAAAAAAACAGGTTTTTCAACTGAAAGTAAGGAGCAACATTAAAATTTAGAACAGAAATTAATACGTATATGATTGGGTTCGCCCCCTACTCATTACCTCGCTCTATGGGCTAAACTTTTTTTGTACTTTAATCAGAGCTATTTATTCAAATTAACGGCTTTTTGTGATAAAGGGGTCATTCTTAAAGAATTGGAACAAAATTTGAACTTAGCGTAAAGAGCGATGTATTAACTAGGGGGCAAATCCCCTAATATACGTAATAAAAATATACGAATATAGAACTTCGTTACGTAAGTTAATTCGTAAGTTCCGCCTGAACAAAATTTCGAGAAAGCCAATTAGAAAATTAAAAGTAAAATTAATATGCAAATTTTGTTTTAATTATTCATGTACAGTGAGCCAAAATAAAAGCTGCATTAACTCAAAATCGTTCAGAAATTAAATAAAAAAAAAAAAAAAAATAACTGAAAGCAAGGAACGACATTAAAATTTAAAACGAACAGAAATTATTCCGTACATGAAAGGGGTTGCCCTTTCCTCCACCCCTCGCTGTTTATACTAAAGTTTGACTGTGTCTCGAAACTTTGTTTTTTTAAAACAAAACAAAAAACTTTAGCGTAAAGAGCGAGGGGTTGAGGAGGGGGCAGCCCTTTCAAATACGGAATAATTTCTGTTCGTTTTAAGTTTTAATGTCGCTCCTTGCTTTCAGTTAAAAAAACTTGTTTTTTATTTATTTAATTATTCTAAAGACTAGTAAAAAGTGGTACAAACTAGTCCTAGCATAAACTAGAACTATCTATTTCGAAAGAAAACTTAAAGGTGGGTAAATCCAACAGATACAAAAAGGCCCAGCGTTTTGCTTAGACATTCCCAATTTCCCCTAATAACTTGCTAAAACCAAGCCTTAAAAGATCCGACCATTCCTTCTACTCTTAATTGAAACACATTACCTAAACTTTCCCAAGCGTACAATTAGGAAATGTAAACAAAAATTTAGCATTGTTCCAGCAAGATTTGTAATGTATGGTAAGTGCTTAGTTATTTGAGTTTAATTTGATACATGGTTTCGCAAGCTTGTTTCTTAAAATAATTCAAAAATCTACTTCATTAGGCTATATTTATTTAAAAATATTTATAATTATTTTTCATTTTGTTGTCATTGTTTTCACATCATCCCTCACAAGCTTAGCTTTCGGTGTACTATTGATTAATTTTTGGTATCCTCATTTATAATTATGATGCTATTAATAAAAAATTGCAATATTGGCCATCATAAAAAACTCAAACATTATACATTCTACTATTTTTTTGTGTAAAATGATACTGCCGAAACATGATAAAAATGTCAGAGCTTCGACAAACATTTGAGATAGCATGATATGGTTCTTCTAGACTCAATTGACAGGACCAGAGCAGAATCCTTGTTCTCTACTAAATTCAGATAGGTTTTCGCACTCCATCTTATAAACCACTTGGGAGATTTGGATGTCATAAAAAAAAAAAAAAAAAAAAAAAAAAAAAAAAAAAAAAAAAAAAAAAAAAAAAAAAAAAAAAAAAAAAAATACATACTTTATGATATTAGCTTCCCCCTGATAAAGAAGAAGAACTTCATTCCAGCTCATCACCGTTATGCGGACTAGTTACCATCATTACCCGATCGTTGCGTTTTCATCACTACATTAGGAACGCCTACACTCCCAAGTAAAAAGCAGTGGACGGAGTATTTTACTACTAGATTTTCACCACCCGTTCGTCTGGTAGAGGAATGAAGCTCTGTGAAAACTCTCATGACCTAGATTTTACTGTAACTGCCTCAAATATTCGTTATTATATAAAGAAAATGAAAAAGAAACAATCTCACGGAACTTGAGCAGCTATGTGGCCTGCATCTAGTGTTTGATACTTAATTTTTAGTTTTCCATCTAGAGCTGCTTTATCAAGTGAATTTTAATTGTAGAGTAGTTCCCGATATATTTTGTGCGGGGTGTTGCTGCTCCTGTTTCCAGGAAAGAGAAAAATAGAAGTAGTTGGGGTTCATACCGGCCGATAGCTCTGTCGCCTACCTTGTGCAAGTTGTTGGAACTATTGGTGATTGGCAATATAAACCAAGCTTGCTCGACACCAGACCATCAGTTTAGTTTCAATGAGGGATATAGTCGAGTTCATATCCACACAATTATTGAAATTTTATGGTAGAAATAGAAGAAAACAGTGAAAAGGTGATCACGGCTAGCTATGACGTTCCTCGAGCATTTGATTCGGGAATACATTCCAAATTATTACTGAGTGCTGAGGCTCGTGGTCTGAATCTGTCAATACTGCGTATATTTAGGGAAATGTATAGTAAACTTGACGTTGTTGTTAAAGTGCCGGTTCTTAATGGTTTAGGGCTTTCTCGAGTTCGTATAAGAGAGTGGAGAGGGATTCGGCAGGGTGTTGTCTCTTCCTCTCCTCTTTATAATAATAGTGTAGTAGAGGCCCAAAAAATGTTACCGCAAGTTTTATTTTAAGAGGCTTTGATCTGTCACTGGCTAATTATGCAGATGACGTGCTAAACCAAAGCAGGACTTATGCTGCAGTTGAAGAGAACTTTGATATTTTAGGTTATGAGTGTAAAAAAATTGGTCTTTGTTTTAACCTGGAAAAGAGTGAAGCTGTTGTAGCAGAAAGCTGACTGGTAATTCATCTGCTGAAGATATTCGCCTTGGACAACATGCCAATTGGTTCTAGCTTAAAGCATATCAGGTCCCTCCTGTTTGAATTTGTTAGTGAAAGACTGCGAAGGACATACGGACTTATTGTAGCGCGAAAATGTAGGTATAAGCGAGCAATTATGGGAAGGATATATAATGTCTTTTCTCTACCCCATTTATTTGTATTTCCTTCTGGGAACTGTTCAGTCAAACTGAGAAAATATCTATCCACCAAATGTATTTCGTTATACAAAGTTTCTATTAGGTATCTCTTTATGGGAAATTAACCGACGGCTCGTGTCGAGTTTCGGTGTGGTGCAGCCCTTCGTTGCTATTGACGAACGTCGGTCTCGGTTTATGAATGCTATAAATCATGAAAATAGTTAATTTAATGCTTTTTATGTGAGATAGAAGTGTGTTTTTCTAGTATATTGATTCTTTCTTTTTTGTTATTACTCCATTCAACACCTTGCGTGTTTTTCTTACGAAATAAATGATTAATTAATTCATATATGACGATCAAAGGGGTATTCCAGAAATAAAGCCTCCTCTCTTTTTATATATTATTTTATACTGACACAGTGACGTAAAGTCACTGTGTATTTTACATTCAGTAAAATACTGACTAGTGACGACTAATCGATTCTTTTTATACAAAAAGCATGTGTTTTTTTTACACTAATATTGCATAAATCTCGTAACAAAAAAAGAATAAAATCATCAATATGTCACTTCATCAATATGTCGTACAGTAAATGATTTTTTTTTTAGGTTAAAATATTTTCCTTTAACAAACGCCAAACAGGTGCCTGTTTTTGCTTGCATGAACTTTCAATTAAAATAGGAAGCTCAGGAAATAAAAACGATACGCTTGGTTTTTGGCTTAAATTTCCATGATTGCTTTCCAAATCTCTAGGATATGACAAAAGAAAACATCCAACGAATTCATATGACGAACTTGTTATTAAATTTGTATTTAAATAGGGGAAGCAATTCAAAGCTATTAGGATTTTGTTTTTCAATATTACGAATAAATATTATAAACAAATGCTGAATAGAACAATAAGTAACAGAAAAAATTAGACAGCAATAAATCGGAATAGCTCTTGCGTATTTTCGTCTTACAATACAATTGCCAGGGTCAATTTGAAAGTATCAGTATCCAGAGCATAGCTAATACTATTGATTCATGGTAAAGATACAGTAATACCTTACCTTAAATGGGTGACCACTTAAAAACTGTTCTCTTCACGATAATTCTATCTGGATTCGAGTCTAGAACTGATCCAACAGCAACCAATTCGTCACCATCATTATCACGTTCAAAGACTAAGACTGATGACGGAGCAAATGTTATAGGAGCAAAACAAGTGGCAACGACATGTACTCCAGGTTTCAAAAATTTTTCAAATTTATGCTTATTTCCTAACGAGTGCTGGCTGAATATTGGTCGAGCAATGAAACGGCGAAAACCACATTGAAAAACAAGTTTATCTTTAGATTTAATGACCTTGTCTGAATCAGAGTCTACTCTTTTTATAACAACATTCAGAACTGACATCCTATGCTCATGTGGCAGTAAGCCGACAATCACGAGAGGATATGTGTCATAAATATGTGGCTTGATAAGGTTCCTTGGCACATCTTTAACACGGATTGTTACATAAGAGCCAGGTTTAACCCCTTCTCTTTGAAGTTTGTAAATCCTCTTTCTTGTCCTGTTGAAGTTTTCAAACTGATAAATACGCCCATAATCTAAAGGAAGTTCTTCCTTTGCATTCCAAGGACTGTCTTTAAATGAAGCAAGGCCGCGATATTTTTGAAAGCGTAGACGGGCAAGTGTTTCATGTGGAGTGTCTACTTCATCTGGGAACATAGCATCTTCTCTTGCTTCTTTCAACCTTGCCCACTCATTTTTCTCGTCAGCAAATTGACATGCTTGTCATAATCAACAGTAGCAGGTACAGTGCTTTCTAGGTCGTCGTCATCTGAAATTTTGCCAGATTCTGACATCGCTTCTACTTCAGAGTCTGAGTCTTCATCTGCTGAAGGAACGTCTGAATCAGTTTCCTCGTCCTCACTTATTGTCTCGTTTTCTTCATCTGCCTCACTGATAAAATTAATATGTTTATTCCTATCCTCATCTGAAAAAAAACAGATAATACTAGTTAAAAACAAAACCGAAAGGAAAAGTTATAAATTTCACGATACTAAACAGCCCATGAAAATGAAAACAAATTTAAGATTGAAAAAAAGAGGTCTTCACTATCCTATCCTTCACCAGTAATAACTTAGCACCCATGCCTCGGGTCCTTTTTTTTGTGCAACTAGGCACGAAAAATAAAGAGAAAACAAATTATTCGCAAACAGCATTAAAAAGAATATAAAGTAGACTCTGAGGCTGAGCCATTATTTTGGCGTCTACCCACATAAAAAATTGGTATGGTGTCCAACTGCTTATATTCTCACCGCAATGCTGCTATTTGATGTTGTATCTTTAGAATTCATATGCTATGATTCTAAAACACTTTTTGGATAAGTAAGCAGCAATCTAGTTTGAGCACGGTGATGAAAGAACAACCAATGGATGACGCAAAAAATAAGAAGAAGGTAAGATCTTCCACTTAGCCTGTTGTGAAAAAATTTTCAGCTATTAATAAGCATGTTATTTATTTTTTAGCTTATTTTAGCTTTCCACCATGGATTCTAAATCCATGGTTTTTTTTGTAGATTTTGCTATTTGAAATTCCAAATTTGCCCGAAAAGGAAGACGAGTGGGGTTGTGCTTGTTATATTATACGATATCAGAAAAAGAAATGCTATCAAAAAATAAATATTCCAGTTCTGATGCTTAGTTTATCAGTTATAAAAACATTAACTTGTGTCATTTCATGTGGAGCACTGTATATAATAAGAATAATAATAATAATTTATTTATAACCCATTTTTATACAAAACAAGCAGAGTAAAGTACACTAAAAAAGGGAAAAAAAAAAATCAAATACACAGAAACAAAGATAACTTAAACCTTAATCACTGACAAAAACACACGGATAATATTATGGTTTGGGCCTAGGGAAACAAAGGCACGTCTTGTTAAATTATTACTAAGCAATTCAAACGATTGGATAATGTCGGTAAAACCATACTTCTCAATAATACGTGTATTACGATATGAAGTGGGAAGGTACAGTAAAAATTTCCAATATCTAAAATAAGCAATACAGATCTGGCACAAATCATTCTTATTCAATAACGAATACATTCCATTTAAAAACAAGACAGAATGGTCACAATATGTGGAATACATTTTAGCTAAAGCTCGGCGTGAATATTTTCCACGGTTAGGTACAATTTTCGCATATCCGATCTTCAACTTTTCTTTAACATCTCTCAGAACTTGAAGTCGCAAACAAGTGAGTGTAGAACAAATACTAATTCCTACCCACCGTAAACTCGTAACATTGCAAATTACTGAGGATCCACAGGACAAATTACGAGCTGATGATTTGGGATTGAAAACTAAATATTCGCATTTATCAACATTCAAAACAGACCAACATCCCGAAATACCATAGAAATACGTTGCACCGATAATGCCAAAATAGACTTGGTTCGGCTTAAAACTAGCAGGTCGTCCGCATACGCACTATAAGGCACATCAGATAAATTATAAAAATACGAAGGCTTGATTTCTAATAACACATTTTGAATGCAAGCATTAAATAGATAAGGTGATAGCACCCCACCCTGTCGTACTCCAGATTGAACTGGTATATTACAGCAGGACCCTGTACCGGATTTTAAACGAAGAAACGAACTACTATACCAAAATTTAAGTACATGTATGACAGAAGGGTTCACTCCAAACTCTGACAAAGCGTGCCACATTTGTGCATGGCAAATACTATCGAAGGCTTTAGATAAATCCAAAGCACAAATATGTGATTCATAACCTATAGACTGGGCATCATAAAGAGTTGAAGCTAAAACCTTATGCGCATGTTGGCACCCAATACGAGGTTGAAATCCAAATTTGTTTGAGTGTTTCGCAGTTCGTTCAATAATATATGGGAGCAGAACATATTCAAAATCCTTACTAGTATTGCAAGCAAGTACTAAGAGTATAATAGATTAAAACAGTATATGAAACGGTACAAGAAAATCCACGCCTGACACTTTCAACAGTACAGTTTCAACCGTACAAGAATATAGTGTATACAATATGAACGGTACATTGGAATTACGCAAGAAAAATCCACATTTTTTAATTGTTTGATTGACGTGTTTGGGGAGATTACGTTCCTTGGCACCTTTTCAGAGCATGTACTTATGCAACATGATTAAACACGCTTTTACAATAGGAATTCATTGATTAACATTTGCAAAAAAGGGGTAATTAGTGATTGGATAATTTTTTAACATGAAATCTGTGAATAAAATATTTTTGGAGCATGTACTTGACGATGGATAAAAGGGTTAAGGTGATTAGCAATTACGAACGGGGATTCCCCGCTGTTTTTTTTTTTAAATCGAAAAACTAGAGATTGTCAAATTACGTATTTAGGAATTGTTTTGATTGACATTTTTGCAAAAAGGGATAAGGAATTCGCAAATTGGACACTATGAACGATATTAATTAATGTTTTGAATAATAGGAGTGTGATTGATTCTAATTAGTGATTGGATAATTTTTTAACATGAAATCTCTGAATAAAATATTTTTGCTTGCAAATCAAGTAGTAAGGTGTATGTGAGTACGAACCATCAAGGATCATAAGCACCAACGACCCTAACCAGCGGAGACATCAACCCCCCCAAAGGTCCCTTACCCCCAAACTCGAAGGGTGCCCCCTCCCTCCAACTTTTTGCCCCCCCTCCCCATTTTTTATTGATTTTTTTTAAACATGATATATTTTTTTCAACTTTTTTTTTACATGTCTTCGACTGAGATGAAACAAACTTAAATTCAGTAGTGCTTTGTCGTGGTTTACCTTGTCACAGTTACATTCTCTTTATTTTTCAAAGTTCATTTTGAATTTCTTTCGTTTAAATGCAAGAGTTGGAATATTTCAGTAGTGTCTTGTTGTGCTTTACCTTGTCACAGTTACATTCTCTTGATTTTTCAAAGTTCATTTTGGATTTCTTTCGTTGAAATGCAAGAGTTTGAATATTTCAGTAGTGTTTTATTGTGCTTTACCTTGTCACAGTTACATTCTCTTGATTTTTCAAAGTTCATTTTGGATTTCTTTCGTTGAAATGCAAGAGTTGGAATATTTCAGTAGTGTCTTGTTGTGCTTTACCTTGTCACAGTTACATTCTCTTGATTTTTCAAAGTTCATTTTGGATTTCTTTAGTTGAAATGCAAGAGTTGGAATATTTCAGTAGGGTTTTGTTGTGCTTTACCTTGTCACAGTTACATTCTCTTGATTTTTCAAAGTTCATTTTTGGATTTCTTTCGTTGAAATGCAAAAGTTGGAATATTTCAGTAATGTTTTCTCGTGGTTTACCTTGTCACCGTTACATCTCTTGATTTTTCAAAGTTCATTTTGAATTTATTTCGTGAAATGCAAGAGTTGGAATATTTCAATAGTGTTTTATCGTGGTTTACCTTGTCACAGTTACATTCTCATGAATTTTCAAAGCTCATTTTGGATTTCTTTCCTTGAAATGCAAGAGTTGGAATATTTCAGTAGTGTTTTGTCGTGGATTACCTTGTCACTGTTACATTCTCATGATTTTTTTTTCAAAGTCCATTTTGGATTTCTTTCCTTGAAATGCAAGAGCTGGAATATTTCAGTAGTGGTTTGTCGTGGTTTACCTTGTCACAGTTACATTCTCTTGATTTTTCAAAGTTGATTTTTGGATTTCTTTCGTTGAAATGCAAGAGTTGGAATATTTCAGCAATGTTTTGTTATGGTTTACCTTGTCACAGTTACATTCGCTTGATTTTTCAAAGTTCATTTTGGATTTCTTTCCTTGAAATGCAAGAGTTAGAATATTTCAATAGTGTTTTCTCGTGGTTTACCTTGTCACCGTTACATTCTCTTGATTTTTCAAAATTCATTTTGGATTTCTTTCCTTGGAATGCAAGAGTCGGAATATATCAGTAGTGTTTTGTCGTGGTTTACCATGTCACAGTTACATTCTCGTGATTTTTCAAAATTCATTTTGGATTTCTTTCCTTGAAATGCAAGAGTTGGAATACTTCAGTAGTGTTTTGTCGTAGTTTACCTTGTCACAGTTACATTCTCTTGATTTTTCAAAGTTCATTTTGGATTTTTACATTCTCTTGATTTTTCAAAGTTCATTTTGATTTTCTTTCGTTGAAATGCAAGAGCTGGAATATTTCTGTAGTGTATTGTTGTGCTTTACCTTGTCACTGTTACATTCTCTTGATTTTTCAAAGTTCATTTTGGATTTCTTTCGTTGAAATGCAAGAGTTGGAATATTTCAGTAGTGTTTTGTTGTGCTTTACCTTGTCACAGTTACATTCTCTTGATTGTTCAAAGTTCATTTTGAATTTCTTTCGTGAAATGCAAGAGTTGGAATATTTCAGTAGTGTCTTGTTGTGCTTTGCCTTGTCACTGTTACATTCTCTTGATTTTTCAAAGTTCATTTTGGATTTCTTTCGTTGAAATGCAAGAGTTGGAATATTACAGTAGTGTTTTGTTGTCCGTTACATTGTCACAGTTACATTCTCTTGATTTTTCAAAGTTCATTTTGAATTTCTTTCGTGAAATTCAAGAGTTGGAATATTTCAGTAGTGTTTTGTCGTGGTTTACCTTGTCACAGTTACATTCTCTTGATTTTTCAAAGCTGATTTTTGGATTTCTATCGTTGAAATGCAAGAGTTAGAATATTTCAGTAGTGTTTTGTTATGGTTTACCTTGTCACAGTTAGTTTTTTAGATTTTCGTGGGTGTTAGGTTCCTGGGGCTTATTATTTGAGAAGTTAACTTTAGTATTTCATGGTTTGACTTGCCTGAAATCATGAATTAGAATATTTAATTGGCTTAGTCCAGTTATGGATTCGAAAAATAAACTATTTCTGTAAAATCTGAGCTAATAAGGGTTTTTGACCGTAAACTCTAGTTTTTTGTAAGAAAATTATGGAAAATACAATTCTCTGGTTCAAGTGTGAAACTTAAGTCTATTTTTGGTTCGAAAAATAAAACTATTTCCGTAAAATCTAAGCTAATAAGGGTTTTTGACCGTAAACTCTAGTTTTTTGTAAGAAAGTTATGGAAAATACAATTCTCAGGTTCAAATGTGAAACTTAGGTCCATTTTGGATCGAAAAATAAAAGTATTCCCGTAAAATCTAAGCTAATAAGGGTTTTTGACAGTAAACTCTAGTTTTTTGTAAGAAAATTATGAAAAATACAATTCGTTGGCTCATAGGTGAAACTTAAGTCCAGTTATGGATCGAAAAATAAACTATTTCTATAAAATCTGAGCTAATAAGGGTTTTTTTGACCGTAAAACTCTAGTTTTTTGTAAGAAAATTATGGAAAATACAATTCTCTGGTTCAAATGTGAAACTTAAGTCTATTTTTAGAGCGAAAAATAAAACTATTTCCGTAAAATCTGAAAGAGTTTTTGACCGTAAACTCTAGTTTCTTGTAAGAAAATTATGGAAAATACAATTCTCTGGTTCAAATGTGAAACTTAAGTCCAGTTATGGATCGAAAAATAAACTATTTCTTTGAAATCTGAGCTAATAAGGGTTTTTGACCGTAAACTCTAGTTTTTTTGTAAGAAAATTATAAAAAATACAATTCTCTGGTTCAAATGTGAGACTTAAGTCTATGTTTGGATCGAAAAAAAAATAAAACTATTTCCGTAAAATTTGAGCTAATAAGGGTTTTTGACCGTAAACTCTAGTTTCTTGTATGAAAATTATGGAAAATACAATTATCTAGTTCAAATATGAAACTTAAGTCCAGTTTTGGATACTCATAATGATGAGGACTGATGCTTCTAATTCAATATTTTTTTCATAAAAACAAACTATTTTTTTTAAACTTCGAAATTATTCAACTTTATTTTTTTTTTGTACGTATCTTAAAATGACAAAATATGCTTACGACTCTAACAATTGTGCTCTATGATTGGTCAGAGACACGATGTGGCTTTCCCACTGGTATTCTATGTCCGGTTATCGACACTACCTAGTCTATTGCATGTATTAAATCAGTATTTTTTACGCAGTGGAACGATAAACACATAAGTCATATCTTAAAAAAAAGTGAAGATGGAGCATTTTAATAAAGTGTGTTCACATAATAAGGTTATTGTAGCATTGAATGCCGACAAGGAGAAGTATTTGAACTATGAAACAAGTACAAGTGGTAGCACTATTGGAAATGTATGCATGCATTGTCATGACAGTAAGGAATTAAATTTCTTTGGAATACAGAAAAAATTCAACTCTTATGTTGGTGGTTATGCGAGATTGAGATCTCCAGATATGATTGTACTCAAAGAGAATGCCAACATAAAAATAATCGTTGATGATAGAGGACAACTCCTTGCTATTGTTGCAGGTAACACATTACCTACTGATACATCCAATCGTCAGCTTTCGGGTATTAGCATTCAACGGAAGGTCAATAAAAGAAAGGCCTACTCTTCTACTAATATCGTAAACCATATCTTGTCTACGTGCCGAAACTGTTACCTGTGTAAAAATAATGTGATAATAGACAGTGAAATTGCCAGAAAAATAAAAAGGGCATTGTCAGAAAATATCACTATGGAATATAAAGATGAATCGATGAAAAACAAAGCACCAGCAAACGTTACTGCCATTGACCAAACAGTCAATGAACCAAATAATACCAAAGACGAAAAGCATATTGAGCCTGTTGATGAGACACCAGTAAAAATTATGTACGACTCAAAATGGAATAATGATTATTCTACTGATTACGAACTAAGAGAAGACAATAGCTACAATATCAAGAAAGAACATGGTGAACTATTTTATGGAACAGATTCAAAATGTCCAAAGTTAATCATTGATATTAATAATGTATCATAAATATATTTTTGTATTAATATTCTACATAGCATTATTTCATTAAAAATATTACATTGTTATGTGTTCATTATTTTTTAGAGTAAGCTAAGCTAGCATATCAAACGTTTAGAATCTCTATTAAAATATTGGAGATGTAAGAAAAGGAATTTGCATACATCTATTGTCAGACACATAGGATAACATTGACAAAATCTAGGTATCAGAATGAATAAATTCTTTATCAACATCCATTGTTGGATATGTAATTATGTCATTATAAAAAAATTGTAAGTAAGTAAGTAAGCAAGTAAGTAAGTAAGTAAGTAAGTAACAAACTCTTTCTTGAATTCACCTCTTGGATACACAACACAGAAATTTTATTCAGGAAATTATGAAAAAAATTGAACAAATTCTTTATTAACATTCATTATCGATTGAAGTCGCTTCCTAGACAGACAACACAGCAATTTCACAAAATCTAAGTATAAGAGTGTTTAAATTCTATATCAACATCCATTTCTCGGATACATAGGAAAAGGTTGACAAAATCTAAGTGTTAGAGTGAATAAATTTTATTTATCAACATCTTTTGTCAGATACATCGAATAAAATTGACAGAATCTAAGTGTCAGAGTGAATATTTTTTTTTTTTTATCAACATCCTTTGTCAGGTACATGAAACAAAATTGACAAAATCTAAATTTCAGAATGAATAAATGCTTTAACAACATCCTTTATCGGATATGTCGGATAAAATTGACAAAATCTAAGTATCTGGAGTATCTGATGAAATAATTTAGGTCGTATGATCAATTTAATTTTTTTTTAATGTAGTAGTTTTTCAGTAAGGACCCTCGATAACCTAAAAGTGTTTGATTCAAACTTTTACCTTGAGCATCGATATTGTTAGCAGAATTTCAAAAGGATCGTTTGTGAGTGCTAGCGTATCTGATGAAATAATTTAGGTCGTATGATCAATTTAATTTATTTTTTTTAATGCAGTAGTTTTTCAGTAAGGACACTCGATAACCTAAAAGTGTTTGATTCAAACTTTTACCTTGAGAATCGATGTTGTTAGAAGAATTTCAAAAGGATCGTTTATGAGTGCTGGCGTATCTGATGAAATAATTTAGGTCGTATGATAAATTTAATTTTTTTTTAATGCAGTAGTTTTTTAGTAAGAACACTCGAGACAACACGCACACAGATACGAAACACACATAGAGACGACACATCCACAGAGATGACACACGCATTGAGATGACACACACACACAGACAGGATACACAATACAGAAATTTAATTCAGGAAATTATGAAAAAAAAATTAGACGGGGTTACGTGCGCCGCACGTAACTCCGTCAAAATTTTTTTTTTCATAATTTCCTGAATTAAATTTCTGTATTGTGTATCCTGTCTGTGTGTGTGTCATCTCAATGCGTGTGTCATCTCTGTGGATGTGTCGTCTCTATGTGTGTTTCGTATCTGTGTGTGTTCTCTCTGTGTGCGTGTTGTCTCGAGTGTCCTTACTAAAAAACTACTGTATTAAAAAAAATAATAATTAAATTTATCATACGACCTAAATTATTTCATCAGATATGCCAGCACTCATAAACGATCCTTTTGAAATTCTTCTAACAACATCAATTCTCAAGCTAAAAGTTTGAATCAAACACTTTTAGGTTATCGAGTGTCCTTACTGAAAAACTACTGCATTAAAAAAATAAATTAAATTGATCATACGACCTAAATTATTTCATCAGATACGCCAGCACTCATAAACGATCCTTTTGAAATTCTTCTAACAACATCGATGCTCAAGGTAAAAGTTTGAATCAAACACTTTTAGGTTATCGAGTGTCCTTACTGAAAAACTACTACATAAAAAAAATTAAATTGATCATACGACCTAAATTATTTCATCAGATACTCCAGATACTTAGATTTTGTCAATTTTATCCGAAATATCCGATAAAGGATGTTGTTAAAGCCTTTATTCATTCTGAAATTTAGATTTTGTCAATTTTATTTGATGTATCTGACAAAGGATGTTGATAAAAAAAATATTCACTCTGACACTTAGATTCTGTCAATTTTATTCGATGTATCTGACAAAAGATGTTGATAAATAAAATTTATTCACTCTAACACTTAGATTTTGTCAACTTTTTCCTATGTATCCGAGAAATGGATGTTGATATAGAATTTAAACACTCTTATACTTAGATTTTGTGAAATTGCTGTGTTGTCTGTCTAGGAAGCGACTTCAATCGATAATGAATGTTAATAAAGAATTTGTTCAATTTTTTTTTCATAATTTCCTGACAAATTATGGGCCGTACAGAATAGTCAAAAAGTACGATAATGAATATACCTTTAAAATGGAAAACCCCGATAGTGGAAGAACTTACAAGGCGCATGTTAGCCGAATAAAAAGAGCCAAATTTCCAGAGAGATGGGTATCACAGCCCTCCTCTACTGATTCGTCAGATTCGGAAAATGAGCCCCCTAGGTCAAGATTGGCAGAGCTAAAACCTTTCAATTTTAAACAAGATTATTTTGAAAATGAAAGTGATGAACAAAACTTCGAAGAATTTTTGGCTATGGAAAATCTAGTTGTTCCAGAGAAAAAATCCCTAATACCAGTAAGAATAAGAACGCCAAAAACTCCAAAAAGTTATTCATCGGCGAGCGCGGGAGATTTAGATTATACAATATCTCCAAAAACCCAATTCTTCCCCGATAGAATCTCGACCCCATGTCCCCCCAAAAGATTTCCAGACGATATGGTTTCCCCTACAACACCAATAGAAAGGCCCCTGTCTTTACAAGAAGAATAAAACAGAGCTGTAGAAACCCCCGGTATTACTGTAAAGAAAAACTCCTCCCAAAGATTTAACTAAAACAAACCTGCGAGAAGCTATGGATTTAATAAATTTTCCCATAAAAAACGAGTCAAAGTACATTGCCCGGGAATAAAACTCCAAAGGATGACCAGCAAGGTCAATATCATGATATAACTGTGTCCAAGGTCAAACCTAAACACGACTGGACGTGGACTTCACGGAGGGAATCCCTATTGCAAAGAATGCCCCATCCCCCTGAAGACATGGCCTTCAAACAATGGAGGAACCCCGCAAAAACTATTGATTCCTCCCAAAGCTCTCAAGAATCTTTCAAATCTCCCGAGTTGAAAACTCAAGGCGAGGACTTAGGGAATAAACCTTCTACTTCCAGGGGAGTAGAAATTTACGAAGGAATGGCAGGTGATACCACAAAAAGTGCCACCTCTAAAAGTTCCAATCCAGATTCGTCGGCAACCAGTTCTGAAGAGTCTGAAGTCGAATCAGACCAAATAGTAGCTAAAGAAATAGGGAAATCAAGGCCGACCTCAGCAGCCGCACACGGGAAACAAACGAAATTAAAAGGGCAAGAATTTTTGAAAAAACAATACAAAAAAATTTGACCTTATTTCGCTAGACAAACCGAAAAAAGAAAAAACCGCAAGAAACAGAGGAGAAAATAACGACACAGTCAGGTAGAACGGTTAAAAAACCTGACAGATGGAAATATCCCTAATTAATGTAAAGACAAATTTCAAAGATATGAATTTAACACCATAATAAATTCAAAAGTGTGCAAGTAAAGTTAACCAAGTCAATATTAATGAAAAAAAAATAAATAAATAAAATAAAATAATACGAGTATGTCAAAACGTTGACGATCACAGAAAATAACCAAAGGTAGGAAGCTAGTGGTCTACTGAAAACGACAACTCGCGTTGGGCCACGTCTTGTGGGAAGCCCGGGGAGGAACTCAAGGCCCATCATTGTTTTTTTGTAATTTTTTTTTAACGACCGTAGGAAGGGATATTTCTCAGTCCTTTAAGTGTAAGAAATTAGTATTTTTATGCCAATCAGGGCCAGTCAAAACAATACTTAAAGGTTGAATAGAAACTTCTGTGAGCTAGTTAAGTTTTCGTTTTTTGGATCAGAATGCTTTGAAAGAGAAACAGAGAGTTTACTTTCTTATAGCCCAGAGGCAAAAAAAAAGAGAGAAAAGCTTTTTAATTTCATTATATTATATCTATGACGTATGCTGTCCTACAGCTCTGTGTTAAACATTACTTCCAAAGAGAAACAAAGGCATTAATGTCTTTAGCTCCTTGGCGAAAAATTTAATTTCATTAGTTTATATCTATGACATATACAATAACAGAGAGATCACTGTTCTATAGTTCTGTGACAAAAATGTCCTTTAATTTCATTGGTTTATCTATGACATATATTGTGCTCTAATCTTTGTGAAATATTTTCGCAACTCAGTCACGTTATATCTTACCTATACTGACTCAGGTCCCCTCAGATTTTCTATGAAAAATCGACCCATGTCCAAACCAAGATGGATATTATCAAAAAAAAAAAAAACAAGAAATTATCAGTACAGAAGCGTCTAATTATATGAAATATTTTATCTTAGTGCAGATTATAATTATTTTATTTTATATGATATAAATATGTCATATTTATTTATTTAGTGCAAACAATAGCCTTCTAAAA
Organism: Artemia sinica; assembly: GCA_027921565.1. Lineage (NCBI taxonomy): Eukaryota > Metazoa > Arthropoda > Branchiopoda > Anostraca > Artemiidae > Artemia > Artemia sinica. The sequence goes on along the minus strand of CM051266.1, from coordinate 32,268,527 downwards.
AGATATTGATGTCAGTTCTTCATTATGCTTATATTCTTTGCCAAGCATCAACTGGAATCTACGCGAACAAGCTTGGAAATCCTGTATCTAATTACCTTATTCGAAAAGCGAATATGAGGCACCAATGTTGACTTGCAATTATGGAAAAATCCTGAGACTAAGAACCTCTGCATTTTAGCCGTTAAACCCGGAGCCCCATAAGAACGTCTAAGCCAAGAAATAGGGAAGACATCAGAAAACTAGTGGGTATAGAGGTCTCCACTAGTCCTTGTTATGTCTTGTTCCCTCATCGTAGTATCGTTTGCGTAAAAAACCGTGCGGTTATGACGCTGCACATGCGTTTCTTAAACAGCACGGATTTGCGTGAACAATGAAGGCATGAAATAAGTCGTAAAATTAGACCTCAAACTTAATAATGTAGGGTAAATAACGTTTATTTAATAAGTATTGAAGAAGTATTATAAGCCCTTTATCGATGTTTCCGTTCTCAAAACAAATTTGAAAACATCTCTGTTTCAAATTTTTAAATTTTCATTGTGAGTACTAGTATTAGTGTATTTATTTAATTCTGTCTCATAGCTAAGAAATTATAACCCAGTTAATGCGTGAATTATTGTATGTGTATTTACTTCAAAGAACATGTGATTCTGCCGCGTTGTTTTTATTACAGGAAAGTAAATGGACACTTTGGTCATTGAGTATTACAACAAGCCGCCCAGTACAGATACGACCCAGTAACATCTAGTTTCATCATATCTCAACCAACGAAGAGTACTCACCATAACTCCAGGCAAGTTTCATCCAAACTTCGTCTACGAAAAACAACATTTACCATAGATCGTCGTTTCTTCGACCATGAACCATATTACGTATCAGGTAACACTATATTTGAACCTCAGTAACAAGTGCCTTAACGAACTATATAATCACATAAATGCTGAGAACCCCATCAATCAGAACAAGATAAACGCTATTTAACGATATTTGAAATTAAGAGATACTTAAAGACATTTGAAGATATTTGAAACTGAAGTTGAAACAATTTGAAGTTTAATTCTGATAACCCCATCGATCAGAACAAGATAAACGCTATTTAACGATATTTGAAGTTAAGATATACTTAAAGACATTTGAAGATATTTGAAAACCGAAGTTAGAGACAATTTGAAGTTTAATTCTGAGAACCCCATCGATCAGAACAAGATAGACGATATTTAACGATATTTGAAGTTGAAAAATACTTAGACATTTGAAGATATTTGAAGACGAAATTAGAGACAATTTGAAGTTTAATTCTGAGAACTCTATCGATCAGCACACGATAAACGATATTTGAAGTTAAATGACACTTAAAGACATTTGAAGATATTTGAAGCAGAAATTAAAGACAATTTGAACTTTAACTCTGAGAACACCATCGAGCAGTACAAGATAAACGATATTTAACGATATTTGAAGTTAAATGACACTTAAAGACATTTGAAGATATTTGAAGCAGAAATTAAAGACAATTTGAACTTTAACTCTGAGAACACCATCGAGCAGTACAAGATAAACGATATTTAACGATATTTGAAGTTAAATGATAGCTGAAGAGGTTCGAAGTTGAATTTAAAGACAATATATTAAGAGAGTCACTATAGTAGGACGACAACCCGTTTCAAAAGGCACAAATGAACAATTTTACGCGAGAATACATTCTCTATGTGCCTCTAAAATCCTAAAAAAATGATATGCTGAGAAGAAAAAACACCAACACCTGCAGTGGGAAGAATCCTTTCTCAGTTGACTATTAGAATGATATTTAACGGTCATTTCCCAGTTGACTATTGGGAAAAACTTACCGTGTAAAGACAACTAGACTCGAACTGTTCCATGAAGAAACCATAACGTAAGTGCTTCGAAATTTTTGCAGGAAAAAGAAGTGAAGGACAGTAATTTACAACAAAAGGGTGTAGTACACTAAGGACACGAAAGGTGATGAATAGATGTGAAGCTACATGTTGTACTTCCTAATAACTTTGACAATTCAAAAATCCCAATAGTGAAAGTGTTTTAATGTCATCAGTGAATATGATGAACCAAATATTGTATGTTATAAATCATTCATGTATGTACCACAAGTAGAATTAGGTGTAGTATTATCATGTAATTCATTTAATGTAGCGTAGATAGAATGTAGCATGCCATATAGACAGCAAAATCAAAAAAAAGCCTTGTAAAAAATTGAATTAAAAAAAAAAAAAAATCTTTAGTATAGTAGCTAGCCTAGAACCATGAATAATCTTAGTCCGGTAGATGAATTTTAGATAGGGATGTAGAATAAAATAAGAAAAGTAATAGAGAAAATTTTAGCACTCCTGATTAAGTCATAACATATACATAAAATAATTATGTAAAAAAAAAAAAAAAAATAAAAATAATAAATGGCGAACATTTAAAAAAAAGCCCAAAGGCGAGCAGTTACTAATGACGGGACGTCATTATTGATGGGAAGGGTGATATGTACCGGGAGTAAAACACGACGTATTTGAAATACCAAAATAAAGTTCCTTTCTAAAGATAATTCCGATTTCTTATAATTAAGCTAAATCTAGTCGCAAAAATGAAAAGTCCTTAATCAGCAAAAAGAGAAATTGCATTTCTAGCTTCAGTCAGACAACGGCGCTAGTCGCTCGAATTTCGCTAAGATAATTGTAGCAAAAAAAAAATGCAATGCATAAAATTCCCAAGGAAGTTTAAAAAGGCAAAAAACTGTGTGAACTCCTGAATCATCTGAAAAATCTTTAAGAGATTATTGGACGAGGATTCGCGTCCTTGGGGCACGTGAGCCAATGGCAGGCAGTCCCTAGGGCGCAGGACGAAAGAACTGCGTTTGGGAGTGGGGTAAATGTGCCTTTTTAATTTTAATCTCTATCCAGCTCTGAAACGATTAGTACGAAATTATTTTGGCCATCGTTATATCATAGAAGTGACCCGTTGCTGTACAACTAAGTATGTAAGTTCAATAAATCTATTGTCCCTTTTTATATGTGTTTGTTTCGTTTGTATGTCTGCGTCTAGTCCGATAGAGGGTAATTAGTTCGCAGGTCTCCAAGGTAAACGCTCCCAAAGGAATCTGATCTCCAGATAGCTCAAGAAAGAAGAAGCCACATTTGTATGTCTACATATTCAATTTTCTCTCATTAATTGAGAGCGGCGCTAGCCTAGTTGACACAATCTCCAGCGCTATAAGTGGCGCTATAGGAGAAATTTCTATCACCACAGTAGCGAATCTCCCATTACCACAAAATAAATTCTTTTATCGCTACAATAAAATTTCTGTATTGTGTATCCAAGAGGTGAATTCAAGAAAGAGTTTGTTACTTACTTACTTACTTACAAATTTTTCATAATGACATAATGACATATCCAACAATGGATGTTGATAAAGAATTTATTCATTCTGATACCTATATTTTGTCAATGTTATCCCATGTGTCTGACAATAGATGTATGCAAATTCCTTTTCTTACATCTCCAATGTTTTAACAGAGATTCTAAACGTTTGATATGCTAGCTTAGCCTACTCTAAAAAATAATGAACACATAACAATGTAATATTTTTAATGAAATAATGCTATGTAGAATATTAATACAAAAATATATTATGATACATTATTAATATCAATGATTAACTTTGGACATTTTGAATCTGTTCCATAAAATAGTTCACCATGTTCTCTCTTGATATTGTAGCGATTGTCTTCTCTTAGTTCGTAATCAGTAGAATAATCATTATTCCATTTTGAGTCATACACAAATTTTACTGGTGTCTCATCAACAGGCTCAATATGCTTTTCGTCTTTGGTATTATTTGGTTCATTGACTGTTTGGTCAATGGCAGTAACGTTTGCTGGTGCTTTGTTTTTCAACGATTCATGTTTATATTCCATAGTGATATTTTCTGGCAATGCCCTTTTTTATTTTCTGGCAATTTCACTGTCTATTATCACATTATTTTTACACAGGTAACAGTTTCGGCACGTAGACAAGATATGGTTTACGATATTAGTAGAAGAGTAGGCCTTTCTTTTATTGACCTTCCGTTGAATGCTAATACCCGAAAGCTGACGATTGGATGTATCAGTAGGTAATGTGTTACCTGCAACAGTAGCAAGGAGTTGTCCTCTATCATCAACGATTATTTTTATGTTGGCATTCTCTTTGAGTACAATCATCTCTGGAGATCTCAATCTCGCATAACCACCAACATAAGAGTTGAATTTTTTCGGTATTCCAAAGAAATTTAATTCCTTACTGTCATGACAATGCATGCATACATTTCCAATAGTGCTACCACTTGTACTTGTTTCATAGTTCAAATACTTCTCCTTGTCGGCATTCAATGCTACAATAACCTTATTATGTGAACACACTTATTAAAATGCTCCATCTTCACTTTTTTTTTAAGATATGACTTATGTGTTTATCGTTCCACTGCGTAAAAAATACTGATTTAATACATGCAATAGACTAGGTAGTGTCGATAACTGGACATAGAATACCAGTGGGAAAGCCACATCGTGTCTCTGACCAATCATAGAGCACAATTGTTAGAGCCGTAAGCATATTTTGTCATTTTAAGATACGTACAAAAAAAAAAAAAATAAAGTTGAATAATTTCGAAGTTTTTAAAAAAATAGTTTTTTTTTATGAATAAAATATTGAATTAGAACCATCAGTCCTCATCATTATGAGTATCCAAAACTGGACTTAAAATTTCACATTTGAACTAGATAATTGTATTTTCCATAATTTTCATACAAGAAACTAGAGTTTACGGTCAAAAACCCTTATTAGCTCAGATTTTACGGAGATAGTTTTATTTTTCGATCCAAAAATAGACTTAAGTCTCACATTTGAACCAGAGAATTGTATTTTCCATAATTTTCTTACAAAAAAAACTAGAGTTTACGGTCAAAAACGCTTATTAGCTCAGATTTTACAGAAATAGTTTATTTTTCGATCCATAACTGGACTTAAGTTTCACATTTGAACCAGAGAATTGTATTTTTCATAATTTTCTTACAAGAAACTAGAGTTTACGGTCAAAAACTCTTATTAGCTCAGATTTTACGGAAATAGTTTTATTTTTTCGATCCAAAAATAGACTTAAGTCTCACATTTGAACCAGAGAATTGTATTTTCCATAATTTTCTTACAAAAAACTAGAGTTTACGGTCAAAAAACCCTTATTAGCTCAGATTTTATAGAAATAGTTTATTTTCCGATCCATAACTGGACTTAAGTTTCACCTATGAGCCAACAAATTGTATTTTTCATAATTTTCTTACAAAAAACTAGAGTTTACGGTCAAAAAACGCCTATTAGCTTAGATTTTACGGGAATACTTTTACTTTTCAATCCAAAATGGACCTAAGTTTCACATTTGAACCTGAGAATTGTATTTTCCATAATTTTCTTACAAAAAACTAGAGTTTACGGTCAAAAACCCTTATTAGCTTAGTTTTTACGGAAATAGTTTTATTTTTCGAACCAAAAATAGATTTAAGTTTCACACTTGAACCAGAGAATTGTATTTTCCATAATTTTCTTACAAAAAACTAGAGTTTACGGTCAAAAACCCTTATTAGCTCAGATTTTACAGAAATAGTTTATTTTTCGATCCATAACTGGACTTAGCAATTAAATATTCTAATTCATGATTTCAGGCAAGTCAAACCATGAAATACTAAAGTTAACTTCTCAAATAATAAGCCCCAGGAACCTAACACCCACGAAAATCTAAAAAACTAACTGTGACAAGGTAAACCACAACAAAACACTACTGAAATATTCCAACTCTTGCATTTCGACGATAGAAATCCAAAAATCAGCTTTGAAAAATCAAGAGAATGTAACTGTGACAAGGTAAACCACGACAAAACACTACTGAAATATTCCAACTCTTGAATTTCACGAAAGAAATTCAAAATGAACTTTGAAAAATCAAGAGAATGTAACTGTGACAAGGTAACGCACAACAAAACACTACTTAAATATTCCAACTCTTGCATTTCAACGAAAGAAATCCAAAATGAACTTTCAAAAATCAAGAGAATGTAACAGTGACAAGGTAAAGCACAACAATACACTACTGAAATATTCCAACTCTTGCATTTCAACGAAAGAAATTCAAAATGAACTTTGAAAAATCAAGAGAATCTAAAAATCCAAAATGAACTTTGAAAAATCAAGAGAATGTAACTGTGACAAGGTAAACCACGACAAAAACACTACTGAAATATTCCAACTCTTGCATTTCAAGGAAAGATATCCAAAATGAATTTTGACAAATCACGAGAATGTAACTGTGACATGGTAAACCACGACAAAACACTACTGAAATATTCCGACTCTTGCATTTCAAGGAAAGAAATCCAAAATGAATTTTGAAAAATCAAGAGAATGTAACTGTGACAAGGTAAACCACGACAACACACTATTGAAATATTCCAACTCTTGCATTTCAAGGAAAGAAATTCAAAATGAACTTTGAAAAATCAAGAGAATGTAACTGTGACAAGGTAAACACGATAAAATACTATTGAAATATTCCAACTCTTGCATTTCACGAAGGAAATTCAAAATGAACTTTGAAAAATCAAGCGAATGTAACTGTGACAAGGTAAACCATAACAAAACATTACTGAAATATTCCAGCTCTTGCATTTTAACGAAAGAAATCCAAAAATGAACTTTGAAAAATCAAGAGAATGTAACTGTGACAAGGTAAACCACGACAAACCACTACTGAAATATTCCAACTCTTGCATTTAAAGGAAAGAAATCCAAAATGGACTTCGAAAAAAAATCATGAGATTGTAACAGTGACAAGGTAAACCACGACAAAACACTACTGAAATATTCCAACTCTTGCATTTCAAAGAAAGAAATCCAAAATGAGCTTTGAAAATTCATGAGAATGTAACTGTGACAAGGTAAACCACGATAAAACACTATTGAAATATTCCAACTCTTGCATTTCACGAAATAAATTCAAAATGAACTTTGAAAAATCAAAGAGAATGTAACTGTGACAAGGTAAACCACGACAAAAACATTACTGAAATATTCCAACTCTTGCATTTCAACGAAAGAAATCCAGAAATGAACTTTGAAAAATCAAGAGAATGTAACTGTGACAAGGTAAAGCACAACAAAACACTACTGAAATATTCCAACTCTTGCATTTCAACGAAAGAAATCCAAAATGAACTTTGAAAAATCAAGAGAATGTAACTGTGACAAGGTAAAGCACAACAAGACACTACTGAAATATTCCAACTCTTGCATTTCAACGAAAGAAATTCAAAATGAACTTTGAAAAATTAAGAGAATGTAACTGTGACAAGGTAAACCACGACAAAACACTACTGAATTTAAGTTTGTTTCATCTCATTCGAAGACATCTAAAAAAAGTTGAAAAAAATATATCATGTTTAAAAAAAATCAAAAAAAGAAAATGGGGGGAGGGGGGGGCAAAAAGTTGGAGGGAGGGGGCACCCTTCGAGTTTGGGGGTAAGGGACCTTTGGGGGGTTGATGTCACTGGTCCTTAATGAATCAAATTTAGAAGTATTAATGACTTCTCTCCTTTGTACTGCACTTTTAGGGGACTCGGCACCATTATATCGAACCAAACGAAGATACCGTTTAAATTCCGCTTTTGTCTTACTCTTTATATGAAACACTTGACCTTGCAAGGGCCGCCCACACGCAATCCAGATGCGAAGCCTGAGTTTAGCACGATTTTTGACGGCTTTAAGACCCGGGTCTTCTTTCCAAATTGGACTTCGAGTTTTGAGTTTCACCCGGACAAGGGGAACAGCCACATTCTCAGCTTTGTTTCATACACTTAACTAAGAGAAGGTAATAAACATTCAGTTGCACTCTGGCTTGTGGCGAAAAAACACTCGTGCACAGTAGATTAAAAGGGATCTTGACGCAGGACAACAGAGCTGTTGGATAGAAATATATAAAGGCCAATTGGCTTTGCTCCACTCAAGTTTCATACACCATTTTTTATTAGGAGCACAAGGATGATTAGATTCACAGCGGTTAATGTCAGAGTAAGAGAAAGGTGGTCAAAATCCCGTTCGTCTTCGTCAATATTAACGCCAGAACAGGGAACATCGGCAGAGCAAATACAATGATCAATATTGGTCACAGTACCACCATTATGAATATAACTGTAATTAAGAGCTTTGGGTACTATGCGGTAACCAATAGGCAACGAATCTAAGACTAAGTTGGTACGAGTAGAGGAGCTATGAACATCACAATTGAAGTCACCTATCATTAGCCAACGATACCCATGCTTTTCAATATTACATAACAGAGTTTTAAGGGATGAGCAGGCATTAAAAAAACTTAGTAAGTGAAGCTAGACGTTTCTGATCGCAGGGAAGACATACATTTATAAATACAAGGTGACCAAGTCGTATTGCCATAATATTATCAGAGGAATGAAATAAGATAGGTGACAAAGGAGTAGTTAATCGTTTGGTAACACATGCAAGGCCCCAGAAGGTCGGCCTTTTGTTTTTCGGGCATTGGTGGTAAAGACAATAATTATGGTGGCTACTTTTTCGTAGAGAGTTAACGGAAATGGCGGGAAGTAAATGTTCTTGCAAGAACAAAATGTCAAAATCATTCATTGTTTGATTTAATGAGCCATCTTTATCTTTCGTGCCATTGATATTAAAAGAGCAGATTGAGACGGACAATTCGACAATCATTTCCGAATCACACGTTTGCTCAGGACATCACACAGAGTACGACATTTAGGCTATACGATGGGTGATTACCCTCACAATTAGCGCATTTTGGATCAAAAACACAAGGGGAGTCACGGGATGACACATGAGAGCCGGCACAGCGGATGCATTTTGTTGGCTTATCGCATTTGGTTTTCATGTGGTTGGGAGATTGACAATTATGACAGCAACGGGGCGGGCGCAGGAATTCAGAGACCCGAAATGATTCATAACCCACCTTGAGCCCGACATGTGTATACGCATACACGCGTGTAAATGGAGAATATGCATATGTATACCCCCCCCCCCCCTCACTCATCGAGGAGTTAAGTTACAAAAAGGATTACAAGCACGGCATTTTTTCCACCAAACTTCCCTTTACTTTTGAAATCAATGTCACTTTTTTTTTTTCGCAGAAAGAAGTTGCAGAAGTGGAAATGAAAAGTGCAAAAAAAAAAGCAAAACTTCTGCAGAGGAACCATGTATAACAAATACGAGTGTCCTATTTAATATATCAATACATAGTATGCTTTACTTTTTAGTCAAAGAAAACTAGGACATTGCAAATTTGTGACTTTATGGTGCATATTTGTTTCACTGCTGGACTATTATTCATCCTGAAAAGTTAGAGGGAAGTAAGCGACAGCTACACAATGTCAGCCCCCCTCCCCTTAAAGGAGTAGTGTACAAAAATAATCAATACTGATTAATAAACAAAAATTTAAATGGTACCAGTTTTGAAAGTAAGTTTTTGGTTATTGACTGACGTGTATAATTGGTGTGACTTTCACTTATTATTATTATTATTTTTTTTTTTTTTGGGGGGGGGGTTGACCAATCAGCAGAATAATGAATTATAAATAACATGAAAATTAAGTGAAAGTCACTCCCCCCATGAAACATGTTTGATCTTATACAACCCCCCTTATCTTTAGCAGAACTTCAAGATATGTACATTCCGGTTGATGTTCAAATTCTGACCTGAATATCGTGAAATTAAAATAATCAGAAGCAGCTATTCTTAGATAAAAATGTAAAACTTTAGAAGGGTTATAAACAATGTCTAACTTAATTGGCACAAGCATAGTGTCAATTATGTCAAGATTCACTAAATGAACCTTGTACAGGCCACAAAACTTGTAGGGTCTTTTGATCAATAGAACAATTTTTGAAAATGAACGAAATTCAGGAGCTGTAGCTATAGCGTGGTCTTGTACCAGAGAGGAAAGCCTGAAATGACTCCATCAATGGTGGGGAAAGCATTTCACAAGTCGCCCAGGAAAAAACAAAACCACGATGCTTAAACTAGGAATAAATTACCTCACAACATCTGGATGACTTGTCAAAACATTTACAGGAAAAGACAATGTTTTCTATAAACAGTATATCTACACTAAGCGAGACTTATCCTCATTAATCTTTAAAAAAACTGACTCATAATAAGATCCGCCATAGAAATACTTACTGCCTTAAATTTTTTATTTATTTATTAAATTTTGATAATATAGTGGTATCTTCGGAATTTATTGGTGAGAAGTAGTTCATCAAGGCGACAATTTTTCAAAGAAAGAAAATCAAGAATTAAACAGGGTTTCCAGATTAAACTGAATTGTTCTGCTTTGTTCAAAGCAAATTGCTCGAACACGCATAATGACTGCATATTCGCCAAAGACTATCGGTAAAAGTGCTCCACCTGTAATATTTTGAAAGGACAACAGCGTACCGATAAACTTGAGCGCTTCAGGGTATAATACAAAGACAACAAAAATTGAAAAATAAGAAGACTTTCAAAACCAGTTCGCTATGTGGGTGATGAATAGGAAACAAAACGTCTTTCCTCATGAACACTACATAAAGTGTTTTCAACTACAATTAATATACCTATTCCATTTTAGCTCTCTAAAATTGAGTAAATACTGTGGTCGAGATTTCGTATCTTAATTCAAAATTTTGTCCAATCTAAGTATTTTGTAAATTTTGTCTTTTATACTATTTTGTAACTTTGTTTCATAGCTACAGTTGAAAGTGGCCTTTGTAATATTTGGTATTTCTGTTTAATGTTTGTAATGTGTTTAGTTGTGATTGTCTATAATATCAAGGTTGTTTTTTTTAAAGCTAGTTTTTTCATGTCTAATCTGAAAGACGTTGTTACTAGCCTGTACAAAGGGACGGAAAGTAACACGTCACAATGTCCCTTGTATATGGACTGATTCTATTTGGATTTATCCAACATTTTTTAACTTAAAGCGAACATTCTGGCAGAAGCAGTTCAAACCCCTGGATTGCTAAATAACAATTTCTAAAGATAAATAGTTATTTATCTGGTTTATTAGAGCTTTTAGTGTAGTATTTAAGTTGGTACAAGGAATCGTAAGTAGGGAATAGAAGCCCATCGGTATGATCTCAATAGTGGGGGCTCTGGTCTGAAAATGTGATATCATAGTTTCATGAATAAGATTGCATTCCAGTAAAGCAGAACTTAAACGAACGGTGATTAACAGGCTCTTCTTCGGCAATGGATCTCTTTCTACATCCACCCGCGTTAATGCACCACCTGTTGCCAAATTGCCCCGCTTTCCAACATCCTCCACCAAGGCAAACCATGTTGCTCCAAGGCAAATCAATTCAACCCCGCCACTTTCTGCACTGCATAATTCCACCGAGTACCACCTTGTGAACTTAATTTTTAGAAGCGGTCTATCTGGTACATCTATGACCATTACTATTTTGTATTTAATATAAATTGACTCACAACTTTGTTATAGCAAAACAATGTTTTATCACACCATTAGGTCAGTTTCTGCCAATCAGTTTTCATCCTGACAAACCGAACTACCATTAATACCTGCTGTTTTTTCACTTTCTTTATGTTCATTGAGCTAATTTTTTGAGGAGAGCCTGTGGTATTGAAATTTCTCTCACAACTTCTTTTTGTGGGTAGAGGCAGCAAAAGGAAAGCATAAAGTAAATGAATCAAAAAGCACCTATTAAAGTATATGATTTTAAACACTCGAATAGTAAATCGCATAATAAACATCCACTAGCACCTCAATGGCCTTTTCGATTATTAATTTGCGGAAATTCGGGTAGTGGTAAAACCAATTTACTTTTAAATTTAATATATGATTATGTATATTTCAATAAAATTTATTTATATGCTAAAGATCTTGAAGAAGACAAATATCAAGACTTAATTCAAAGCATAAATTGTTTAGAAGAAAAAAGTGGGCAGGATATATTGTTTGCAAGTAATGATAAAAACGATATCGTAGAAGTAGATGAGTTAGACCCTAATTATATGAATTTAGTTATCTTTGACGATTTTGTAACAGAAAAGGATCAGAAAAAAATTGAAGATTTATTCGTGAGAGGTAGAAAACGAAATGCCTCAATAGTATATCTTTCTCAAAGCTATTTTAATACCCCTAAAATTATACGATTAAATTGTAATTACTTTGCATTTTTTAGATGCTGTAATCGAAGCGAAATCGGTAGAATTGGGCAAAATCATGCATCTGACTTAAAAGAAGATAAATTTCTCAATTACTTTAATCGTGCTACAAAGAATCATGGATTTTTACTTATTGATCTGAAAACAAATAAAGAATCTCTAAAACATAGAAAGAACTTTGACATAACATTATGAAAAAAAAAAAAAAAATCACTGGCTTGTTTTATATGCTTCTATACTACTCATCGAATAAAATTTGTTAATAAGTTTATTTGTATAATAAATGAATAAGTTTGGAAGTTTAGGAAGTAAATCCAGTAAAGATAACAGTGAAAGCAAATTACTCGATGATAATGGTAATCTTGATTTACAGGGTTTGCGCTTAATTAATTTAGGTGATGCAAAATCAAACAATGATGCCATTACTTTACAAAATGTTAAATGTTAAATAATTATCTAGATATTGATATTGAACTTAATTAGTAGTATATCGAAATATCTAATAAATATTAGATTATTACATTTTATCAGTAGTATAAGAAGAATGGAATATTTTTTCAAATTATATCAAAAATTCTTATTTCAGAAGACCTTTTTTGATGTTAAAGGTCATGATGGGAAATTGTTAAAATGTTGCAGATTTTCATTTAAAATGGGGTAAATTCAATTGAAAAAGGGGGTAAATTGAAGGGGTGGGATAGGTGGGGCAGCTCCTGTATTTCTTATACTACTTCTATATATATAGACACAAAAAGTAACTAAATATGTTTCAGCTGAAATAATATGCTATCTGTGCGACAGTGTTAAAACATTCGGCATAGCAGATTCTATAGAAGTAGTAGCACATAGAAAGTAATATACAAAAATATGCATGCCATGCACATTTTTGTGCAAATAAGAGAATCCATGCACTGCATGGATTCTCTTATTTCGCCCAAAAACTTACTAGCTATCAACCCAATTAAATACAACACATTTCTTTTTAACTTCAAACATCCAAAATATTCTTACCCCCCTCCATTCCATCTTCAATAACTGGAATAGAAGACTGAAGACTCGCCTGCTTTTGAGGATCAGGAACAAGAACCTCTATTACTCTCTGGTCCTCCAACATTTCATCTTTAGACTTCCGCTTGTTCAATGAATACGGATCTTCAAATACTGTAATCTTTTCTACTTGGAAATCCCCGATTCCAGGTATATGAACAATTCCATTGATATCTAAAGGCTGGTAACGAACAAAACCACTAACTTCTAAGGTTCCTACTGAAGAATCTTTCTCGGCACTTTCATGAAAATCTACATTTTCAGCAAGAATATGAGAACGAACATCTCTCTGCTTAACAGAATTTTGCTTTTGAGAGCCTAAAATATGCAAAAGCCTAGCTAAATCATTCTCTTTCTCAATGATGACAACATCATTATCTGAAGAAATTTTTGTGTCTAATCTGTTCTTAAATTCCTTCTTGATATTTGCACGGAGTTTTTGTGGTACTTTTTCTAACCCAGTAATAACACCAGTTGGTGTAGGCAATCCTTGAGCCATAATAGCATTCAAAACAATTTCAGCAGTATCATCCATAGCTGCTAAGTTCAATCGACTACCATAGACTTGATTCTGCTTATCTGCTGAATACAGGAAGACAATAGTGTCTGCGGCCTTGGCAGCATCTAGCTGTGCATATAAATTCGTTGATTGAGGAAATACGAACGAATAACGTAGTTTTAATCTAGGGTAGATAACATGCAGAACACTTTTTGAGGTAAAGCATGCTGATCCTTCGTTATTTTCAACGAAACTCTTAATCTGGTGGGCAAATTCAAACTGATCTGATTCACCATTAATAGGAATCACAGCAATGAGAAATGGTGGTGCTCCATTTACTCCTAACAAGCTTTTCTTTTTGCTGGATAATCCTATTTTATGATTTCGAACCTGTATTGCGCGTCGCTTCTTTTCTTTTCTTCCGGAAAGTTTCAACTTTCTGGAAATGGCCTGCAAAATAAATACAGTCAGTATAAGAAGCTGATATAACCGTAAACTCTACTTTCCACATTTAGATACACCGAATATGAAAACATGAACGTAATACACACTAATTCAATAGTTTCCAAGACCACACTGCCTTTCCATGACGAATATGCACATATGCAGGGCTGGGGAGAGGGTAGGGTGCCCGTGTGCCCCCTAAATCCTATATATTTTACCAAATTTCTTGGTACTTCTTATTCAAGATTGTCAAATACGTTTTTATTATTGCCCCCCCCCCTAACCTCCCCGAAAAAAAAATCCCGTGTATGTGCCGGATGACGAACGAAAAATTAATACTTAAACAATGAAGGAGAACGAAGTAAAAAAACAAACCAGGTAGTTGGGGACCAGTTCCAGCTCCTTTTTCATCGGCAAACAATAAATCAAGAATACGTGAAAACAAACGAAAAAAAAGAAGAGAGAGAATGAGAGAGAAAGTGAAAAAACAACAACAAAGAAATCATTGCCTTGAAAAAAAAAAAAAACTCATAACAGACTAATGTCCCAAAGCTGTAACAAATACTGTTCCAGAACTACTGTAAAAACAAATATTATATTTATCTCTTAATGCTAAAATTTGGGGTAACCAAATGACTAATATTTTAGCTCTCTGAAAATACAGAAAAATGAAATTAATGGGTTTCTATAACAATAAAGGTACTAAGGCGACGCAAATTGAAATGAAAGTATTAGAGAAAATAATAAACCTTTACCCCCCTTTTTCAATTACAAGCTTCACAGCTCCATCACAAGTGATGTTTTGGTGACAGTCCTGGTAGTTATCTAGCATTTTGATTTTGATGTATTTATTATACCTTCTCTTGAACGCCTCAAGAAAATGATTTTCCGGGATTACCTCGTCTGGGGGGCCATCCCATGTGGCGACGGATCCTCAGGCGAAACTCATCTGCAATTATTCCTGGCAGGGTGTACCTTGCGAAATGTAGTCCTGACGAACTGTACTTTGGCGAGTTGATCGCAAAGATTTTAATCTGTCTGAAACGAGTTTCGATGCCTCCTCAGATAGAGAAAACGCAGGTATTTGTTAAACACCGACATTGACATCACATCAAAATGATCCTGAATCAATAGCAGGGATTTGGCATCAGAGCTACTACAAATTGCTGCGCAAACTGCTCGATTTTGAACACACTGAACAGGAGTGATGCGGCTAATTGGTGCACCAACGAAGAGATAATATGCATATTCCATGCCTGGTCTGATACATGATGTGAATAGTGTCAAAATGGACTCGTCGGGGAAGAGGCTTTTGCATCTTAGGGTGAGTTCTAGCTTCTCGATGCAGGAGGATCTCACTTTGCTGCGGTGCTTAATCCACGTGAGATCCGACGTGAAATGAATTCCGTGAAGGCATAGTGTATTTACTCTTGCTATTGCCTCTCCTTTGAACATAAAAACAGGATGATCCTTCACATTCCACACCTTCGGAATTAAGAGCTCTTTTGCATATTATGCATTGAAACTCACAAGCCCCTCACCTACCCACACCTCATTTTTTTTTAAATCAGTCTGATGCTCCTTATGGGGATTGCTGGGATCTTCGTCTTTCGCGAGGGAGTTTTTTGTCGTCAGTTAATCAGTAAAGTGGTCAAGTTTTTTCACAAGGCTTTCCCCTAAATCATTTATGAACATCAGGAACAGACTCAGCCCAAGAATGCTTCCTCGGGAACTCGGCTAAAACCGGCCGTTCTTTTGAAATTAAGCCGTAGAAGACAATACATTGAACATTGATAAAGTAAGTCAGCAAGAACCTCAAATGGCCGATCATCAACTCCGTATGCTCTTACTATGCACAGAACGGCCCTCGTACCATACGCGATCAAAGGCTTTTACGATGTCAAAACAGGGAAGGCGAATATCCTCGAGACAAGAGTTCAACCCATTTTTGGTACTGTGCAATTAGACAGTCCAACATAGACCATTTTCTACGGAAACCGTAGAAAATTGTGTGTTAGCCAATAACGGTTGTGACTCAGGGATAGAGTTTTGCTGATGACATCCTCAGAAAATTTTCCTACGCAGGACAGGAAAATGATTGGCCGATAAGATCCTACATTAGTAGGGTCAGCATCTGCCTTCGGGACAGGAAATAAGTGAACAATTTCCCAGGCTTTTGGGAATGTTCCCACTGTGAAGTATTTTCGAAACAGAGAGGTAGGAGGACAGCAAGTTCAGGGGCGCATCTTTTGAGGACGATATTGGATATTGCATCAGGCCTTGAAGCTTCGGTGACATCCAGCTGAGAGGGCATTCTAAAAACCTTGCTACTGGTTACATTTACACTAGTGATTTTTGCATCTATTCGTTGTGGAAAGGGGGAAGGGGGAGAGTCCCACGTCACAAAGTTGAGAGACCTTTTCAAAAACATTTGTAAGAGCATCGTCTTTTTCCTGGCCAGAACATGAAGTGATGGATTTGAGGGAGGTTTACATAAAGGTAGGGCTTCTTTGACAATCCTCAACACTCGCTTTTCAAGGACATCTTTTAGCTTTTCTTCAAACTTGTGTTAGTAGCAAGCTCTAGCTTAGCGTCTGACTATAGTAGACTCGATCCGGGCTCTAATAGAAGCATCCCAATCCTCGTCTGATTTCGTCATTAGCCATTTCTTATAAGCCTTCTTTCTGTCCCTAGTTGCTTTCTACACCCGGCGTTGAGCCACAGCTTGTTTCGAGAAGAGATGTGAACTGTCTTTGATGGGACAAGTGCTCAAAAGCTTCAGTAATCACATTTTCATAGATTGATGCTGCTTTAATTGGGTCTTCTTTTGTAAATTTACTATGTGGCTTTGTCAATAAGCAGTTTTTGCAGTCCATTTCAGTCAGCTCAGTGATACTGCCTTATGATCCGTTCGTGCTTTACAGGCGGAAGTATTTTCAGATTTCCGCTAGCAAAGACTGCCATATGGTCGCTGGCAAAGCGATAGCTTTCGACAATCAAAAAATTCGAATGATCAGTCATGAAAAGATCAAGCCGGGATGATCCACGAGGGCCAATGCAAGTGCCGAATTCAACAAGCTGGTTTTAGACCATAAGTAAGACTTCGGTCTAGCAGAGCTGTGCCTTCCGCATCCATTGTAAGGCTTTTCAGCCAGTGGTAATGATGGAAGTTAAAGTCTCCTTAGGTGATTATCCCTGATTCTGAGAATTTTCTCTTCAGTGATTTTATACACTGTACGAAAACAAAAGATTTATTTGGTAGATTTACCTTTATCCAAAGGACCTCTTTGTCTGCTAGGAATTTGAAGTGACATGAAGGGGATATAACTTTTTATGTAAACAGCTACCTCCGCCAAAAATCAAGCTTCTTTGATTTTTTTTTTTTTTATTCAGCCATAGCACACTATATCCAGGAATATTGACCTCACTGTCAATGACACTAGAGTTTAGATTGGTCTTGGATACAAACATGGCAGAAGACCTCATTCATCATATGCTGAAGGTGATCCAACCTGAATCGCAGACCAAACACATTGCAGTGGCCACAATAAAATTATCAGTAATTGGGGCGTGCATTTGGTCACCTACATGAAAAAAATCCGATCCGAGGCTGAGTTTGGGTTTGAAAACTGGGTAATTACTATCCTTATGGGTATTTAGTCCAGACAGTGGACAGAAGAGCTCCTTTGACAGACTTTGCGCCATAGGATAAAGAGCGACCACAGACCTCACACTTAACCTCGGCAAGGATGATGGTAATTCCAAAAAAGGGCAGGAGTCAGCAACTTATGGAATCTGCCACTCCCAAGTACTGTGGGCAGGGACAACTTTTTTAAACTCTACAAATATAAACCTGTATAAAACCACGTTTATATATTTTTTTTTATTATGTTCCAGTATTTCGCTACTTCTTTATTCTGAGTTAAAGACGCGAAACTAAAAAAAAGTGTCTAAGAATACCTTCAAAATATTTTTTTGTTTATTAATTTTCCCCATTGGCCACTGGGTATGGCAGGACTGGTTGTAGAAACTTGGGATGGTGCTAATTCAGTTGGAAATTAAAATTTCTAGTTGAGTTTTTAAAGAACCAAAAGCGATGGGAGACACCCTCCCATACTTTTTTTGTCCCCTGGTACCCCTGTATTGAATCAATTTTGAGATGACTCAGAATGGTCAAAAGGCCAAAATAATACGTAAATGAATTCTGAGACAACACTGGCTATCCATTACATATGACAAAAACGAAAAAAGAAGAAAAAGATAAAAAAACTAACAAGCGTAATATTCATAATTATTGTTTGTCCTTTCATCGTTTTGTCACACAACAAATATATATCTTTATATGACACAGCCCCTAAAGTTATATGGGGTACTAGAGGCAAGGGCAATTAAATATGCAACATGTGAGTTGCTCATATGTATGTTCTAGTAGAAAAAAAGTGAGCGCGTCTCTCCATGGCTGTGCAATCGTCTCGAAAATTCGTGGATCGTTCTCTGGGACCAGGGACCGTTATCTTTCAAGAGAGAGAGAGATTTATTCTAAACAAACAAACAATTTAACATAAGTTTAGTGGCCACCAAGAAGTAAAAACTTGTCCAAGGGGGGTGGCAAAAATACACTAACATAACAAAACAAAAAAAAAAAACGAAAAAAAATAATAACCTATCTATATCACAGTCCCCAAACAGCATCACAAACCTTAAACCTTAACATTTTCATTAAATTTGCAATCATATTCATAATCATCACCCCCAGGAGCCATAAAAATTTACCAATATCATTATTAAAAAAAAAAAAAAAAAAAAAAAAAAAAAAAACCTAAAATTCATACTTACTAAAAAGCATCCCTTTAATTACTATCTTAAACGAAGAAATATCACCTATATTTTTTGTATTTTGATCAAGATGGTTCCAACTTCTGATCCCCCTGTGAAGCAAAGAAAACATCGATCGGGCCGAAACTACCAGTGGAATATTAATCTCTGCAGATGACCTAGTATCATAATCATGGACAGAAGATCTCAGGTTAGCCAAGTTATCAAAACACGGGAGGTTTATACCCCTCTGAATCCTAAAAATGAATAGAAGTGTATACAACTCCCTTAATCCGGAAGCTGGCAGTATCTTTACACGCTCATACACGTTTCGTACCGAATCCCGGGGTTGTAGGCCATCTAACAGCCGAACAGCGTTGTTTTGTAGAACTCGTATTGGCCGAGCAATAGAAGGAAATGTTCCAAGCCAAACGCTACTACAATACAATATATATGGATGGATAAGGGAATAATAAAGAAGGCGCATAACAAAAGGAGGAAAAAAATGCTTAAGTTTTCTCATTATACCCAGGTTACGAGACACGGTTTTACAAACATAATGTACATGGCGCTTGAATGATAAAACATCATCAATATAAACCCCCAGGTACTTATAAGAACACACCCGCTTTAAAGCTCCATACTGTGTTGCAATATCCTGAAACCATGGATAAAAATCTGGTGAACGGGAAAAAATAACAAAATTAGTCTTACCCAGATTAATCTTTAATCTATTTACCCTCAACCAGGAATATAACCTTTCAATAGCATCTTTCATCGATGTCTGAAGTAATTCTTCTGTCTTCGCGGTACTAACAGCAACTGTGTCATCAGCAAATAATGACACCGTCTCATTCCTGGGATTTTTGGCCATATCACTAACATTAAAACAACAACTTGGGATACAATCAGTCATATCATTAATAT
Organism: Artemia sinica; assembly: GCA_027921565.1. Lineage (NCBI taxonomy): Eukaryota > Metazoa > Arthropoda > Branchiopoda > Anostraca > Artemiidae > Artemia > Artemia sinica. The sequence goes on along the minus strand of CM051266.1, from coordinate 32,248,545 downwards.
ACAATAAAAAAAGAATCGGACCAAGAACTGACCCCTGCGGGACACCACTAGTCACTGGGCGGGCGCCTGATTGTATAAAAGTCATCTCTACAAACTGGTACCGGTTACTAAGGAAACACCGTATAAAGTCAAGAGCTTTACCTCGGATCCCATAGACCTCGCATTTTTCCAGGAGTAGGCCATGGTCAACTGTATCAAAAGCCTTCTGTAAGTCTAGAAACACTGCACCAACCTTAAATCCTTCATCTAAAGCTATGTTAATTATACTAGTCAAAAATATCAATGCATCCTCTGTCTTCCTATCTTTTCTGAAACCGAACTGATTATTATTCAACAATTTAAACTTCTCTAAAAAATAGGTCAACCGATTACTAAAACACTTTTCAATAAGACGAGAAATAACTGGCAAGACTGATATTGGGCGATAATTACCCAAATCATTTCTATCACCACCACCTTTATAAACCGGTGTCACTCTTGCATTTTTAAACAATCTGGAAACCTTCCTTGACGTAAGCAATCATTAATCAGTGATGTCAGAACACCAGATATAGAAGGGAAAATGTATTTTAGAATTTTTAGGCTAACTAGGTCACTACCGGACGAACTATTTTTCATACTATAGATAATATCCCTTAACTCATCTAATGTAATCATCTTTAGATTTAGCGATACATTTGCAGGAGATGGTAGAGTAGATCCAAAGGGTGGGTCATCTGGAGACGAGGAAATCATCTCGGCTATTTGTAGGCCTACTGAACAAAAATGATTTAAAAACTCATTACATATCCCAGTACCATCTGCAATTATAACCTCATTAACAGTCACTTCTGTTGGTAGAATATTAGACCGCTGACCTATAACATTACGGATTATTTGCCAAGTTTTCAACGGGTTACCTTTAACATCATTGAACTTCATACTAAAATATTTTTGTTTAGCCTCACGGAGGAGATTATTCAAACAATTACGAAAAACACGGTATTGCTCTTTATTCTCATTCGTCGGTCTTAAAGCTTGTGACTTAAACAGTCTATCTCTTACATTTATTTTTCGAAGAAGGTCATGCGTTATCCATGGCTTCCTCCCATTATGTTTTCGACCATTCGAATTCTTCACTGCTCCCACTTCCTTAACCATTTCTAAAAGCTTACTATAAAAGAGTGAAAATTTAGTATTTACATCACTCTCATTTCCAAACAGAGATACCCAAACAATATGAACCATATTATTTTTTAGTTTCAATAGGGCACTACGATCAAAAACTACAACTCTTTTACTCCGTTCAGGAGTTTCTCGCTTAGGGATAGATACCTCAAAATCTGCAAAAACACCAAAGTGGTCAGATTCCACATTTACAAGAACTCTTGGCGATCTAAAAGGTGAATTGGAAAAAATATTATCCAAAAGTTTTGCAGACGTCCTAGAAACTCTAGTTGGGATGTTAATCGTTGGGAACAGCCCATAAGACATACACAAATTTAATAACTGAGAAGTCACAGAAGACTCCATATCCAGCATGTTAATATTAAAGTCACCTAGAACAAAACAAGAGTTATTACTAATTTGTACTTTTGCCAGCTGTTCATGAAGATTCTCAAAAAATTCTTGAATAGAACCAGAAGGAGGCCTATATACAATTACTAAATATGTATCAACATTATTCAATTTAGCTTGTAATACTAGTGTTTCACACACCATTTCCTTATATTCACTTAGATCATCTCGGACTCTAACACGGAGATCTTCACGAACATAAGCCGCAAGACCCCCGTGTTGACGTAACTCCCGGTTCCGAGTAAACAAAGTATATCCAGGTATATCTAAAAGAGCAGAATTGTGGTCCTTCAACCAGGTCTCCGTCAAAGCAAACACATGGAAAAGATTAAGTTTACCTAGATTCGCTAAAAAATCAAATGTCGTATTTAGGCCCTGACAATTCAAAAGAAAAATCCCAAAATCTTCCGATCCACCATGCCGATACTCAACATCATGAAAATCATAACTAAAAACAAATTTAGAATCCTCAGGGGGGTTAAAAGCTGGAACCACAAAGTCCAAATTTCTATTAATACATTCATTAAAATAATTATAAAAATTAGCCTTCTTATTTTCCAAATCAATTATACTACGAGCCCCCAGGGGTAGAACAAGATCTCTAACCACTATCTATTAAAGATCCAAATGGCCTGTGGTGACGAATAGGGCATGTACCAATCACAATTAAAGATACTCTCTCAATACTCACAACAAAAAATGAAACAAAAATAATCAAAAGAAAAAATGAAAAGATAAAACACCAAAAGAAATAAGATATAAATTCTAAATAAAGGCAAGCGAAGAAAACAATCATTATTAATCACCAAAGAGCACAACATAATCACACAGAGGGTATCCAATCGAAACTCTAACAGCCAATTAAATTACTTAACCTTACATCACAAACTATAAAAACAAATATAATTTTCCTTGATTAACAACAAACAAGCAAAACATTCACTTCTGCTTTCCGAATCGACCTTTTTGACTACGCCCCTCCATAGTCATGGCTAATAACCGGTCTAGCAAGTTCAGTAATTACATCATTCTGAAAATACTTAGCGATCGATCCATCAGGGCGTTTAAATTGAACACAAGGTGGGAGAGATTTAGAAACCCATGCATCAAAACCTGTGTAATATTCTTACCTTTCTGTTCTAGGTGACCTGGGTTTCTATATCAAATAAATAAACATCGAGATTTTCTACATGGTGTCAGATCCTCTAAAAACAACATGGAAACCAACGTCCCCTACCCTGCAATGGATTGGACAAGTGATAACCTCAAAGAGGCGTGGACAAGATTTAACAACCATGCAAAGCTGATGTTCCAAGGACCCCTTAGCGGAAAGACAGAAAAAGTGCAATGCGCCTTCCTGCTGATCTGGCTTGGAGATAAAGGGCAAGACATTTTTAGTACCTTTACAATTACAGCTGATGAACCGGACAAAATTCAACCGTACATGGACAAGTTCAGTGAATATTTCCTCCCTCAGTGCAATACAGTGTTTCAAAGATATCTCTTTCATAAACGTGATCAACGAGATGGTGAACCAGTGGATCAATACATAACTGATCTGAATCTTTTGGCTCGTGAATGTGCATATTCCACAACAGCCATGAGAGATGAAATGGTAAGAGACCGACTTGTATGTGGCATCTCTTCAGCAAAAGTCAGAGAGAAACTCCTCCAAGCAGGTTCCAATCTAACTCTGTCACAAGCAATTACTATAGTGCGAAACACATATAGAAACCCAGGTGCAGCTCAGGACAATGTCACAGCCTGATACTTGTGGCAGCCAAGCTTATCAAGAAAACATGCATAAAGCATGAAGTGGATTTTGTCAGGAGGGCAAAGAAATCAAACCATGCCCCATCTGTAAGACAATGCTATTTCTGTGGAGGGGATTATTCACCTTCCCATAAATGCCCCGCTAAAGGAAAAATATGCAGTAACTGTGAAAAAAACCAAACCATTTTGCAAAGGTTTGCAAAAGTAGCAAAAAGGTGGCGAACGTAATAAATCAACGACATCAAACAAACGAGCATCAACCAGACAGCAATGATGAGCTCTTCATTGACACCATAAACATGAACAAAGGGGATGATCAACCATATGTGAAGCTCATAATCAACGAACACATCAGTATCACTTTCAAAATTGACACGGGTGCACAGGCCAACATCATACCTGAAACATTTTTTAATACCCTTAAACCAAGGCCCAAAGTCAATAAGACACTACAAATTCTTACTAATTTCGGAGGACAGAAGATCCCAACGCTTGGCGTTTGCAGCCTTAACTGCGCATATACCAACGGATGCACTGAGACACAGCCCTTCTTCATAGTGAAAGACGCCCCCGTCCCAATCCTAGGCTTCGAAACCAGCAAGAAACTAAAATTAATTAAGCTGATACTTACTGTGACAAAACCAAACCCATTCATCGAGGAATTCAAAGACGTATTTCAAGGTATAGGACAGCTCGAAGGTGAGTGTCACATAACGCTCAAAGAAGGAACCGAACCTAAGGCTGTACCAGCCAGACGCATCCCAATATCTCTCCAAAACAGGTTCAAGAAGGAACTAGACAGGATGGAGGCACTTGGGGTCATCAAAAAGGTTACTTACCCCACAGATTGGGTAAATGCTGCAGTTGTGGTCGAAAAGCCTGACAAAAGCCTCCGGGTCTGCATTGACCCACAGGACCTGAACAAGGCCATCAAAAGACCCCACCACCCAATGCCCACATTTGACGAAGCAATACTAAAACACTCCGGTGCTAAATTTTTCACCAAGCTGGACGCCCGTCACGGATATTGGTCTCTCGTCCTTGACAACGAATCATCTCATCTAACAACATTTAACACTCCATACGGCCGATACATGTTCAAACGCATGCCGTTTGGATTGATTTCAGCGCAGGATGAATTTCAACGCCGTATGGAAGAGGCATTTGAAGGCATTAAAGGTTTTTCCGTCATAGTCGATGACATCATTATATCTGGGGAAACCATAGAGGAGCACGACGCAAATGTTCGCAGTGCACTAATCAGAGCACGCGAAAGGACTGTGAAATTCAACCTAAAAAAATGTGTGTTCGGGTGCGACAGCATACCATACTTTGGACACATAATATCAAAAGGTGGTATCCACCCAGACCCACGAAAGGTCCGTGCACTGAAAGAAATGAGACCCCCATCTACCAAGGATGAACTACAGACCATACTGGGAATGATGAACTACCTAGCAAGGTACATTCCCAATCTAGCATCACTAAATCAGCCCCTACGTAACCTGGCAAAACAGCGACAGCTCAAGTGGGAGCCACAACACGATATAGCATTGAACAACATCAAAGAATCCATTTGCAGCTCATTGACATTTTTCGATCCAAAAGCAGAGAACATCGAACTACAAGTTGACGCTTCGAAGTTTGGCCTAGGAGCCACCCTTATTCAAAATGGGAAGTCAATCTCCTTTGCATCACGCTCTTTGAAACACCACCGAACAGAACTACTCGCAGATAGAAAAAGAACTATACGCTATTCTCTTCGGCTGCATGCACTACCACCAATACCTCTATGGCCAGAAGTTCATAATCATATCGGATCACAAGCCTCTCCAAGTGATCCTGAATCGCCCAATATCAAAGTCGTCACCGAGACTCCAGCGGATGTTACTGAGAATCCAACCATACGACTTCACCATAACATTCCGCCCAGGCAAAGAGATTCAGTTGCCGATGCCCTGTCACGCATGCATCTCCCTGAAGAGGATGGAGAGATGCAAAAAGATATCGAATCATATGTGCATTCTGTTATGTCAATCCAACCAATCAGCAATGACAGACTTAAAAAGCTCAAACAAGAGACAACAGCTGACACTCAATTGGTAGAGCTGGCTAAGACAATCAAAAGTGGTTGGCCAGCATCCAGAAGAAACCTCCCAGCAATTCTCACCCCATTCTGGAATGTCCGGCATGACCTAACGGTCATAGACCAAATTATACTAAAAGGAGATCGCCTGGTCATACCCAAAATCTCCCGCAAAGATATCCTCAACTGCTTACACGCATCACATCTGGGTATCGAAAAAACTAAACAGCGTGCTCGCTCAGTCATTTTTTGGCCAAGGATGACAAAAGATATTGAGGAATATATCAAACACTGCTATGCATGCACCAGACTCCAGAACTCAAACCAGAAAGAGCCCTTGAGGCCACATGACATCCCTGACTTACCATGGGAAAAAATCGGTTGCGACCTCTTTTACAAAAACGGAGAATACTTCCTCATTACGGTCGACTATTACAGTCGATTTTTCGAAGTCGATAGATTGGGAAGCAGTACATATGCTCACCAAATAATTCCGTACCTGAAAAAGCACTTTGCTCGTTATGGAATTCCTCGTATGCTCATTACCGACAACGGCCCACAATTTACATCATCCGTCTTCCAAAAATTCATATCGGATTGGGAAATATTCCACACCACATCCTCACCACATTTCCCCCAATCAAACGGATTGGCAGAAAGGTCCGTACAGACGGCCAAAGATATCCTGAGTAAAACCGATATTGCTGGAAATGATTTTGAGCTGGCGTTGCTAGAGTACAGGAACACCCCAGTTGATGGTCTGGCCTCCCCATCACAATTGCTAATGAGCAGAAATCTCAGATCAATAGTCCCATGCACCAAAGAATTGCTTGCACCAAAGACCATTCACCACAAGCAATTTCGACAGAATCGAATGAAGCAACAGTCACGCCAGAGCAAGTACTATGATCGGCAGTCAAAGAAACTGAAACCCTACAAATTGGACAACCTGTACAGGCCCAAATCCACGGCAAACTCTGGCAGGCGGGCATTGTCAAAAGAGCAGATGTGAATCCCAGATCCTACATAGTCGAGACAAACGACGGAGCAACCTACAGAAGGAACAGGCGCCACATAAAGATAGTCTGTCAGCAACCTCAGTCCCCAGACGCCACCACAACTGAAGAGATTTCCCATACAGATACTCCAACCACACCACTGAGTCTATCAGAAACAATGCCTACCCCCGTCCCTAGAACACCAGATGAAAACCGTCTGAAACCCTTCACTCGCGTTCATAGCCCAACACTTAACAGGCCCATACCTGTACCAAGCACCAGTCACGTGACCCATACAGAATTCCATGATACCCCCTACATAACCCGTACCGGTCGCACTGTGAATCCAGTCCAGAGGCTTAACCTGTGAAATGGTAATCCGTGAATTAAAGGAATACCACCACCCCCCTGTTTCAAAAGTGAAGTGAACATTAAAAAAAAAAAAAAAAAAAAAAAAAAAAAAAAAAAAAAAAAAAAAAAAAAAAAAAAAAAAAAAAAAAAGGGGAGTGAGCCTAGCGCCTCCTCATAAAGAGATATAGTAATGTATTATGGCAGTGTGTTTAGTATTTAAAAGTGGAATTTGTTTATTATGTTTTGTACCAGCTCGCTAGTTTGGAAAGGAGGAAGGATGTAATATTCTTACCTTTCTGTTCTAGGTGACCTGGGTTTCTATATCAAATAAATAAACATCGAGATTTTCTACACCTGCATCTCGTAACTGGGCTCGCTTATTAAATAAAATTTTTCTAGCCCGACGTAACTCAGGGGTAGCATCATCACTAAGAAACAATTCCTTGAATGGGCCAATATTCTTATTCTTTAGTTTTTTTGCACTGCGTAATAGACCAATTTTTGTTTCCTTGTCACTTAGTTCAACTTTGAAAAATTGGCATCCTTCTTACACTGAATAACTTTGAATGGTGGTACTGTAGGCTGTTCTAAACCCACTTTAACAATATCCTGGAACAAAGCAACAGCAACATTTTCACTTTCGCAACCTGCATTCCAAACAATTATGTTTTTACCCCTCTGTTCAATTTCCAGTTTAAGAAGCCTATCCGACATTTCCAAAACTGCATTTCCCTGGGCCTTAGCCTCATCAACAAGAGCTGATAATTGTGATTTCAAGGATGAGTTCTCATTTGTTAGAACTTCAATTCTACTATCATGAATAGCAACTTGAGAACACTGGTCAGACTGGGTCACCTCTAATTTGGAAACACGATGGTCTAGTGTTTTTAACTTATCGTTCACCATGTCTAGTTTTCTACCATTTTCTTGGACAGCTTCAAGTACTTTATTAAAATTATGTGATAAAGTTTCCACGGTAATTTGGGTGATAGAACTTCCGGTACTAGTAGATGTAGAATTCAACGGGTTTTCTGAGTCCTCAGCGGGACGATTACGTTTGCGATTACGACCCATACCAATTAAAGTAAAGAGACTTCGCCCACTTCAAATAGATCAATTATTTGTTTACTCACTCTAGTTTTAACGTACTGTTGGCTTTGGCCGTTAATTACTAGCACGGCTAAAAATATAACCAGGACAGGTACGCCTCAATAATGGCTAAATATCAAACTTGGGTGATAGAAGCGGCAACAGGGGAATATGGGCTTCGAAAATCCGTGAAGTAATCCAAATCTGCCACTGAACACTGATAACAAGCACCCTCGTGTGAACTATGCTGTTACTCGGGCAAGAGCATAATGATAATTCAAAACATTAAACGAAACTTACTCGCAAGGGGGGAGTTTGACTACCCCCCGAAAATCCAAAAAACGTGCTGTTTATAATCCTTTATATTCCAAGTTTTATAATCCAAACGTTGCGCAATTATAATCCTTTTTCACTCAAATGTAATTACTATAGCTATTTACTGCATATATTGATCTTCACAGTACCACAGTAAATTAGATTGCAAAACTTACTAATCTGATGGTGCTCGTAAAACGTTCCAATTTCGTTATGAAATAAATGTTCTTTTACTTCACTGAAATTAGATTGCGAAACTTACTAATTTGATTATGTTCGAAAAAATATCTGTTTTTAGATAGGTGTTATCGCTTTGAACTCTGAATCAATACTGATATCTGAATCAATACAAAGGGTGGCTCACATTCGCTGCAGTTGGTTTGAGGGTGCATTCTAGGGTAATCGGGCGCGCTGATAACGAATATCGGGGAGCACAAGTTCGCACGCATGCAGAACATGGTCATTTTAGCCTATAAAGTCAAATTTGGCCTATAACGACGTCATACCGCTCTTGATTTTATTTACACAGTAAAATAAACTGAAAAACTTTATAAACTTGACATATTCCGAATCCTAAGAACAAGTACTTTAACCTGGTATTTTTATATTTTCCCCACAGCCTTAATTTTTTTTGTTTACCCTTATTTACTTTTGAAAACAAGGTTTTTAAATATACTTTTTCTTAGTTTTTTTCCAATTTTCTGAAATTTTTGCTTATAAGTATATTTTTTTATGCTTTATTTGAATTCTGCTCGTTATTACGAGTCATACCAAGTACCTCTTTTTAAAAGAATCTTAATTCTTCAGCAACTATTTATTTTTTCTAAATAACGTCATAGCTTTCAGAAATTAGCCTACAATGACCAAGTATTTTTTAATTTTTTTTTTAAGCTGTTAAAAAAAATGAAAACGAATCAAACTGCACATCATTCGAACTATCAGAATGTCCTTTACACGTTGTTAATAACATCAAAGTCGAGACTTCAACCTGCAAGAATATATGAGCGTTTGAACAAGAGAATTCCCCCCCCCCCCCAAAAAAAAGAGATAAAATTTTCTGAATAGTGGCGTTTTACGCGACATATTTCCAAGACAACCTATGATTTTTATCTCACCAAACGATAGATCGCTCTTTTTTGAATCAAATCATGTATTTATATAATCATGTATCTATACAACTAATATTTTTTTAACCAGGAGATGCCTAGTTCTGCGATTGCATGCGCGAATGTGGTATATTTTTTATGCTTTATTTGAATTCTACTCGTCATTACGAGTCAAACAATGTGCCTCTTTTCCAAAAAATCTTAATTCTTGAGCAACTATTTATTTTTTCTGTAGTAGTAGATACAATCTGGCTACGTAGGCTCATATACGAGCCTCAAGGTAGCAAAGCCGTGTGAACGTGTGGTGCAGAGGTGACCAAGACTGATTTAAGATACTATTTTCTTTAAATCCCAGCATAGCAGGAGCCAATGATCCAATCGGTTAGATTGGGTCAACGGCCACTGATGTAGTAGACGGTAAATGTCATGATCAGCTCAAAGTAAGGTTTAGAAGACTGCATTAGCAGTTTAATATCAAAACAAATAAAAAATCAAATATTTAAAATTGAACATGAAACGGTGGCTCAAATCTCTTTTTCTTCTTCATCTTCGTCTTCGGACTCGTTCTGATTCACATCGGAAAGTAGGCATTTTTTAGAGTCAGCTCCACACTTGCATGCGCTGTCACAGAAACCTATTTTCTGTGACAGCATTGGCAGTGCGAGCCGCACCTCGTCTTGTCACAGTTGCAAAAAGAAAGCGATGCTAGCCCATGCGGCATCGCAGAAACTAGGTCGGGCTTTAGTTCATGATGTTCAATTCTCCAGCCCACATCTGTCAGTTGGTAGTAAACGCCGCAAATCCTCCAATTTTGAGTACAAATATGCTCGAAGATCATTCAGACTATTGAAGTTAGTCGCACTTCTGCCATACACTGTACACTGCTGCTAACAGACGTTGACTAAACCATCATTTTGCACAGATGATGGCTTCTCTGCCAGGGCACGAACTCCATCACCTAAAGACCCCAACAAAGTTTCTGAAGACTTCGCAGCTCGAAGAAAGCGGACCTTTCCGATTCCAAACAGAAAACTCGTGGTGTCACATCAACTCAAGCTGTGGACAAGCGGCAAGGCGTTGCAAAATGTTACTCCTAGTTTTTGCGCTGCCGTATGAATAGGTATGCAGTAGCACAGAAACGTAACCCAGAGCTGCTTGAGGCCGAGACTAGCAAGATACTGGAAGTAGTATGCAGCTAGTAAGACGATATCAGTATCGTTGGCTTGCATTATCACAAGTGTGCTCTTTCGTCTTAAGGCAATTGCTATGTGGTATAACACCCGAGTGTCTGCCTCTTCATGGAAAGATGAGATATCGTCATCAACAGAGCTTCCATGAGTCGTAACGGTAACAGCTCTATGTCGACTCTCCAGCGAGACCTCCGGTGAGTTGAACCATCAGAAGGGTTGAAATTTTTGTACAGACCTCGAAAAGAACTTTCAAGAGTCGAACTTTGGCTGAGTGACTACTGAGAATCCCGTCCCAGAGTGTTGCAACTTTGCTGGAGTAAGTGAACGGGCTGGAAATATTTCCTTTAGGATCTCCTCTTCTTTCTCGACAGTCAGATGCTTCTTTGAGGTTGAACGAGTATGTCATCAGGGGTTCTATCGTCACTAAGACCGTCATACCTGTCACCAACCAAATGGATAGACTGACAAGCTTCGGGTATGTTCCTAAGAATCCCATTGTAAACTCTTATTCCAAAATCTGCTAGCGTCTCATTTTGTTCTGGTCGATAACACCTTATGACACTCATGACATCAACTATATAGTCAGATCGAGGAGAGTCTTCAAAAAGCGTATGTGGAATCATGGCCATGACTGCAAGCCAGACTGTTGCAGAATGTAGTTCAAGGCTGTTGACTTTGTACCAGTACATAGCTGAGGCTCCCTACGACTTGATGATAATACTGCAAGTGAGACCGGATATGGCTGTAGCTCGTACTTAAGCAGCTCACAGAGGGACGAAGTTTCTGTTGAATTTGCAAGACGCAGAGCCAGTTTAAGCAGCTCAGTTTCCCCAGAATATTTTTTTTGTGGCTCTTTCTTTTTTCCATTTTTGGCAACAGAGGCGAAAGTTTGTACTATGCCACTTTTACTTTCGAGGATGTTCCGTCGAGATATGAGCTCATGGCTTCGAAGTCAATGTCTCGGAATTTCAGCAGACTATTTGCTACGGCTTCTGGAGCTCTATCCCCTGTCATAAAGTTTTAGACCTCTGTTCTCGTCGTCTTGATTGGGTTTCCAAGCAACTCTACCAAGTCCATAACCTGATTTTTACCTTTTATTGTCAGATTCGTAAACGCAGTGATATCTTCATGATGCTTTATTGCCTTATCATCCATATTCAGGTTTGCTAACAACACAATTGCCGCTCAAAAACTCTCTGTTTACTCATGGCGCTTTTTCAGGCAGGCTTAGCATTTCTTTTAGGTAGTTAAGCGCAATTACGGCGTATTTATGGTTTCTGGGTGCGAAGAAAATCGGAAACATCTCTTTTGTCGCGTTTAAGTGTGATCCCGAGTCCCCAGCTCTTTCGGCATAAAGATAGTCTTTTCGGTACGGATAAGATCTAAATAGTTGATCAGAGGCTATGATTCCTTATGGTAGATCTGGACTCGTTGTGCTTCGGGAAAAGCGGAGCAAAGCTGTCCAACGCATCTCCTATCTGTTTGCATGCTTCAGAACTAGTTGTACCAACATGGTGTGCCTCACGCAAGACAACTGACACCCCCCTAAAATCGTTGTTGCAGGAATCCTTACCTTTAGCTAGATCAGATAAACATCCCAAATCCTTTCCTTTTATGTCGTAGTTTTCAGTACTTTATGCAATAGTCTGTGATCCAAGGCTCGCTATAGTTCAAAAAAAGAGAGGGGGTGGCTCACATCAGCCGCACTTGGTTTGAGTACGAATGCCAGGGTAATCTAAGGTGCTTAAAACGAATATCGTGGTGCACATGCTCACACTAATATAGAACTTGACGATTTTAGCCTATAAAGGGGAAATTAGCCTTTTATGGCTAAGTACTTTATGCAACTAGTGCGATCGCAGAACGAGGCATCTGTTGTTTTTTTTATGGTTAAAGATATTAGTTGTATAGAATGTAAATAAATTATTTGATTCAGAAAAGAGCTATCTATCGTTTGGCGAAATAAAAATTATAGGTTGTGTTGAAAATATTCAGATTAAAACACCACTATTCAGAAAATGTTCTTTTTTTGAGGGGGGGGGGGGAGGGGATTTTCTTGTTCATACGCTTATATATCTTGCAGATTCAAGTCTCGACTTTGTTTTTATTAACAACATGTAAAGGACATTTGGACGGTTCGAATGATGTGCAGTTTGATTCGTTTTCATTTTTTTAACAGTTAAAAAAAAAATTTGGTCATTGTAGGCTAATTTCTGAAAGATATGACACTATTTAGAAAAAACAAATATTTGCTCAAGAATTAATATCATAGGCAGCGCGCTAGCGCTGCCTAAGTAAAGAACGATGTGGGCACAATGTGTTTTTTTTTTCTCCATACCCAGGCACTTCGTATCGAAGGAGTTGTCGCAGAAACTTCGAAAAGGGCTCATTCGATTGGAAATTTGAGTGGCTACTGCCCTTTTTAATAGTCGAAAGTGATTGGAGGGCAACTAGCCCCCCCCCACACGCCCATCATTCCCTCAAACACATCCAATCAAAATTTTGAGATAGCCATTTTGTTCAGCGTAGTTGATTTCCAGATAGAAAATATCTTTTTTGAGGAGGACACTCCCCCACAACTCTCGGGGCAAGGGTTTTAAGTTATGCCCTGAGGGCATATAAGATCAATGTTGACACAATGTACAGTTTTTATTATTTTTTCTTTCTTTAAAGTAGGGCACTTCATATAGAAGGGGTCGTCGTAGAGACTTCAAAAGGGGTTCATTCGATTGGAAATCGAGAGTTCTAGTCCTCTTTTTAATAGTCGAAAGCGATTGGAGAGCAACTACCCCCCTCAAGCGAATCATTCCCCCAAACACATCCAATCGAGAATTTGAGATAGCCATTTTGTTCAGCATAGTTGATTTCCAGATAGAAAATGTATTTTTGAGGAGGACACTCCCCCACAACCCTCAGGGAAAAGGTTTTAAGTTATGCCCTGGGGGCATGTAAGGTTTTTATAGAAGGCGTTGTCGTAGAAACTTCAAAACAGGCTCATTCGATTGGAAATTCAAGGGGCTAGTGCCCTTTTTAATAGTCGAAAGTGATTGAGGGACAACTAGCCCCCCCCCACGCCCATCATTCCCACAAACACATCCAATCAAAATTTTGAGTTAGCCATTTTGTTCAGCGTAGTTGATTTCCAGATAGAAATTATGTTTTTGAGGAGGACACTCCCCCACAATCCTCAGGGCAAGGGTTTTAAGTTATGCCCTGGCGGCATATAAGGTTCTTATTGAAGGCGTTGTCTTAGAAACTTCAAAACAGAACAAAATTTGCACTTTACTGAAAAAAATATAAATGCTTTTACTTTTATAACTATAATAAATCAAATAATTTGAACATTTTGATTACTAAACATCAGTATATGTGTATATTAAACGGACAATGCACATTCATTTGTATATTTTTCCGTAAAGTGCAAATTTTGTTCTGGCCTTGGGAAGGCATAGGGGTTTTGCACCCTTCTTATGTTAATTTCTGCTCGTTTTGAGTTTGACTCGGTTATTTATTGTAATTTCTGTTCGTTTTGGGTTTCATTTATTTATTGATGCTGATTTGTGGTAGTTTCAAGCTTGATAGATTATTTGATTTTATTTTTGCTCATTTTTTGTTTAATGGAGTTCTTTACTTTTCTTTGAAAAACTTATTTTGTGGAAAAAGTTTTTTTTAATTAATTTTTGGAAAAGAGGCACTAAGTTTGACTCGCTCTGATGAGCAGAATTCAAATAAAGCATAAAAAATATACTTATGCAGGCAAAAATTTCAGAAACACCGAAAAAATTAAGAAAAAGAACATTAAAAAACCCTTGTTTTCAAAATGAAATAGGGGGTTAACTAAAGAAATAACAGTTGTGGGGAAAAACTAAAAATACCAGGGGAAAGTACTTTTTCTTAGGATTCAGAATATGTCAAGTTTATAAAGTTTTCAGTTTATTTTACCATGTAAAAAAAATTAAGAGCGGTATGACGTCGTTATAGGCCAAATTTGACTTTATAGGCCAAAATGACCATGTTCTACACGCGTGCGAACTTGTGCACCCCTATATACGTTATAAGCGCCCCCGATTACCCTAGAATCCACCCTCAAACCAACTGCAGCTGATGTGAGCCACACCTTCCCTTTTTTTGAACGATAGCGAGCCTTGGATCACTGACTATGTGGAGAATTGAGGGTGTTAAGGACCGAAAAATAGGCCAAAAAACACTTCTGTATCATACTGAAACTTACATGTTTGAGTCCCAGGAGCAAAGACCCTAACGTAAAAAAATGGCCGAGGGAATGAGCCCCCCTCCCCTTAAAAGGGGCAAACATTTTCTCGATAGGCTTGCAAATTATATGGTTTCCTAAAGCAATTAAAAAAAACTGGTTTACCTAAAAAAGGACAATTTCTTTTGTTTCAATCTGATTAGCTGGAATTCAGGGAACATTCCACTGGCAAAGGGGAACACGCATTTTCATGGGGAAGCAGACGAAGGAGCCTGGGAGAAGGCTGAAAGGCTGTTTGTCCCTGATAAGTTTAAAACTTTTTGGGGTAAGGGGAACCTAGCCTACAATTTCAATTAAGGTTGGGAGATTTCCCACATGAGCGGGACCCAAAAATGGGCCAAAAAACTTGTTTTTAAGATCGGCTTGAAACTTGGACCCAAGGTTCTTTGGCCAAGAGGACCAGATATGAAAGAGGAAAAAAACATGATTTTTAGGTGAATCAGTTCACCCAAAAATGTGATCTAAAAATACGTTTATTGAATCAGCTTGAAACTTTCAGGAGTCATTTCCTAGAACAATGAAACGTCAAGTTTTTGTGTGGGAGGAGGGGGCGTTTGATTGGTTTGTTATTTATATATGTAAATCTGCGGCTCAAGAGGGTCCTAGTGTACAAATAAGTTAGGTTTGTGGGCCCCTGCCCCCGAAAAAAAAACCAAATTATGTTTACCAAACAGCTTGAAACTTATATTCAAGAAGACTGATCAAGTGGATAGCTTCACTTACCTTGATAGTATTATCAGTAAAGATGGAGGGTGCAGTGAAGATGTATAAAATAGAACAGCCAAGACCCAGGGCATTTTTTCACATTTCAAAAAAGTTTGGAAGAACAGAAAAATAAGTCTGCAAACCAAGAATAGAATATTGTAATGAATGGTAATGACAGTGGTCAAGTATGGATTCCGAAACGTTAGCAATTCAGGAGACAGAGCAAGATTTGTTAATTTTTTCCAGAGGAATTGTCTACAGATCATTTTGGGAACCCGTTTGACTGACCATATGTCAAGCAACAAGCTGTATGGAAAATGTGGTTTTATCCCACTTTTTAAAGCTATAATGGACGAAAGGTTGAGATGGCCAGGACATGTTTTACAGATGTAGAATGACAGATTTTCGAAGATTATTCTTTTTTGGCCATCTGTCCGGGGCCAAACGACAAACAGGCCGTCCTTAAATGGGATGAAAAGAGGACATAAGAAAGGATTAAAAGGTAATTATAACTTATTGGGAGAGGGTAAAGAGTGAAGTATCGAACATGTTGGGGCACAGGAAGACCATGCAGAGCCATGTTGGCCTCAGATGAATTAGTGCTACAGTGAGTTGTTAGTGGTAGTAACTATACTATATTTCAAAAAGAAAATGCACTAAATGAGGTGTTTTTGTCACATCATTGATATGCAAAGGTTAAACTTAGATTTAAAGAATTGGATTTCGGGAGGCAGTATCCCTCCTTGCATTCAAGACAACCGTGGGGATGGTAATAAGAATTAACGAAAATTAAATAGAAAAGAAACAACTCTTTTCCCAATTAAAGTAAAAAACGCAGTTAAAACTTAAAAAGAACGGAAACTGTTCCATATTTGAATAAATTGAATGAAATCTACCACTTTTATTCTCTATGTTTTACTTCCTTTTTTTACATCCAGCTGTAGGTTGCACCAAAAGGACATTACAGCCTACTTGTATCACTGGGTTTCATAATTTCAGATCTATCCATTTACGGAGCCGCGATTATAATATTACTTGGACTTTTCTTAGGGAGAGATCTAAACTTGCTGTACAAATAGAAAACTTTTTTTTATTTCTGTATTTTTATGGAGTTTTTTCAACATATTTCTCAATCTAAAAAAAATATAAAACAAATTTCAAAATATAATTCTGTAAATGAATGGATCCCAATTTTAGCTATAGAATAATGACAAAGTTATCATTTTATATTGAAACTATAGAACTGCAAAAATATAACATACCCAAAACTTACACAAAGACCACAAACCTTAAGCAAAAAAGCTTGAAAAATTTACAAACATCCTAGCAGTTACCATCAACTAAAAAAAACTTCCTTTTTAAAATTTTCAAACTAAAAATCAATAATAGAACTGAAACAAGCAGAAATAAAGTTGTATAATAAGTTAATCTTAAAAAAAATTACCAAAAATGAGTCGATCCTTTTGAATCCTTAAGGCTATTGTCATTTACATATTACTGAAAGCAAAATATATTTTAAACAGTTTGTCTGTTTTATTTAAAACATTGCACAGTTAAAAACTGCTCCAACTTCCATATATTATTTTTTTATATGACCAGGTTTTAATTAAATAGTTTCAGAAGTCTAAAACAAAATGCTTCTTCACCAGCACTTTCTTCATGTTAGGTACATTTGAAATTTCTCCTCTAAACTAAACCGATCAGTGTACAAATAGCAAACTGACCTTCAAAAGGTTTTATTTAGTATCAATTACCCATTCTTCTTTACTAAAATGGAAAACAAAAAAGTACCAAAAAACTTCTTTAAAACAGTAAAACTAAATAGAAACTCATAACATACTTATTAAAGGAAGTTATGTTTTGTTTCCCATAAGTTTGATCATTGTTGGTGCAATGACAAATAGAAACATACTACTTGAATATACTTTGTTTTCAGTGAGGCAAAAAATTGCTCTCTTTTCAAGGGGGGCATTTAAGGGGGCAATGATCTCGACCTCTATGTATGCTCATTTTAGGTTTTCAAACCACTCTTTGCTTTTCTTTTTAAGAAAATTGAACTTTTTTCAACAAATTCAAGTAAAGGTCAACATTAAGACATACTAATACTAACAACTCACTGCAGCACCAATCCACCACAGGCAAAAAAAATCTATGCATGCTCCTTCTCCTTCCCAATCTATTCAAAGCCTCCCTCTTTATACCCTCCCAGGAAGTTCAAATTCCCCTTAAATTTTTCCTTAAGACCTCATCCCACTCCACTTGGGGATGACCTGCTTTTTGCTTGGCCCTAGATGGTTGCCTGACAAGGACAATCTTTGGCAATCTGTCATCCTTCATCTGCAGAACATGTCCTAGCCATTTCAATCTTTCTCTCATTATAGCCCTAGAAAACAGGATTGCACCCCATTTTTCATAGAGCTTAATGTTTAAAATATGGTCAGTTACATGGGTAACCAAAACAATCCATAGACAATTTCTCTGGAGGACAACTAACAAATCCTCATCCATCTTTCAGAGCATCCATGCTCAGACCCATATTTGACCACTATCATCACTGTAAGCTTCCAATACCGCATTCTAATCTTAAGTTTGCAGACTTATCTTTCTATTCTTGCAGACTTTTTTCAACTGTGAAAAAAACATCCAAGGTCTTGGCTATTCTACTTGTAACATTGTCAGTGCACTCACCATCTTTATTCATATCACTACCTAGGTAAGTGAAGCTGTCTAGTTAATCAATATTCTTATTACCCAACATCCCCTGTTCACCTTCACTTATTCCCAGTCTTAAAAACTTAATCTTCACAACATTAGTTTTCAAACCTATTCTTACATCCTGAACTCTTAAAACCTCCAAAAATTCATTCATTTGGGGAACACTTTTATCTAGGATGCTCAAAACATCAGCATAATCCAAGTCTAGGAAAGTTTTACTTCCCCATTTGATTCTGTGCTCTCCCATAGCTATTGCTGTGCCTTTTAAGACAAAGTCCATCAAAATGATATATTTTGTATATAATAGGGATTAGAAAGCAACCCTAGTTGACTCCTGATTCAATACAAAACCATTTAATAACCTCAGTAAAGTTCCAAAAAAGTTAGAAATTAATATTTAAAAATTACTTACTTTTGCCTCAACCTTTCCCTTTTGTATTTTGTGCAGCTCCCCTTTGCTCTTGTGCTTCCCATGCTTGTGACCTTTATTGGTCTGCTTCAAAAGGCCTGGCTTGTGCGAATGGCTGCCATTTTGGGTCTTCATGTTGCAAAGCTATAGACAAAGATGATTTTTTTTTAGAAGTTTGATGAACAAAATGAAGAACTGTATCACATTCTTGAAATTCTATATTAAACAACATGGTTAAGTCTAGAATACAGTTTCCCTAAAAAAAAGTAGACTATAAAAAGACAGAGACTTTACATAGAGGGGATGGGCAGTAACAAGTTCCATGCATCAGTAGAATTTTTGAAAAATACAATTCCTTTCATTTCAGCATGATTTTAATCTACATCAAGGCATTTATTTTAAATTTTAGAAAACCTATTTATAAATACTTAAAACCTTATATGTCAGTATTGAACAAACATGAGAGATTCAAAACATGCTACTTGTCCCTTGTTTGAGCAGTCAATCTATTTCTCATAGTTTAAGAGAGAGAGAGAGAGAGAGAAGTTTATTAAAAAAAAAAAACAACAGAGAAAACAACACATTACAAATACTACAGATTTTAATACATTACTCTGTCTCTAGAGACCTGATGAGGTCTTTTTTGGGGGGTCAAATCTCATTATAATTATACTTTTAAATACAGAATTTGTATTTAAACACAAAAATTGTGCATCACTTTTATAATACAAAAATTTTAAAAGATCATTGCCTTTTGAAGGGGGAAAATGTAGAGGTGTACACATAAGTGTTATTCTGTATTCCCACTCTCTAGAAGGAAAAACTATAAAATTCTGCATCCTAGTTTATATTTACTCCTCCTCAGAAGGAACCCTATAAACTTTAGAAACAATCTCTAGAAAATTATAAAATACTCACTCATATAATTCCTAAAAGTGCTTCCCTTTACTTCATCTTAACCCTTAATATGCGAAAATATTGCCGAAATTATATAAACTCTATTCTCTTTTCCATTTCATGATTTCTTAGATGCTGCTTCTTTCCTCTTAAATCTTTTTGAAGAAAAGAATGACATATAGAAAAATACAAATGATTTGAGCTATACATTTGCTCATTAGGGGAAGGGGTGGGGAGTAGAGTGAAAGGGCTATTAGGGATGATATAAGTAAGTATTTAAAAAATTTTATAAGTTGTTTTCAAAATTTCATTGTAGTATCCAAAGGTACACCAATAAACTTTACTGCCCTTTCCCCTAATGGTCAAGGATATATTCAAACTATATATTTGCAATGAAATTTCCATATGCTGAATTTGCTTTTGTATTGCTGCTAAATCAACTCAAAGAAAAAGAGTCACATACAGAAAGTTCACTGGATATACATAATTCACATTACATATTTGAAGTAGAGGGAGGGGTGGGGTAAAGTTTATTGGTAGCCTAAACCTTAAAGAATGACAAATAATTTTTCTTTTTCATATAATTTAGCTAGGAAGAAAGTGAACACTTGATAACTTTTTTAAGCTCTTTACAAATATAATAATTGCTTCTTGAGCAAATTCTTTTTTGAGCCCTTAAAATATTAAGCATGGGTTTTGAAAAAAATAACTGTCTAGTAAGAAAAAATTGCCATTTGTAGCTAATTCAAGAATGGTAATTATTATTCTGATTAATATGAATTGTAAAATGTTACAAAAGTATTTGTTTTGTATTTGTGCAACACAACAGCAACTGGGAGGTGTGAAAGTGAATAACGGATTATTGACCAAATCTGTGAGAAAGAACATTTATTTCTACCCATATATTACCATACCTGCTTATATTTGATATTAAGTTTCATTTTAAGAGGTTTTCCCTGGTGTTTCACTATATTTACCTGATTTTTGATGTTAGAAAGTTTTTATTTTCTATTCCCAAGGGACTTGTCCTTTGTCTGCTAATAAACAGCTGTTTGTTTGTTTGTAAATAAGTCCAGGCTGAATTCAGTTTTCTTCTCCTTCTTCTGAATTTGCAGCCAGCAATAAAGCGCAGTTGCCAAACGCTAAATACTAAAACCACCATATATTACGTTGGCTCGTCAGTTTTCGCGTTTTTAGTGGATAATTTGTGCAGAAGGGAGCAATAGCAAACAAACAAGAGGCCGAATTGGTACCAGCGGGATTTTAATCCTTAAACTGCTGGGAATAGGTGATTTGAGTATTGCACTTCCCACATTCTGTCTACTTCGAAAATTGTCAAGGCAATAAATTTAGCGTTCTGAGCATCGACGAGATATAATACTTTCATTTGAGCGCCAGGAGAGGAAAAGCTAGCAGAAGAGTTGAAAGTAACTGTGGCAAGTGCTCTAGTGGTATCTGCCGAGAGTTATTTGTCCAAGAGCAAATCATTTGCAGCAAATTGTGTCGTTTATTTCGATTTTTGTCAATAATTTATCCTAAAGTTTGGACTTTACACTAACGCTACCTAGCGGCGCTGAATTCTCGTGTTCCTGGTTGCATTCTGTTATCCAAGTTGCGTTCTATTACCTGTTACCTGAGTTGCGTTTTATTTGGTGTCGCCTTGATATCAGTGCCTGAAAGTTGCAAAGTTGCAGAATGCCACCAAAAAGGCTTCGAGAAAGCCCAAAAAAAGGCAAAGACATTTGCGCTGCTTGTGATGAGAGTCTGGATGAAGAATCTAGTGCAATGAACTGCGACATTTGTAAACAATGGCTTTGCATTGATTGCCTTGAAATTAGCAAACCCGAGCATAATCTTCTGACAAAAATGACAAGGAGATTAGCTGCGAATGGAAGTGTCCTGTTTGTAAAGGTAACGCCCATAGTGGCGCTAGTGCAGCTGAAATACAAGCCATAGTTAACAAAACGCTTGAACCACTTGAACCTGCAATAACTGCTGTACAGGACCTAGATATTAAAATCAAGAATGCAGTTAAACAGTCATTTAGTGAATTTAAAGAAGAGTTCAAGAAAGACATTGATGCCAAGTTCAAGGATGTGGAGACTCGTATTACTTCGCTTGAAGAAGCCCGGGGGCTGCTAGTAATCCTGATCTGTTACAAAAGCTAATCAAATCTCAAGTAGAATCTCTTAAAGATGAAATGAACCAGCAACTCGAGAGCCACGTGAAAAAATTGATCGCTGAAGATAGAGACAAACAAAGACGCAAATTAAATATCCTAGCATTCGGAGTATTGCCGCAACCCAATGATGAGACATTCATTAGTGACTTCTTATGTAACGAATACGGACTACAGCAGATAGCTGTAAAAAATGTTCGGCGCCTCGTCAGTCCCAATAAACCTAGGAATGAAAATGATTCGCGTAAGGCGAGCCCCATTATTTTTTCGGTTGATGAATTAAAAATTAAGAAAGTGATCCTGCAAAAGTCATATGAGAGAAAAGGAACAGGCCAAATTCAGTTTAGAAACGATGTTTCAAAAGCCGACCGTATAAAGAGGACAAAGCTGTATGAAGTACTTCATGCGCGACAAGCTAATGGTGAAGAAAACCTAGTCATTCGAGGCAACAGAATTGTTCCAAAAAACGTGCCCACCTCCGCAGCACCAGCTGCAATGGACACGATCTAGATAATTCTCAAAGAAATATAGATAGTAGTGTAAATAGCCCTGTGTCTTCTAATGTTGAAATAAGTACTATTGATGAATCAAGTGAATCTTTTTACAGTGCGAGATCAGTAAGCTGTATCCTTTCTGAGCAGACTGTTTTCATGAGTGACGTTTCAAACCACAGCAGCATAGAGTCTGAGGAATGTAATGATCTGGATAATAGCCCGAATAAAAGTTGCACGCATTGGATGAACAATGGTCTGAAAGTTGTCTTCAGTAACGTAGATTGTTTAACGTCAAAGTTCCATGAGATAAAATATGCCGTTTCGACGGAAAAAGCAGACGTTTACGCTTTCTGCGAGATTAAACCTAAATGGACCAACACTCCTCTTGGAGATACCCAGATCCAGATACCCGACTATACCTTGGTCACCAACTTATCTAGAGAAGGAGGAAGAGGAATAGCCGTGTACATCCGAAGCTCTCTGAAGGTAGGAAGCATAGATATTAATTCAGATTATGAACCATATATTGAACAAGTGTGGATATCTGTCCTCCTGCCTTGTGGGCCATTTTACATTGGTTGCATGTATAGAAGCCCCAGTTCCCCTAGCCTTGAATCCTCTTTACTTGCTATGAGTACTTCAATTGATATTAAAATGAAGCTACGAGGAAACATAATTATTGTTGGTGATTTCAATCTCCCAAATATTCAATGGGTCAACGGATTTGGTTTTTCTGAAAATAGTTTAATAAGACCATTCCTGGAGTGCCTATTTAATCATTCTTTGTACCAGGCAGTTAACTTCCCAACAAGATATAGAAATAGCCAGAACCCTTCGCTACTTGATCTACTACTAGCAAAAGACCAAGAGTCTATAATAAGCATCAAGCCCCTACCACCATTTGGAGCTAGTGACCACATTGTCATAAGTTGCAGTTTTAGACTGTATCCCCAAAGACTAGAATTTACAAAACACGTGTACACTGATTACAGTCTAATTCGTCAGGAACTGACTCAATGTGATTGGTCTTTCATTGAGAATACAGATGTGGAAGAGTCATGGACAACTATGAAAAGAATATTACTGAAGGCTATTGAAAATCACTCTTCTACAAAATGGAAAAGGAAACCAATAACCCTCCCATATATTACAAAAGAAATAAAAATGGCTAGGAACAGAAAAAAGAAATACTGGAAGCTGTACACAAAGAATCAAAACCAGGCTGACTATTACACAAAATATAAGCAGGCGCGTAACAAGCTTAGAAGTCTCTCCAGAAATATCACCGAGAAGTATGAGGAATCAGTGGCAGCTGCAACAACAACTAACCCTAAGAAATTTTGGAGGTATGTGTCATCGGGTAAGCCTGGAAGGCATTCTGTCACTCAACTTGTACAAGATGGATCTAAAATCTGCGACCCAAGGAAGATAGCTAATGCATTAAATAAGCAGTTTATTTCAGTATTCACAGTTGCAGATAATGCCCCACTTCCAGACCCCCCGCAGTACGAAATTCAAAAAAGTATGCCGCCCATTAATATTACTAAAGTAGATGTAGAGACTCGACTAAAGAAGATTAACCCAAATAAATCAACAGGACCTGACGGAGTGCCCCCTTGGCTCTTAAAGGAGATGTATGCAGTACTATCACATCCTCTCACCCTACTATTCCAAAAGTCCCTAAATACTAAATCTATTCCACAAGACTGGAAGGAAGCTTACATTACACCTGTTCATAAAGGAAGCAGCAGAGATGAAGCCAGCAACTATCGACCAATTAGTCTCACCTCGGGAGTGGAAAACTTCTTGAAGGCATAGTTAATTCAGCCATTATTGAACACCTAAATGCGAACAAGCTACTATCTCCTAGCCAGCATGGCTTCCGCCCCAGTCGATCAGTTGATACTAACCTCATTGATGCTTACGAGCATGTCACAGAACTTATGGACACGGGATCCCCAGTTGATATGATATTATTAGACTTAGCAAAAGCATTTGATAAAGTATGTCATAGGAGGCTAAATTCTAAACTTCACGCAATAGGCCTCCACGATGAAGTCATAAATTGGACGATGCAATTTCTTACCAACAGGAAGCAGGTGGTAAGAGTATTTGGGGATGGTGGATCAATTTTCTTCTCAGAATCAGCAGATGTAGAAAGCGGAGTACCCCAAGGCACGGTTTTGGGCCCAACTCTATTCAACATCTATATTAATGATGCATCTTCAATCATAAAGAATAAGATTTGCTTATATGCTGATGATTCCAAAATAATCAGTCCGATTTATGACCCCCAAAGTACCAAAGACATCCAAGCAGATCTCGACGCACTCTCAATGTGGGCAAAAACCTGGCGACTAGAATTAAATATCCAGAAATGCAAGGTCATACACTTTGGAGCAAACAACCCTCTCAGCCAGTATTTTATGGAATCCAATTGTGGTTTTAAACAGCCACTTACAACCAGTCACTGCGAAAAAGATCTGGGAGTCTTGGTTGATAACAAGCTCAAATTCAACTTACACACGCAGTCTGCAGTAGCCAAAGCCAACCAAACTCTCGGTATAATAAAGAGAATGTTCTGCAGTAGATCTCCAGCAGTGATTACTAAGCTCCTAAAGGGCCTGATCCGACCAAAATTAGAATTTGGGATGTCCATTGCCACGCCAGTTAACAAGCTTGACCAATCGATTCTGGAATCGGTGCCGCGGAGAGCAACGAAATGCATAAGGGGTTTTCAAAATTTGCCATATTCTACCAGACTCCAGAGGCTCAAAATACCATCTCTCACATACCGACGTAAGCGAGGAGATGTATTGATGACATTCAAATTGATCTGCAACCACGATATCATCCCTGACTTATTCCAGTTAGATAGTTCGTCAAGAACAAGAGGGCACCCCCTAAAGCTCTACCGGAAACGCGCTAATACCAGGCTGCAAAACAATTTTTCTCCAACCGTGTGGTTGGCTTATGGAATTCCCTTAGCCAGAGTGCAGTCATGTCCCCTAATACTGAAGCCTTCAAGTCAGCTGTTGACAGAGATTGGTGCAGCAAGCCATGGCGCACAGTTTGGGATGCGCCCGATGAGCTGAGCCACCATCATCATTGACCGGCGTCTACAGGATTCGTCCTTATCGCTGGCTAGTGCGATTTAAGGTAATTTAAGGTATTTGTATGACACTGAAACATAATTGAGGACTATTTAAAAAACCTACTTAATTTTGCATGCTGACCAATGGGTTGAATAGAGCAGGTGCCAATCTCCTGATTTTCTGCCTTCAACCAGGGGTGCAATACGTGGTTGGAGGCAAATAATCCAACACTCCAGTGCTTTCCCCCTAGATTTCTCCAGGAGTCTATGTAAAGCTGGGTTGACTCTGGCTGATGTTACAGTGTTACACAATTGACTCCTGTTCTAAACCAGATAACCAGCAATTCTAGGACTAAAGCCCCTGTCCTAAGGATTTTATGTCTAGGCTAGTATTCTAACTACTCAGCTAGGCCAGCTGAAGCCATTTATGTCACAATTTAATTATTTAAAAACAAATTTTTACATCTAATTAGTTTTTAACTAATTTTCCAACCTTACATCACAGTCTAGAAACAATAGCCAAGTTATTAAGTAACCTTTGGGACCCAATTAAGGACTCAAAATAGAGTTTGCCCACAGACAATTACTAGCATGTATTTTGAAGGATCATGAAAAAGGCACCAAGTGATGTATTCACTTTGGGAAATTTTTAGCAGCCTGCATTTCTGACCTACAAATAAAATGAACATAGGCTAAAAGATCTCTTTTTGGGAAAGACCACTTTTCTTTGGCTTTCCAGACAGTGGCAGATCCAGGTGGGCAAGGGGGGCAAGTGCCTTCCCTAATGGTATCTAAAGTAGTGTAATTTAATTAATTAACACAAATTTGCATTAACTAAATTTGCTCCTAATGCAAGTTTATTAGATCAACCTATTTTGCCCCCGCACCTAAAAAAAAATCCTGGATCCACCCCTGATTCCAGAAATATAGCAATGGCTTTTTGGACACACCCTATTTTACTATGGCATGATGCAATGTGAGGGCAGTAAAAAGAACTCCACCTTCTTGGCCAAGTTTTCATTTATAATTTGTCAGCATCAATTAAAAGTGTGGTCTCTTTTTTGACAAGCAATTTAAAAAAATATATATATATATTTAATATTTGTGATTTAAAGAATAAATATCCAACAATAAAAGTTACATTTTTAGAATCAGAAGGAAATGAGCTTTCTGTTAATACATGAATAAAACTGAAACGGCAAAAGGATATATACATCAAAATAGGGTACATTTTTTGTTATTCATATTACTGACTTATGAATAAAGTAAACATACCACTCAATGCCTTTTTTGTATGCTCTTTCCAAATATAATAATCATTTTTGCCAGAAATGAATTTTATCCCCACCCCTACATATATCAATTCAGGTATATATTTTCACATTAGGGGGATGGAAGAAAGTTTAAACTTACCTCTCATTTACATAAGAAATAAAATTTGGTATAAATTTAGAATTGTGGCCCCTGATAAGGAGACATGTAAAGAAAACAATTCTTACTTTAAAACATGTATAATCATCCTAGTTAACATATTATCCAAGGGGAGAACCTTTTCCCTCAAGTCCTTCCCCTTTTTTTCCTTCTTTTTTCCAACTTAAAAGAAAAAAAATTCAATTTTTGCCATGCTCTCAGTGCAATGCAAAATCTTTTCAAATTGCAGCTATAATTTATTTTTATTATAGATAGTGCTCATCCTGGTCATTGTTAATTTTTTTTTTTTTTTTTTTAATGATAGATAAGGCAGTAGCAAAAATACAAAATATTGCTATAATCATACATATACATACAGAGTGTATCTGCCCCCACCCCCCTAATGTGCAAATATATAACCAAAATTACATTCTGAACCTAAATATAACCAAGTGAACTGTACCCCAAGCCCAAAATATATCCAAATCAGGGTATATATTTGCACATTAGGGGGCAGGGGTATATACTTTGTGTGCATATGTATGTTTATAACAATATTTTGTATTTTCACCACTGCTTTATCTATCATTAAAAAAAAATGGAATAAACAATGAAAAGGATGAACACTATCTATCATAAAAAACCATTTATAGCAGTAATTTCAAAAGGTGTATACATTGCACTGAGAGCATGGCAAAAACTGTAATTTTCTTCTTTTAAGTTGGAAAAAGAAGGAAAAAAAGGGGAAGGACTTGAGGAAAAAGGTCCTCCCCTTGAATAATATGTTAACTAGGATGATTATACATGTTTTTAACATGTCTCCTGATCAGGGGCAACAATTCAAAATTTATAACTAAAATTTACCCTCATCCCCCTAATGTGCAAATATATACCCTGAATTGGTATATATAGGGATGGGGGTAAACTTCATTTTTGACAAAAATGATTATTATATTTGGAAAGAGCATAATAAAAGGCATTGAGTGGTATGGGCCAAACATTTTGAGAATTTGCTTAACTGAGATAGAGTTGCAGGAAAAAATATAGAGGAAAATGAAAAAGTTTGTGATACTTGGATGTGAAGGATGATTTGTTTTGTGAGGAGGAATTAGCAACAGTACTAAAAGGATTAAAGAATAATAAGGCTCCAGATGCTGATAGGGTGGTAAATGAGTTTCTTAAATATGGTGGCTCTGAGGTTAGAAATAAGTTACTGAAGATTATGAATATGATTTTGAGAAAAAGGGGAAGTACCTAACAATTTTAGGAAAACCTTAATTATGCCACTTTATAAGAAAGGTGGTAAAAGTGAGTGTGGTAATTATCGAGGCATTAGTCTGGTCTCTGTAGGTAGTAAATTACTTAGTAATTTGTTACTTTTTAGACTGAGAGATGCCATAGACAAAGTTTTTAAGAGAAGAGCAGTGCAGTTTTAGAAAAGGTAGAGGATGTGTCAACCAAATTTTTACTCTTAGGCTAATAATTGAGAAGTGCCTGAGTTTTCAAACACCTTTGGTCCTCAGTTTTATAGATTATGAGCAAGCATTTGCTTCTGTTGATAGAAGAGCTTTAGTAAAGGTTTTATCCTTGTATGGTATACCAGACAAATACATTAAAGTGATTAGTGCTATGTATGAGAATAACACTGCTGCAGTTAAGGTAGGAAATGAGGTTAGCAGCTGGTTTTGTATTAAATCAGGAGTTAAGCAGGGTTGTGTTCTATCCCCCTTTGTATGGATTATTTTGATGGATTTTGTTTTAAGGAGCACAGGAAAGGCAATGGAAGGCCATGGAATCAAATGGGGAGGAAAAAGTCTCCTGGACTCAGATTATGCTGTTGCAAGTTCAGGGTGCTAGAATTGGTTTGAAAATTAATGTTAGGAAGACTAAGTCACTAAGGCTAGGAATAAGTAAGGATGAAAAGGTGATGTTGGGTAATGAAAAGATTGATCAGGTGGGCAGCTTCACTTACCTTGGTAGTATTATTAGTAAAGATGGTGGGAGCAGTGAAGATGTTAAATATAGAATAGCCAAGGCTCAGGGTGTTTTTTCATAGTTAAAAAGAGTCTGGAAGAATAGGAAGATAAGTCTGCAAACCAAGATTAGAATATTAGAAACTACAGTGATGACAGTGGTCAAATATGGCTCTGAAGCATGGACGCTCCAAAAAGCAGATGAATATTTTCTAGATGTTTTCCAGAGAAATTGCTTAAGGATTGTTCTGGGTACCTGGCTGACTGACAGTATTTCAAACAATAGGCTATATGAAAAACACAGTTTATAGACAGTAAGCTTATTGCAGATAATTTCTGGTCTTCGGTCTTGGTGCAAACAAAAAAAGCTCCTCCCACTTGTTTCTGCCTCAGCAGATTAGTCTGTTATTGTCAATCACTGAGAAATGGTTACCAAGTGCATTATTTGTAATAGTGGGTTTCCACTTGTTTTGTGTCCAAGAGAAATCTGACTTGTCTACCCGCAAAAAGATCTGATAACACCTATGTTTCTATCTGCAAAAACGTTCTCCGGAGCACTTGCACCCCTGTCTGGGTTTTTATAATGGGAGAGATAGAGAATGATCATACTGCTAATTCTATAAACTGTGATGAAAAATTTGGTTCAATACTACTCTCTAGGGCTATAATGAAAAAAAGGTTGAGGTGGTAAGGGCAGATTGTGTGGATGAAGGATGACAGATTGCCAAAGATTGTTCTTTTCGGCCAACCATTTAGGGCTAAACAGAAAGCAGGTTGTCCTTGTCTGGGGTGGGAGGATGTAAAGAAAGATTTAAGGGAAATGGGAACTTTGTAGGTGGGTGTAAAAAGGGAGGCTTTGAATAGATTGGGGTGGACAATGAGCATGCATAGCTGAGTTGGCCTCAGGCAGCTTGGTGCTGTGGTGAGTTGTTAGTAGTAGTAGTAGCAGTTTACTTTATTCATAAGTCAATAATATGAATAACAAAAAATTTACCCAAAATAGAATAATTGGCATTTCCAAAAAGAGGTCCTTGTAGGAAGTCAATAAACTAATAATTTCAAGTGCTTGATCTTAAACAATTTTGATAATAACCTTATTTATGCATAGCTTAGATTTTTAGCTTTTCTCTAATATGTACAATTTTTGGTCAATATATACCAAATCATATTATTGAGTTTCAAATAAAGTGAATATACCATTCGATGCCTTTTTTTATGCTGATTACAAATATAATAAGCATTTCTATTGGAAATGAATTTCAGCCCCCCCCTAAATAGGCTATACCTAACCTAACCCTGAATTGGCATATAGGGGGGGGGGGGGGCTGAAATTCATTTCCAATAGAAATGCTTATTATATTTGTAGTCATCATAAAAAAAAGGCATCGAATGGTGTATTCACTTTAGTCCTAACTCAATAATATGATTTGGTATATATTGACCCAATTTTTCTTGGTAAATTTTTTGCAAATCATATTAGGCTATTGTCTTATGAATAAAGTAAACATACCACTTGATGCCTTTTTTATGCTCTTTCTAAATATAATAAGCAGTTTTGTTGGTAATGAAATTCACCCCCACCCCCATATATACCAATTCATGGTATATATTGCACATTAGGGGGGTGGGGGGGGTGGGGTGAAGTTTAAACTTACCTCCCATTTACATCAGAAATAAAATTTACCCCCCCCCCCCTATTGTGCAAATATATACCTTGAATTGATATAGATAGGGGTGGGGGTAAAATTAATTTTCAACAAAAATGATTATATTTGGAGAGAGCATAGGCTAAAAAAAGGCATCCAGTGGTATGTTTACTTTATTTGTAAGTCAATAATATGATTTGTGAAAAATTTACCTTTTTCTTTGGTAGCAAGATGTAAGGGATTTAGTTTTACATAATTTTGCTCATTGGATAGCCTACTGCTTTTTTACCCTACTACTCAGTGCCTTTTTTAATGCTCTTTCTGAATATTATAATCACTTTTGGGACAAATTCAATTTTACCTAACCTAACCTTTCTAACCATACCCAAATATATAGGCCTAGCCCGTATTATAAATATTTTGTCTGTTGATTCAATTTACATGTAGGCCAAAACTGGTTTTAACAGGAGTGATGCAAACAGAGGTATATAAACTGTATCTAAAATGAGAGAAAAAAGTATCATCTTTGAGGGTCTGTAAAGGGCTTAAAATGGAATTTGCAGCAAAAGCAATTATTATATTCAGAAAGAGCATATAGAAAAAGAATATAAAAAAATGTACCGAGAATTTATAATCTCTTTCTTCTCTAAAATCGAGTGCGATTTCAAAAAGTATCAAAACTTAGGTTTGTACCATTGTAGGCATATGCCTACGTTATCTGTGATTTACAAACCTAAATTTTACACTTTTTTTAAATCGCCATTTAGAGAAGAAAGAGATTATAAATTCACTCTAGACTTTTTTATATTCTTTTTCTATGCTAAGTTAAGTTGCGTCCCCACCTAACTTAAACTAACTTAACCTAGAAAAGTGTCATGTCTCTCTGAACTTAAAAAAAAAATTACATGTTCTTCTTACTTAACAAAAAAATTCATCTGTTTCTGACTCTTTAAAAATTTCTTTTGACGGGTTTCTAGATTTTGAGAATTGTTGTAAGAACTATGGTCAATATATACCAAATCATATTATTGAGTTAGGACTAAAGTGAATACACCATTCGATGCCTTTTTTTATGCTGATTACGAATATAATAAGCATTTCTATCGGAAATGAATTTCAGCCCCCCCCCCCAATATAGGCCAATTTAGGGTTAGGTTAGGTATAGCCTATATAGGGGGGGGGGCTGAAATTCATTTCCGATAGAAATGCTTATTATATTCGTAATCAGCATAAAAAAAGGCATCGAATGGTGTATTCACTTTAGTATTAACTCAATAATATGATTTGGTATATATTGACCAAACTATTTTGTATGAACTATTTTGTGTTTTGCAAGAATAATTTAAGTTTTGTAAGGAGTTCTTCTATTTAACAGCAGGCGGGCTTTTCAGTAATACTATTTAGCCCTTTTCCTTTTGCTTCACTCTGTGGGCTACAGAGCTACTGGGTTGATTGCCTTTTATTTATTAGATATTTTCAGATATCTTTCATTAGATTTTTCGACTCTAGGAGTTCAAATATAAGACGATAGACGTTGATTTCTATGCTCTGTGTGCAGGTATAGTTGGCTAGACTTTTGGCTAATAGTGAGATTTTGTGGTGTTTGAAGCATTTTAACAGTTTACAAAGCAAGGTATGTTGTGCAGACGTCAGCATATTACATTCAAATAGGCAATGGTCAATTGTTTCATTATTCATATTACAATGCCTGCAAAGAGGGGACAGGGGAATTGAACCACTTGAATTAGGAAACTTATACGAGAATGCAAGAAAATTTAGTCCATTTGTTCCAGAACGAATTCTATGATAAATTTTAGAAAAAAATACTTATTAGGAAAGGGGGAAAGGATAGGATTATTCTTATTAAAATTAATATCTGATAGTCTCCATCGGTAAATCTCTCTAATGGGGATTGGTCTCCCACTTGGCTGGTCAATATTTATAGCATTTTTTTGCTATTTCATCAACCTGATGATTACCACTTATACCAGAGTGGCTAGGAATATACTGAAAATAAGTTCTTATGCCACTTGAAGCAAGATTATCTATAATACTGAGACAATGATAAGTGTCAATGTCCAACTTATACTAAAGAGCTGAGACCAGCAACTCAAGGCTTGATAAAGAGTCGGAATATACTATAATATTATTTTGAATTAGCAATCAAAGGTTGGTTTTCCATAAGGTGTTCTAATGCCATGATTATGGCATTTAACTCAGCAGACATTATAGGTACATTATTATATAATCTCTCGCCCATTGCAATTTTCAGGTGAGGAAGGAAAGCACCACTTGCTGCCTTCTCATTCATTTTTGACCCATCAACAAATATTGGAAGTGGTTTTATAAGTAATTGAATTAAGTTCAGCAAATGTTTTCTGGACAAAAGCAATGGGGTTAAATCTTTATTCCACTTTGAGAAATCAGTATTTATTATGGGGATTGACCAATTCTATGGAGGGGATTGGGGGAAAGTAGGTGCAACAGACTTTGCGGGTACAGGGAACTTCTTCTGAATATTGGGCATACTCATCTGCAATGCCTCTATACATAGCTGGATTTCTTAACCAATTATGTAGGGTGTGTGAGCTATTTGACTCAATTTTTGTAAGATGTTTTATCAAAAGAAATCTACGTCTCTCCCTTATTGTTGTTAATCCACTCTCCATGAGCAGAAACTTGGTGCTTGTGGGTTTCCTAAGACCAAATATGAGACGAATTATATCGTTTTGTATTGTTTCAATTTTTTGCATCTGGGTCTTTGCACATGCACCATAGACGATGAGCCCATAGTCAATATGGGGTCTTATATGTGATTTTCAAAAACTGGAGTAAGGTTTTCTCCTTACATCCCCAGGGTGTGGAAAGAAGTCTTTTTAGTATAATTGTTTTTCTATAGCATTTTTTTATTGTGTTTGAAATGTGGAGGTGGAAATTAAGTTTTTTGGTCAAGCATGAGACTTCTGGAATAGTTGTTCCATTTAGAGTTAGTCTTGCATTAACTTGATTTCGCTTTCGGTGAAATTGGACTATTTTTGACTTGGTAGGTGCAATGGGTAGATCTGAATGTTGAGAGAATTTTTCAAATTGGAAAAGTGACTTTTGCAGCTTTGACTGTGCAATCTCAAAGGTGTTGCCAGATGACCATAGTACCAGATCATCAGCATATTGTAGATTCGTGTGGGGAAAGTTCATGTCCCAGAGATATAGGGCAAAGAGGAGGCAGCTGAGGACTGCTCCCTGAGGAAGGCCTTTGGTTATAGGGCTGGTCAGTCCTGACGTCACACACCTATCTTGATGCTCTAAATTCAAAATCTGGGTGAAACGTGGGAACCAAATACAAGGATAATTTATATAAATTTGTTTTTTTCTGCGTAAAGCTTATCCAATTGACTTCGA
The DNA here is from genome assembly GCA_027921565.1 of Artemia sinica. Lineage (NCBI taxonomy): Eukaryota > Metazoa > Arthropoda > Branchiopoda > Anostraca > Artemiidae > Artemia > Artemia sinica. The sequence continues at coordinate 32,214,889 of CM051266.1, read as the reverse complement.
AGAAGCCCCTTAGGTAGGTTTCACAAGAAATGTATGCAAAGTGATACTGATCATTGATGCTTTGCACCTGGGTCAAGTTTGGCAAAGGTATATTTCTCAGCTGAAATCATCAAGATTGTATCAGGATTTTTCTATGATGATTTAATTTACTCAAGGATCAGCAGCTACCCATATCCAGAGGGAGGGGCAGCAACCCTTCGTTGATGTAGAGGGGGCAGTTGGTGGTGATCATAGGCTATATCATGAATATTTCTATATGTAAAACAAAACATGATTAAAGTGATTATTGTCAAATCAAAATTATTCTCAAATCCAAGCTCCAAAATTTAAATCTGATTTATAAATTATATTATATATATATATATATATATATATATATATATATATATATATATATATATATATATATATATATATATATATATATATATATATATATATATATATATATATATATATATATATATATATATATATATATATATATATATATATATATATATATATATATATATATATTATATATATATATATATATATATATATATATATATATATATATATATATATATATATATATATATATATATATATATATATATATATATATATATATATATATATATATATATATATATATATATATATATATATATATATATATATATATATATATATATATATATATATATATATATATATATATATATATATATATATATATATATATATATATAACATATGAAGTATTACTCATGAATTCATAAGTCAGATTTGATTTTTTTTTTTTTTTTTTTTGCCTAAATTTGCAAGTAGGCCTAATTTTAAAGCTTTTGATTTGACAATAATTACTCTGATCATGTTTTGCTTTACTTGTAAAAGTATTCATCATATATGATCATCCTCACCTCCGTCTCGGTCAACAAAGGGTTGCTGCCCCCCTGGATATGGGTAGCTGCTGAATCTTGAATAAATTAAATATTAATACTATCAAAAGTTATTATGGCTGGCCTAGGCAAAGTAGGTTACTGGCAACTGAAAAACTTATCTGAGCAGTATATAAAGCATTTGTGGGGGAGGGGTAACTAGACTGTTGTAGGTGAAGGTGAATATGTAGTTGTGATTTACAATTTTGATTTGACAATAGTCACTTTGTTCATATTTTGTTTTATTTATAGAAATATTCATCATATCCTATAGCCTATGATCACCCCCACTGCCCCCTCTCAATCAACAAAGGGTTGCTGCCCCCCCCCCTGTATATGGGTAGCTGCTGATTCTTGAGGAAATTAAATCATCACAGAGGAATCCTGGTACAATCTTGAAGATTTCAGTTGAGAAATGTACCTTTGCCAAGCTTGACCTAGGTGCAAAACACCAATGATCAGCATCATTTTGCATACATTTCTTGTGAAACCTACCTAAGGTGTTGCTTTAAAGTCAATTGAATAAGCTTTAAGCAGAAAAAAGCAAATTTATATAAAGTATGCTTGTATTTGGTTCCCAGGTTTCACCCAGATTTTGAATTTAACCCGTCAAGCTAGCTGTGTGACGTCACACTGACCAGCCCTATTGTCTTTTGCGGTGAAGAGGCTGAACCTGCACAAACAATGAAACTTCGCAATTCTATGAAAGATTTTATAAAAGATACTAGCTTGGGGGGTAGTCCAAGGTTTGCAAGTTTAATTAAAAGGATTTGGTGGTTCACATTGTCATATGCCCCTTCAAAATCTAGGAAAGCTGCAACTACGACATTATTTTTTTAGAATGATTCATTTATTGCATTTTTAACAATATGAAGGCATCTGTTGAAGAATGGTGTTTCCTGAAGCCAGTTTGAGTGTGAGGGATCATATTATTTTTTTCAACAAACCAGAGGAGTCGGTAATATATCATTTTCTTCATTATTTTTCCCATCACAGGAGTAATCATTATGGGCCTATAGGACTCATATATCCATGTAGGGTGTATATTGTCATAGCTGCCGCTAGTCTTGGTCTTAATATGATGTATTGCGTTATTCATTTCCTGGATTGAAAATGGGCTGGTTATATACTCGGATCCTGGGCGAGGTTGGTAACTTGGGTTCATAGGAATTGGGGGCATTTGCTACAATTATTTGATGTTAACTTATTAACAAAAAAGAGTGGCAAATAGCTTAGCTTTTTCATTATCATTGTCATAATGGGTATTATTATGTATAAGCTCATACAGGAGTAGGTTGGGGGAAGTCTTTTTCCCACAGATATGGCTTATGACTTTATGTATAATTGGCTCATGTGTTTCTCTGGAGACATTATTTGCAAAATTATTCCAATAGTTATTTTTAGCATTTATTATGGTCCTTTTTAGATTAGATTCCGCTTGTAATTTTTTTAAATATGTCGTAGGTGATGGTTTTTTAAGAATGTTCTCCTAGCTGCCTTTTTTTTTGTTCTCCATTTATGTTGGCACTCATTTGTCCACCATGCTTTGGGAATATATTTAGGGAAGGTTTTCCTGGGTGTTATCCTGGGGATGGCATGATTAGCTGTTAGTAAAGATGCCAAAACTTCAGCATGTGTGTCAGCTGTTGCGTTTGAAATGCATGAATTTTGGGTGAAACTTGTAATTTCATCATTAGCTTATTTTGGAACATAGGCCAATTTGCTTTAGTGTTGATATATTTGGAGGTATGTGATAGGGTTTCAGCAGGTTCGTTTAGGGAGCAAACTATGGCAAAATGGTCAGTAAATAGACTATCAATTTTATTTACATAAATTTTATTCAAAATATTTAAAGACACAATTTGTAGGTCAATTGTAGAGAAACTGCCACTTTTGGGGTTGAAATATGTATTCAGGTTTGGAGGGGTAGCAACAGCTAATTCATTATTATTTGAAGTCATACGCTCAATGAACTTACCAGCTTTATTTTCTGGTTTATTCCCCCACAAAAGGCTGTGGGCATTAAAGTTTCCTCAAATAAAGATATTTTTCAACATGTTAGAATTATTTATATAGCTGAAGAAATCCATGGCATCTGTAGTTTGGCCATTAGGGTTATAAAATCTTATATTGTAAGTTTTTGTATTATTCAGCCAAACACTGATACCAATTGCATCAACATCATTTACAAAATCAGGAAAGTTGATACCACAGAATTTTATATTATTTTTAACTATTAAAGCTACTCCACCTTCTTTTCTCTCTGATGATCTATCCTTTCTCAGGATAGTGTATCCCAGAGACTTAATTTGTTGATTTTGAGTTACATGAGTTTCCTGGAGGCAAGCAATATTGATGGAATTATTATTCATAAAAAAATATTAGTTCATTTAACTTATGTTCAGTAAGTGATCTTACGTTCCACTGGAGTATTGATATGTTTTGTGTTGTTGATTTGTTTTTCATATGACTGTGTATCAATGTTTCAGCTTTGTTAATAGTAAAGCAAGATCTTTTTTTGCTTGAATGAGCATATGATTAGGGATGTAGATTTTTTCCAATTCAGCAATGATTTTTGTTTTCTGTTGTTGTTGTATATTCATGGCCTGAACTGCATTGCAGTTTAGAATGAATAAGCATATATTTGGGGTTTGCGTGTTTGGTTGTGCATCCAGTTTGTCAGTTAAGGGATTAATTCCTGGTAGTGTTTATGGTTTGTTTCTTGTTGGAAGGGGGTGCCAGGCCGACCTCATCTCACTAGGCAAGGAGGCTTGTTGGCTTTGTGATTCTTTCTGATAGAGATGGGAGCTAGGGGGCTTAGAGGATGGTGTTTTGTAAGGAGTACTTGATGCATTGGGAGTGTTTGACTTGGGAGTTTTATTTGATTTCAATATAGGTTTTATTTGGTGTGATTGGGCAGCATTTGCTTCCATAGCTACAAAAGGGTATGGAATGGCCTTCTCTGTCGCTATTTGGAGTGTTAGTGCTCTTTTCGTATATGCAGGGCATTGTGATTTATTGGTGGATTCATGTGGGCCTTTACAATTGATACATGTAGGCTGTGTGTTATTGCAAGTTGTCAACTCTTTAGGATGGGATCCTTTACAATTACTACAAGCTAGGAGAACTTCACTGCATTTATTTGTTGTGTGTCCCAGTTTCAGACACTTCTGACACTGGATAGGCTTTGGCTTGTATTCCTTATGCGGTTTGATTTGCCCAAATAGGAATAACTTTTCTGGGATATTAATTTTTTCCTTCAGTGTAAATAAGAAGGATGTACTTGTTTTTAGGCCATTGGAGTTAGGTTTACCAAGCTGGGTAACATCTTCAACTGGGATTGTGTTGCCAGCCCTATCTGAGAGCCCTTCTTTTAACTCCTGAATGGGTATTTCTGGGGGAACGTTATAAACTACTATTTTTGTTGGGGATTGTTTTGGGTATTCCATTTAGATGCATTAATTGGGGTATTCAGAAGGGATTTTAGATTAATTATTGTGTCTGCTGATTTCTGATCTTGGACAGCTATTAGCAGAGATCCATCACGGTGAATATTAAGAGAGAACATTAGCTGCGTTCGTTTTTCACCGTTCGTCGTTCTTAGTACTAAAAAGAGATTTTCTCGGTTTTACTCTTAAATTGCGTTTTATTTCGCCGTTCTAAGAACTTTGTTTTAACTGAAAAAACGGCCAAAGAGCTTTCCTTAGCCAGATACAATTTCAAAGTCACAGATAAAATTTCAATCAACCAGCACAACAAAAATGGAAAATATACTTGTGAATGTAGCAAAACAAGCAATAGAGTTACTAGAGGAAAGTGACTGTTGAGTGACTGTTGCACCGTTCTATAGAGTGCAAATGGGCACTCTTGCTTTTGAATGCTTATGAATGGGCATAGACATTAGATTAGTTGAAATGGGGGTGCGATCCTAGATAATGGACTCCACATAGGGACACATGTTAAGAAAATATTTTTTACTCCATAATATGGACAATACTCATAATTGTGGCACTTAGCTTAACACTTAATCAGCCGAATTTCCTTTCTAAATTTTAAGCTTAAGACGTTTGAACAATTGAACATATTCCTAAGGGTATTGAAACCTTGGGTTAGCTGGAGTTTCTTAGTATTAGTTGTAATCTAAATTATCTATAAATTCCTCCCATGATGTTTCCAAGTGACCCCTAAGGAATTTTGTAAGTTTGGAAAGCAATTTATCCCAAAAATGCTTCCAGAACTTTCTGAAGATTTCAAAACTGTGCCACATATACGAAAAACAAATCACTACCATTTTTTAGATGAAAGACCCCATCAACAAAATCTACAAAATTAAATATCAATAAACTTGTTTTCTGTCTTGTTTTTTTTTATTTTAAAACTTGGCGCCCAAAAGTAAAACTAAAGTTGTTGAACGGAGTATGAGGCTCAGTTCGTCGTTCTAAGAACGACGGTACTAAGAACGAAGAACGGCATTTCAAAGAACGGCTTATAAGTGAAACATTTCATAGAACGGCGAAAACGAACGGCTTAATTGTAAAACCGAGGATTTGATTTCCATACAACGACGAAAACGAACGCAGCTATTGATTTTAGCAATTTTAAAATTGCAACTCTTATTGCAGTAATCTTTTTTATTGCAAAGGGAGTATTAGGAGAAATTTTAAGGTAAATTCCTAAGTTTTGGGAGGGAGGATCTTGGGCGGGGAGAGGGGAAATGCTTTTGATTGGGGATTTTTTTCCTTTTTTTTAGAGCTTCTAGAAAGGACCTCTTGAAACCCATTATCATCATTTATAGTGACATTAGCCCATACACTGATCATTGTCCTATTCTCAGAATTGGAGCTATCGTGTGAACTTTGTGATAATGAGCTTGACCAGCCAAGATGGGTATCAATTTCACTGGTATTTGGGGTGGGATCTGGGGGGACTTTTTTGGAGGAGTTCTATGCATTGCCTATTGGAAAAAGCTTTAAACTAAAACAAGAAAGGATATTACAATGATAACAGACCTCTGCACTCTACTGTGGGGAAAACTTTACCATCCACAAAAGAAACACCACATTATGGCCCTGAGGAGGATTTTGAGCACGATTGGTTTGGTACAACTACTGATAAATCGAGATAATAATCACACAAGAAATTTATTTTAAATTTTTTAAAATGTTGCTGCTGTGTGTTTTTTATTTTGTGAGAATCTTCTTGTTCTTGGTACCTTCAACAATCAAACCGATTCAACTCTGTATTTGGGGAGGACCCTTAGAGAACCCCCGGCGGGGAGGGGGAGGGTTTCGCTGTAGGATCTGCCACAGGGTCTTCTTAATTCAATAAGAGGTTGTACTTTTTATTTTAAAATTTACTTATCTAAAAATCTTTACGATTCGTTTTGTTTAGCCTATTTTATATTATGCATCCCTGCAAACTTAGTAAATTTAGCAGCATCGTTGACCATGAGAAGTTTATTTTTTTCGCTGTGTTATCTTTTTTGACCAAGGTATCCAGAATTTTCATGAGCTCGGAATGGAAACTGCTTTATGACTCACAAAAGGTTATAAATAGTTTTGTATCAAATGTACTATGCAGGGAGTTTTTTGTTGTTTTTTAAGTCACAAACATATGTTTTGCACTCAGACTAGAATGGATCAAATATGCAAAACCGGCACAAACTTGGTAAAAATTCCTTGGAAGGACTATTTAGTCCAGTTTTTAATTTGACGACTTACTCCCAAATATTTTGAAACCATATTGTTTTCACAATGTTTCTCCATCTTTCATTGAGTAATTTCCTTGTATCTTTTGGGTAAAACCCTAAATTACGGAGTCTGTTGTATCTTGCAATCTACTTGAGCCAATTAAATGAAACTTTTTGGTTTCCCAGGCTCAATGATACACCGTGGAAGTATTTTCAATTTATTATCCCTGGGGTGTTTTCGGTCGACTTTCTCCACACTTTTTTTTATTTTTAGAGCTCAGAAGATTGAATAAAAGATTAAATTTTATCCTAGTTTTGTTTTTTATTCAATTTTTTTTTGTCCAAGTCTCAAAAAGAGCTTCTAGAATCATAACATAAGGCTGAACTGTGTCAAGAATTTCTTTTCTAAAAATAAGAAATTACAAATCATTAAAACTTTATAAATCATGGTTTTTTAAAGGTAAGAAACTAGAAAATTTTTCCATGTGGCTCATTTCGGCTTCAGATTGGTCCTTACGATTTTAGTTATAAAATGCAAATAGTGTTCAATGCCTTCAAAGGGTAGTGCCCTTTGTTGTGAGAAGGGACAAAAATACACTCCCGATGCACCACTGATTCTTTTATTTCTCACTAACAGTTGCTCCTAATGCCGAACTTACAAAAATGAAGGATAAAGAATCAGTGAATTTTTTGTAGCCTAGAATTGTGTTTTAGCTTAGCATTTGAGAGTTAAGAATGGTATGAGTTTACCTGGATTCTGGAAATCGAACAAAAAAAGTAGATGAAAAATGGTTTTCTAACTTACTCAAGCAATAGCTTTAGCGGTATAGTATTTTGTTTGGAGTAAAATAGACTTCATTCTCACTCAAGTATTTATGCATTGCCAATGTTAGAGTATTTTATTTTAAAACTTTCAGCAACATTTTTTCTTTCTTTCTTGTCTAGTTTCCTAGTCTAGTAATGCAATCTTTCTTTCTTGCTTGTCTAGTCTTGGGACAGAACAAAATACTGCAGAACGTTTTTGTTTTCTTAGTGTCTTGATCAAAGATGCATGTAATTTATTTTTAATTAACCTCAAACAGTTGATACATATTTCATGGGGGACTGGGGGAAACAGATTGATTTAAAAGTAAAAAACTTCTTGACTTTCTGAAAAGAACTACGTAAACACAAAGTTTTCACGACCATAAAATCAATAAATAAATAATGAATTTCTATTCTAAACGCAGTGTTTTTGAACTTTTTTCAAGACGCGAACTCCTTAGTGTCAAATCCTTTTTTTCCGACCCCTCGACCTTTCTTGTCGTAATAAAAATATTCAATCCATACATAAATTTTAGGCGTTTGCATTAATATTATTCGGATATAAATATAAAATTAAGTACTTAAAACGTATAATTTCCAATCGAATACATGACAAATTATTAATAAACAAACAGATACAAACATGTTTGTATTGTTCGAGTCGCGACTGCTAGCGCCATCTGCTGGTAATGATTCTCGCTAGAATCCACTGTCCTGGCCTATTAATAGGGTGGTCTCCCGTGGCCACGGTAGTTGAGCGCAAGACCGCAAATCAAGTGGAATACGAAGGAAGACCACGATAAATGGAAACGATTTGGAAGTGAAACTACGGACGGTGTTGCATACAGACTGTGTGTAATTTTTGGCAGTGTTTAAGGTGCTTTGGATTAACAGTGGCTTATGAGCTTCAGACACGCGCGGCCGTGTCGCCTGCTGATAAGTTTGAAAAGCACAATTCATGTGCTTTACATATTTACGTGAGTTGTTTGTTAAAATTGAAAATTGATAAATTCCTGAAAATATCACCAGAACCCTTCCCCAACAAAAATGTGGGGAAAATTCCCCCACAAAAGGCTGTGGGCATTAAAGTTTCCACAAATAATGATATTTTTCAACATATTAGGATTATTTATATAGCTGAAGAAATCCATGGCATCTGTAGTTTGGCCATTAGGGTTATAAAAGCTTATTATGTAAGTTTTTGTAGTGTTCAGCCAAACACTGATACCAATTGCATCAACATCATTTACAAAATCAGGAAAGTTGATACCACAGAATTTTATATTATTTTTAACTATTAAAGCTACTCCACCTCCTTTTCTCTTTGATGGTCTATCCTTTCTCAGGATAGTGTATCCCAGAGACTTAATTTGTTGATTTTGGGTTAAATGATTTTCCTGGAGGCAAGCAATATTGATGGAATTATTATTCATAAATAATATTAGTTCATTTAACTTATGTTCAGTAAGTGATCTTACGTTCCACTGGAGTATTGATATGTGTTGTGTTGTTGATTTATTTTTCATATGACTGTGTATCAATGTTCAGCTTTGTTAATAGTAAAGCAAGATCTTTTTTTGCTTGAATGAGCATATGATTAGGGATGTAGATTTTTGCCGATTCAGTAATGATTTTTGTTTTCTGTTGTTGTTGTATATTCATGGCCTGAACTGCATTGCAGTTTAGAATGCATAAGCATATATTTGGGGTTTGCGTGTTTGGTTGTGCATCCAGTTTTTTCAGTTAAGGGATTAATTCCTGGTAGTGTTTCTGGTTTGTTTCTTGTTGGGAGGGGGTGCCAGGCCGACCTCATCTCACTGGGCAAGGAGGCTTGTTGGCTTGGTGATTCTTTCTGAAAGAGATGTGAGCTAGGGGGCTTAGAGGATGGTGTTTTGTAAGGAGTACTTGATGCATTGGGAGTGTTTGACTTGGGAGTTTTATTTGATTTCAATATAGGTTTTATTTGGTGTGATTGGGCAGCATTTGCTTTCATAGCTGCAAAAGGGTATGGAATGGCCTTCTCTGTTGCTATTTGGAGTGTTAGTGCTCTTTTCTTATATGCAGGGCATTGTGATTTATTGGTGGATTCATGTGGGCCTTTACAATTGATACATGTAGGCTGTGTGTTGTTGCAAGTTGTCAACTCTTTAGGATGGGATCCTTTACAATTACTACAAGCTAGGAGAATTTCATTGCATTTATTTGTTGTGTGTGTCCCAGTTTCAGACACTTTTGACACTGGATAGGCTTTGGCTTGTATTCCTTGTGCGGTTTGATTTGCCCAAATAGGAATAACTTTTCTGGGATATAAATTTTTTTCCCTCAGTGTAAATAAGAAGAATCTACTTGTTTTTAGGCCATTGGAGTTAGGTTTACCAAGCTGGGTAACATCTTCAACTGGGATTGTGTTGCCAGCCCTATCTGAGAGCCCTTCTTTTAACTCCTGAATGGGTATTTCTGGGGGAACATTATAAACTACTATTTTTGTTGGGGATTGTTTTGGGTATTCCATTTAGATGCATTAATTGGGGTATTCAGAAGGGATTTTAGATTAATTATTGTGTCTGCTGATTTCTGATCTTGGACAGCTATTAGCAGAGATCCATCACGGTGAATATTAAGAGAGAACATTGATTTTAGCAATTTGAAAATTGCAACTCTTATTGCAGTAATCTTTTTTATTTCAAAGGGAGTATTAGGAGAAATTTTAAGGTAAATTCCTAAGTTTTGGGAGGGAGGATATTGGGCGGGGAGAGGGGAAATGCTTTTGATTGGGGAGATTTTTTTCCTTTTTTTAGAGCTTCTAGAAAGGACCTCTTGAAACCCATTATCATCATTTATAGTGACATTAGCCACTACACTGATCATTGTCCTATTCTCAGAATTGGAGCTATCGTGTGAACTTTGTGATAATGAGCTTGACCAGCCAAGATGGTATCAGTTTCACTGGTTTTTGGGATGGGATCTGGAGGGACTTTTTTTGGAGGAGTTCTATGCATTGCCTATTGGAAAAAGCTTTAAACTAAAACAAGAAAGGATATTACAATGATAACAGACCTCTGCACTCTACTGTGGGGAAAACTTCACCATCCACAAAGAAGCACCACAGTATGGCCCTGAGGAGGATTTTGAGCTCGATTGGTTTGGTACAACTACTGATAAATCGAGATAATAATTCACAAGAAATTTATTTTAAATTTCTTAAAATGTTGCTGCTGTGTGTTTTTTATTTTATGAGAATCTTCTTGTTCTTGGTACCTTCAACAATCAAACCGATTCAATTCTGTATCCAGGAGGACCCTTAGAGAAACGACGGGGGGGGGGGGGGTTGTCGCTGAAGGATCTGCCACAGGGTCTTCTTAATTCAATAAGAGGTTGTACTTTTTATTTTAAAATTTACTTATCTAAAAATCTTTACGATTCGTTTTGTTTAAGCCTATTTTATTATGCATCCCTGCAAACTTAGTAAATTTAGCAGCATCGTTGACCTGAGAAGTTTAGGTTTTTCGCTGTGTTATCTTTTTTGACCAAGGTATCCAGGATTTTTCATGAGCTCGGAATGGAAACTGCTTTTTTGACTCACAAAAGGTTATAAATAGTTTTGTATCAAATGTACTATGCAGGGAGTTTTTGTTGTTTTTTAAGTCACAAACATATGTTCTGCACTCAGACTAGAATGGATCAAATATGCAAAGCCAGCACAAACTTGGTAAAAATTCTTTGGAAGGACTATTTAGTCCAGTTTTTAATTTGACGACTTACTCCCAAACATTTTGAAACCATACTGTTTTCACAATGTTTCTCCATCTTCCATTGAGTAATTTCCTTGCATCTGTTGGGTAAAACCCTAAATTACGGAGTCTGTTGTATCTTGCAATCTACTCGAGCCAATTAAATGAAACTTTTGGTTTCCCAGGCTCTATGATACACCGTGGAAGTATTTCAATTTATTATCCCTGGGGTGTTTTTGGTCGACTTTCTCCACACTTTTTTTATTTTTAGAGCTTAGAAGATTGAATAAAAGATTAAATTTTATCCTAGTTTTGTTTTTTATTCAATTTTTTTGTCCAAGTCTCAAAAAGAGCTTCTAGGATCATAATATAAGGCTGAACTGTGTCAAGAATTTCTTTTCTAAGAATAAGAAATTAAAAATCATTAAAACTTTATAAACCAGGGTTTTGCAAAGGTAAGAAACTAGAAAAAATTTTCCATGTGGCTCATTTTGGCTTCAGATTGGTCCTTACGATTTTAGTTATAAAATGCAAATAGTGTTCAATGCCTTCAAAGGGTAGTGCCCTTTGTTGTGAGAAGGGACAAAAATACACTCCCGATGCACCACTGAGTCTTTTATATCTCACTAATAGTTGCTCCTAATGCCGAACTTACAAAAATGAAGGATAAAGAATCAGTGAATTTTTTGTAGCCTAGAATTGTGTTTTAGCTTAGCATTTGAGAGTTAAGAATGGTATGAGTTTACCTGGATTCTGGAAATCGAACAAAAAAAGTAGATGAAAAATGGTTTTCTAACTTACTCAAGCAATAGCTTTAGCGGTATAGTATTTTGTTTGGAGTAAAATAGACTTCATTCTCACTCAAGTATTTATGCATTGCCAATGTTAGAGTATTTTATTTTAAAACTTTCAGCAACATTTTTTCTTTCTTTCTTGTCTAGTTTCCTAGTCTAGTAATGCAATCTTTCTTTCTTGCTTGTCTAGTCTTGGGACAGAACAAAATACTGTAGAACGTTTTTGTTTTCTTAGTGTCTTGATCAAAGATGCTTGTAATTTGTTTTTGAATTAACTTCAAACAGTTGATACATATTTCATGGGGGATTGGGGGAAACAGATTGATTTAAAAGTAAGAAACTTCTCGACTTTCTGAAAAAAAACTACGTAAACACAAAGTTTTCACGACCATAGCATCAATAAATAAATAATGAATTTCTATTCTAAACGCAGTGTTTTTGAACTTTTTCAAGACGCGAACTCCTTAGTGTCAAATCCCTTTTTTCCGACCCCTCGACCTTTCTTGTCATCTTCTTCTTCTTCTTCTATTTAACAGCATGCGGGCTTTTCAGTAAAACTATTTAGCCCCTTTCCTTCTGCTTCACTCTGTGGGCTACAGAGCTACTGGCTTGATTGCCTCATATTTATTAGATATATTCAGATATCTTTCAGCAGATCTTTCGACTCTAGGAGTTCAAATATAAGATGATAGATGTCGATTTCTATGCTCTGTGTGCAGGTATAGTTGGCTAGGCTCTTGACTGATAGTGGGATTTTGTGGTGTTTGAAGTATTTTAACAGTTTAGAAAGCAAGGTATGTTGTGCAGACGTCAGCATATTACATTCAAATAGGCAATGGTCAATTGTTTCATTATTCATATTACAATGCCTGCAAAGAGGGGACAGGGGAATTGAACCACTTGAATTAGAAATCTTATATGAGAATGCAAGGAAATTTAGTCCATTTGTTCCAGAACGAATTCTATGATAAATTTTAGAAAGATACTTATTGGGAAAGGGGGAAAGGATAGGATTAATCTTATTAAAATTAATATCTGATAGCCTCCATCGGTAAATATCTCTAATTGGGATTGGTCTCCCACTTGGCTGGTCAATATTTATAGCATTTTTTGCTATTTCATCAACCTGATGATTACCACTTATGCCAGAGTGGCTAGGAATGTACTGAAAGTAAGTGTTTATGCCACTTGAAGCAAGATTATCAATAATACTGAGACAATGATAAGTGTCAATGTCCAACTTATATTGAGGAGCTGAGGCCAGCAACTCAAGGCTTGATAAAGAGTCGGAATAGATGATAATATTATTCAATTTTTCAATCAAAGATTGGTTTTGCTTAAGGTGTTCTAATGCCATGATTATGGCATTTAACTCAGCAGACATTATAGATAAATTATTAAATAATCTCTCGCCCATTGCAATTTTCAGGTGAGGAAGGAAAACACCACTTGCAACCTTCTCATTCATTTTTGACCCATCAACAAACATTGGGAAGTGATTTTCATAGGTAATTGTATTAAGTTCTGCAAATTTTTCTGAACAAAAGCAATGGGGGTTAAATCTTTATTCCATTTTGAAAAATCAGTATTTATTATGGGAAATGACCAATTCCATGGAGGGGATTGGGGGAAAGTAGGTGCAATAGACTTTGCTGGTACAGGGAACTTCTTTTGAATATTGGCATACTCATCTGCAATACCTCTATACATGGCTGGATTTCTTAACCAATTATGTAATGTGTGTGAGCTATTTGATTCAATTTTTGTAAGATGTTTTTATCAAGAGAAAGCTACGTCTATCTTTTATTGTTGTTAATCCACTCTCCATAAGCAGAAACTTGGTGCTTGTGGGTTTCCTAAGACCAAATATGAGACGTATTATATCATTTTGTGTTGTTTCAATTTTTTGCATCTGGGTCTTTGCACATGCACCATATACAATGAGCCCATAGTCAATATGGGGTCTTATATGTGATTTATAAAACTGGAGTAAGGTTTTCTCCTTACAACCCCAGGGTGTGGAAAGAAGTCTTTTTAGTATATTTGCTTTTCTATAACATTTTTTTATTGTGTTTGAAATGTGGAGGTGGAAATTAAGTTTTTGGTCAAGCATGAGACCTAGGTAATTAATATTATTATCTTCTGGAATAGTTGTTTTATTTAGAGTTAGTTTTGCATTAACATGGTTTCGCTTCCTGTGAAATTGGATTATTTTTGACTTGGTGGGTGCAATGGGTAAATCTGAATGTTGAGAGAATTTTTCAAACTGGAAAAGTGACTTTTGCAGATTTGACTGTGCTATCTGAAAGGTGTTGCCAGATGACCATAGCACCAGATCATCAGCATATTGTAGATTCGTGTGGGGTAGGTTCATGTCCCAGAGATATAGGGCAAATAGGAGGCAACTGAGGACTGCTCCCTGAGGTAGGCCTTTGGATATTGTCTTTCGGGGGTGAAGAGGCTGGACCAACACAAACAATGAAACTTCGCACTTCTATGAAGGATTTAATAAAGGATACTAGCTTGGGAGGTACTCCAAGGTTTGCAAGTTTATTTAAAAGGATTTGGTGGTTCACATTGTCATATGCTCCTTCAAAATCAAGGAAAGCTGCCACTAGGATATTATTTTTTGAGAAAGATTCATTTATTGCATTTGTTAGCAAAATGAAAGCATCTGTTGAGGAGTGGTATTTCCTGAATCCAGTTTGAGTGTTTGGGATCATGTTATTTTTCTCAACAAACCAGAGGAGTCTGTGATAAATCATTTTCTCCATTATTTTCCCCATCACAGGTGTAATCATTATGGGCCTATAAGACTCAGGGTTATCTTTTGGTTTATTTTTCTTTAGGATTGGTAGGAGGGACGAACATTTCCATATATTGGGGAACCTAGAGGATGCCCAAGCGTGATTATAACAATTTAGCAGTTCTTGTTTGTATGAAGGTGTGAGATTCTTTATCCATGTAGGGTGTATATTGTCATAGCTGCTGCTAGTTTTGGACCTAATATGATGTATTGCATTATTCAATTCCTGGATTGAAAATGGATTAGTTATGTACTCGGATCCTGGGCGTGGTTGGTAACTAGGGTTCATAGGAATTGTGGACAGATTGCTTTGATTGTTTGATGTTAGCTTATTAACAAAAAGAGTTGCAAATAGGTTAGCCTTTTCAATATCATTGTCATAATGGGTATTATTATGTATAAGCTCATACAGGAGTGGGTTGGGAGAAGTCTTTTTCCCACATATGTGGCTTATGACTTTATGTATAATTGGCTCATGCGTTTCTCTGGAGAGATTATTTGCAAAATTATTCCAGTATTTATATTTAGCATCTATTATAGTCCTTTTTAGATTAGATTCTGCTTGTAATTTTTTTAAATATGTAGTAGGTGTTGGTTTTTTTTATGAATTCTGTCCTAGCTGCTTTTTTATCTTCCATTTATTTAGGCACTCATTTGTCCACCATGCTTTAGGAATTTGTTTAGGGAATGTTTTCTTAGGTGTTGTCCTGGGGATAGCATGATTAGCTGTATTTATTAGTAAAGATGTCAAGGCTTCAGCATGTGTGTCAACTGTTGTGTTAGAAATGCATGAACTTTGGGTGAAACTTGTAATTTCATCATTTAGCTTATTTTGGAAAATAGACCAATTTGCTTTAGTGTTGATATATTTGGAGGTATGAGATGAAGTTTCAGCAGGTTCATTTAGGGAGCAAACTATAGCAAAGTGGTCTGTACACAGACTATCAATTTTATTTATGTAAATTTTGTTCAAAAAATTTAAAGACACAATTTGTAGGTCAATTGTGGAGAATTTGGCACTTTTGGGTTAAAATATGTATTTAGGTTTGGAGGGGTAGCAACAGCTAATTCATTATTATTTGAAGTCATATGCTCAATAAATTTACCAGCTTTATTTGCTGGTTTATTCCCCCACAAAAGGCTGTGGGCATTGAAATCACCACAAATAATGATGTTTTTTAACATATTAGAATTATTTATATAATTAAAGAAATCCTTGGCATCTGAAGTTTGGCCATTAGGGTTATAAAGCTTATTATGTAGGTTTTTAAATTATTCAGCCAAACACTTATACCAATTACATCAACATCATTTTCAAAATCTGGAAAATTGATGCCACAAAATTTTATATTATTATTAACTAATAAAGCTACACCACCTCCTTTTCTCTCTGAAGATCTATCCTTTCTCAGGATAGTGTATCCCAGAGACATAATTTGTTGATTTTGGGTTAAATGAGTTTCCTGGAGGCAAGCAATATTAATGGAATTATTATTTATAAATGATATTAGTTCATTTAGCTTATTTTCTGTGAGTGATCTTACATTCCATTGGAGTATTGATAAATGTTGTGTTGTTGATTTATTCTTCATATGACTGTGTATCAATGTTCAGCTTTGTTAAAAGTAAAGCAAGATCTTTTTTTGCTTGAATGAGCATATCATCTGGGATGTAGATTTTTGCCAATTCTGCAATAATTTTTGTTTTCTGTAGTTGATGTATGTTCATGGCCTGAACTGCATTACAGTTTAGAATGAATAAGCATATATTTGGGGATTGCATTTTTGGTAGTGCATCCTGTTTGTTGGTTAAGGGATTGATTCCTGGTAGTGTTTCTGGTTTGTTTCTTCTTGGGAGGGAGGGCCAGGCTGGCCTCATCTCACCGGAAAACAAGGCTTGCTGGCTTGGTGATTCCTTCTGATAGGGATTTGAGCTAGGGGGCTTAGAAGATGTTGTTTTATATGGGGTGCTTGATGCATTTGGGGCATTTGACTTGGGGGTTTTGGTTGGTTTCATTACAGGCTTTATTGGTATTGTTGGGCAGCATTTGCTTCCATTGCTGCAAAGGGGTATGGGATGGCCTTCTCTGTTGATATTTGGAGTGTTAGAGCTCTTTTCTTGTATGCAGGGCATAATGATTTATTTGTAGATTCATGTGGACCTTTGCAATTGATGCATGTAGGCTGGGTGTTTTTGCAAGTTGTCAGCTCTTTAGGATGGAAAGATTTACAATTACTACACTCATGGAGAATTTCATTGCATTTGTTTGTCGTGTGTCCCAGTTTGAAACACTTCTGACACTGAATAGGCTTAGGTTTGTATTCCTTGTGTGGTTTGATTTGCCCAAATAGGAATAATTTTTCTGGGATATCAATTTTATCCTTTAGTGTGAATAAGAAGGATCTACTAGTTTTTAGGCCAGTAGAGTTAGGTTTTCCAAGTTGGGTAACATCCTCAACTGGGATTGTGTTTCCAGCCCTATCTGAGAGGCCTTCTTTTAACTCCTGAGTAGATATCTCTGGGGGAACATTGTAAACTACAATTTTTGTTGGTGATTGTTTTGGGTTCCAATTAGATGCAATAATTGGGATATTCAGAAGGGATTTAAGGTTAATTATTGTATCTGCTGATTTCTGATCTTCTACAGCTATAAGCAGAGATCCATCACGGTTAATGTTAAGAGAGAACATTGATTTTAGCAATTTAAAAATTGCAACTCTTATTGCAGTGATCATTTTTATTTCAAAGGGGGTAGTGGGTGTAATTTTAAGGTAAATTCGTAAGTTTTTGGAGGGAGGATCTCTGGGCAGGGAGAGGGGAAATGCTTTTAATTGGGGAGATTTTTTTCCTTTTTTTAGAGCTTCTAGAGAGGACCTCTTGAAACCCATTATCATCATTTATGGTTGCATTAGGACCTACAGTTATCATTGTCCTATTCTCCGAATCGGAGCCATCATTAGAACTTTCAGATAATGTGCTTGACCAGCCAGGATGGGTATCTTTCACTATGGAATTTGATTTGGGATCTGGGGGGACGTTTTTTTTTTGGAGGACTTCTGAACATTGCCTATTGGAAAAAGCTTTAAACACAAATATAAAACTAAAATAAGAAGGGAAAATAGATGATATCAAACCGTCTGCACTATACTATGGGAAGGATAAACACCACAGTATAGCCCTGAGGATGACTTGAGCAGGATAGGTTTGGCACAACTACTGATTAGAAGCGATAATAATCAAGAAAATATATTTCGATTTTCTTGTACGGTTGCTGTTGTTAGATCTGTCATAATAAAAATATTCAATCCATACATAAATTTTAGGCGTTTGCATTAATATGATTCGGATATAAATATAAAATTAAGTACTTATAACGTATAATTTCCAATCGAGACACGCGCGGCTGTGTCGCCTGCTGATAAGTTTGAAAAAGCACAATTCTTGTGCTTTACATATGTACGTTAGTTGTTTGTTAAAATTGAAAATTGATAAATTCCTGAAAATATCACCAGAACCCTCAACGTCTAGGGGGAACAGTGGAATAAAGGAAAATCTTCTTTATGACCATAATTACTTGAAACTCAGGTTTACTGTGATTAAGAACAAACTACAGTGAGTTATTTGCTTTGAAAGTTTTTCAAGAGAAAGCAAGAAGCTATCGAAGTTGGTACGCCACATAAACACTAAAAAATCCTAATGAAAAAAAAATTAAACATAGAATTCCTATTAGAATTGGTTCTTCTTTCTGACTTATTTGGGCTTTTAAATAACTTGAACCAAAGTCTTCACAGGAGGGATGAAAGCTTCATTACAGCAAAAGACAAACTCCGTGACTTTATAAAAAAATTAGTTGTTGTCATCATTTATAAGTCAAGACAAGCTTGATTTATTTTCGTCGGCATAGTCTTTTATAGATTTAGTTGGAAGCCAGTTAATAAACAACTCACGGATATCTGGTATGAAAAGGTGTCAGATAATTTGAAGAAAGAATTGTGTATTTACTTCTCAGTGTAAGAGACGTGGGACATTACTCGGCAAGGATGGATCTTAAATTCGTTATTAAATGCAGGTATAAATAAGAAAAAATTTAGCAGCCAGATGCAGTCTTACTAGTGTGTGGTGTCTTGTGGAGCCACAACTGTGTGGGGCCTGAATGCACTGTCATAATGCAGTGGGATCAATAATAATGTAGTTTCTAGTTGGTGCGGTAAAAATATGACTCAAATGGTTCAGTGGGATCAGTGTGGTTTTGGCAAGATGGCAGATAATAACCGAGAAATGGAAAAGGGTGCTGCATGCGCTCTACCGCTAATAAGCTATTCTTCACGCTGACAGTAGAGTTTTTGCGCAGCAGGCGTTCTGAGCTACAAGAAATGAAAGTATTAAGCGAGTAAAAACGATTCCACGCTACAGTAAAACATAAGTAAAATATTGCTTAAACTCAGTTATCTAAATTCAGCATTAAGAAGGCAAGTGTAGAAACGTTCCATAATGTTAACATACGACGTGAAATTCCAGCGTGAAAGTATTTTTACGCGCGTCATATTATTATTTTTCTTATAGTTAGAAATATAACGCATCGTAAAATTTGTACTTTCTAAGATAATTCCGCTTCCTTATGAATGTTCATTCATTGGTGCTTCAATTCAGCAGGCCTTTTATTGCGAACGTTCAGCTTCATTCGAATTTAAGATTGTTCAAATCATTCGTGAACTGTTTAATATGTTATGGAACTTCAATTACGGTTCACTTGGGCACACGCATGGGAAGTAAGTATAATATTACAAAATAAAAAGCTTCGATATAAGAGTCTCGAACAGACAAAGCATATTGGAGACATTACATGGGCTTTTTTACGTTATCTTGAATAATGTCATGAAAAATCCAAACTCCCATCCAAATGGCGTGTTTTTTTTTCCATTCTGTAAGGAGATGTCAAAATTCATGCACAAGGGGGGTACCACACATTTGAAAACCCCAGTTATATTTTCCAAGGATTTTTCTGTGAGGTCCCTCGTGAAGTCACAAAATCACTCACATGGTTAAAATTCGTAACATATTTGGCTCTGTTAGCGTGGGTTCTAGTAAGCGCATGGCCCAGTGTGGTCACACCACTTGCCACCCCCATATGTCAGCATTGTTAGCAACTAAGCTCAAAGAGAATCTGGTGGAATTACTTGGAGGTCAAGTCTGAAAATTTGAATACTTTTGGTTAGAAAGAAAAACAGAATGCCTGGAATTAACAACCGGGGCTTTTAAGTGTTTGCTTTCATTTTCTGCCTCTTATTTATGCTGGTTGGCATTTTCATCAATGATCTAAATAACGAATCAACTAAAAAATTGCTTAAATTTGGAAACCGATTTAATACTAGACGTTATATTTAACGTTATAGATCGTTATATTAAACGACATAATACTTAGTACTTCATTTAATACACACTCAAGTGCGACTTCAACATTAAAATCAAAAAGTACTTGAAGATGTTTTTTTTTTTAGTGTTCATACAAGAAGTTATAAATAAATAATATAACGAGCATCATATTTATATTTTCTTAATATACCTATTTTTCTAAATTTTATTGATTTTTTTGGTTCTTTTGACCTAACGACCCGCCACCCCTAAAGAAGCTTCTCAACCTCCCAGGTGGTTGCGACTCACAGGTTGAAAAACGCTTTTAAACGTAACAATAATGTTATAAACTTAACCTTTGTTAATAATGTTACAAACTTTTCCGTTTTTTGGCATGTACTATCAAAACAAAAACAAATCTTTTTTATATCTGCACACGAAATACAGTATAATGATAGATGTCCATTTCGAATTCACAATTAATGATATATATATATATATATATATATATATATATATATATATATATATATATATATATATATATATATATATATAATATATATATATATATATATATATATATATATACATATATATATAATATATATATATATATATATATATATATATATATATATATATATATATATATATATATATATATATATATATATATATATATATATATATATATATATATATACTACTACTACTAACAACTCATCGCAGCACCAAAGCCTGAGGCCAACACAGCTACGCACGCTCCTCCTCCACCCCAATCTATTCAAAGCCTCCCTTTTTACACCCGCCCACGAAGTTCCCATTTCCTTTAAATCTTTCTTTATGACGTCCTCCCAACCCAGACGGGGACGACCTGCTTTCCGTTTAGCCCTAGATGGTTGGCCGAAAAGAACAATCTTCGGCAATCTGTCATCCTTCATCCGAACAACATGCCCTAACCACCTCAACCTTTCTTTCATTATAGACCTAGAAAGCGGTATTGAACCACATTTTTCGTATAGCCTATTGTTTGAAATATGGTCAGTCAGCCGGGTACCCAGAACAATCCTTAAGCAATTTCTCTGGAAAACATCTAGCAAATCTTCATCCGCTTTTCGGAGCGTCCATGCTTCAGAGCCATATTTGACCCACTGTCATCACTGTAGCTTCTAAGATTCTAATCTTGGTTTGCAGACTTATCTTCCTATTCTTCCAGACTTTTTTTAACTGTGAAAAAAAACATCCTGAGCCTTGGCTATTCTATTTTAACATCTTCACTGCTCCCACCATCTTTACTAATAATACTACCAAGGTAAGTGAAGCTGCCCACCTGATCAATCTTTTCATTACCCAACGTCACCTTTTCATCTTCACTTATTCCTAGCCTTAGTGACTTGGTCTTCCTAACATTAATTTTCAAACCAATACTAGCACCCTGAACTCGCAAAACCTCTAAAACTTCATTCATTTTGCTCACACTTTCATCTAGGATGCTTAAATCATCAGCATAATCCAAGTCCAGGAGACTTTTTTCTCCCCATTTGATTCCGTGGTCTCCCATTGCCTTTCCTGTGCTCCTTAAAACAAAGTCCATCAAAATAATCCATATAAAGGGGGATAGAACACAACCCTGCTTAACTCCTGATTTAATACAAAACCAGCTGCTAACCTCATTTCCTACCTTAACCGCAGCAGTGTTATTCTCGTACATAGCACTAATCACTTTAATGTATTTGTCTGGTATACCATACAAGGATAAAACCTTTACTAAAGCTCCTCTATCAACAGAATCAAACGCTTGCTCATAATCTATAAAACTGAGGACCAAAGGTGTTTGAAAACTTAGGCACTTCTCAATTATTAACCTAAGAGTGAAAATTTGGTCAACACATCCTCTACCTTTTCTAAAACCGCACTGCTCTTCTCTTAAAACTTTGTCTACGGCATCTCTCAGTCTAAAAAGTATCATATTACTAAGCAATTTGCTACCTACAGAGACCAGACTAATGCCTCGATAATTACCACACTCACTTTTATCACCTTTCTTATAAAGTGGCTTAATTAAGGTTTTCCTAAAATCGTTAGGTACTTCCCCTTTTTCAAAAATCATATTCATAATCTCCAATAACTTATTTCTAACCTCAGAGCCACCATATTTAAGAAACTCATTTACTACCCTATCAGCACCTGGAGCCTTATTATTCTTTAATCCTTTTAGTACTGTTTCTAATTCCTCCTCACAAAACAAATCTTCCTTCACATCCAAGGTATCACAAACTTTTTCATTTTCCTCTATATTTTTTCCTGCAACTCTATCTTGGTTAAGCAAATTCTCAAAATGTTCGGCCCATCTCGCTTTAGCTTTTGTCTTATCGCTAATTGCCACCCCATTCCTATCTTTAACTGGGACAAGTCCGGATTGACTACTACCTCTCAATTTGTTAACGTGCCAGTACATATTTTACTATTATGCCGTCTAGCTGCATCTTCTAAATCCTCGGCAATTTTATCCATGGCCTCCACTTCACACCTCCTTAGTTCATATTTCAATGCTTTCTCCACTTTCTTTACATTCCTTTTGTTTTCATGTGATCTATCACTCAGATAATTCTTGTACAAGTCCTTTCTCCTTTCTATTAAACTTAAAGCTTTTTCACTAATATTCTTAGCTGCAGTTCTAGCTTTCTTCCCTAATACACCTTCA